>JADLZN010001531.1:0-144547 GCA_018155175.1 Sinocyclocheilus anophthalmus | reverse complement strand
TAATAACGCTCTTATCGGAGTATAATAACTCTCTTATCGGAGTATAATAACTCTCTTATCGGAGTATATTAACGTTCTTATCGGAGTATAATAACGCTCTTATTGGAGTATAATAACTCTCTTATCGGAGTATAATAGCTCTCTTATCGGAGTATAATAACTCTTATCGGAGTATAATAACACTCTTATCGGAGTATAATAACACTCTTATCGGAGTATAATAACACTCTTATCGGAGTATAATAACACTCTTATCGGAGTATAATAACACTCTTATCGGAGTATAATAACTCTTATCGGAGTATAATAACTCTTATCTGAGTATAATACGCTCTTAATCGGAGTATAATAGCTCTCTTATCGGAGTATAATAACTCTTATCGGAGTATAATAACGCTCTTATCGGAGTATAATAACTCTTTATCGGAGTATAATAACGCTCTTATCGGAGTATAATAACTCTCTTATCGGAGTATAATAATGCTCTTATCGGAGTATAATAACGCTCTTATCAGAGTATAATAACTCTCTTATCGGAGTAAATAACTCTCTTATCGGAGTAAATAACTCTCTTATCGGAGTAAATAACTCTCTTATCGGAGTAAATAACTCTCTTATCGGAGTAAATAACTCTCTTATCGGAGTAAATAACTCTCTTATCGGAGTAAATAACTCTCTTATCGGAGTAAATAACTCTCTTATCGGAGTATAATAACTCTCTTATCGGAGTAAATAACTCTCTTATCGGAGTAAATAACTCTCTTATCGGAGTATAATAACTCTTATCGGAGTATAATAACGCTCTTATCGGAGTATAATAACGCTCTTATCGGAGTATAATAACTCTCTTATCGGAGTATAATAACTCTCTTATCGGAGTATAATAACTCTTATCGGAGTATAATAACACTCTTATCGGGAGTATAATAACTCTTATCGGAGTATAATAACGCTCTTATCGGTGTATAATAACGCTCTTATCGGAGTATAATAACTCTTTATCGGAGTATAATAACGCTCTTATCGGAGTATAATAACTCTCTTATCGGAGTATAATAACGCTCTTATCGGAGTATAATAACTCTTATCGGAGTATAATAACGCTCTTATCGGAGTATAATAACTCTTATCGGAGTATAATAACGCTCTTATCGGAGTTTAATAACTCCCTTATCGGAGTATAATAACTCTTATCGGAGTATAATAGCGCTCTTATCGGAGTATAATAACTCTAATCGGAGTATAATAGCGCTCTTATCGGAGTATAATAACTCTAATCGGAGTATAATAGCGCTCTTATCGGAGTATAATAACTCTAATCGGAGTATAATAGCGCTCTTATCGGAGTATAATAACTCTAATCGGAGTATAATAGCGCTCTTATCGGAGTATAATAACGCTCTTATCGGAGTATAATAACTCTCTTATCGGAGTATAATAACTCTTATCGGAGTATAATAACTCTCTTATCGGAGTATAATAGCTCTCTTATCGGAGTATAATAACTCTTATCGGAGTATAATAGCGCTCTTATCGGAGTATAATAACTCTTTATCGGAGTATAATAACGCTCTTATTGGAGTATAATAACTCTCTTATCGGAGTATATTAACGCTCTTATCGGAGTATAATAACTCCCTTATCGGAGTATAATAACTCTCTTATCGGAGTAAATAACTCTCTTATCGGAGTATAATAACGCTCTTATTGGAGTATAATAACTCTCTTATCGGAGTATAATAGCTCTCTTATCGGAGTATAATAACTCTTATCGGAGTATAATAGCGCTCTTATCGGAGTATAATAACTCTTTATCGGAGTATAATAACGCTCTTATTGGAGTATAATAACTCTCTTATCGGAGTATAATAGCTCTCTTATCGGAGTATAATAACTCTTATCGGAGTATAATAGCGCTCTTATCGGAGTATAATAACTCTTTATCGGAGTATAATAACGCTCTTATTGGAGTATAATAACTCTCTTATCGGAGTATAATAGCTCTCTTATCGGAGTATAATAACTCTTATCGGAGTATAATAGCGCTCTTATCGGAGTATAATAACTCTTTATCGGAGTATAATAACGCTCTTATTGGAGTATAATAACTCTCTTATCGGAGTATAATAGCTCTCTTATCGGAGTATAATAACTCTTATCGGAGTATAATAGCGCTCTTATCGGAGTATAATAACTCTTTATCGGAGTATAATAACGCTCTTATTGGAGTATAATAACTCTCTTATCGGAGTATAATAACGCTCTTATCGGAGTATAATAACTCTCTTATCGGAGTATAATAACTCTCTTATCGGAGTATAATAACTCTCTTATCGGAGTATAATAGCTCTCTTATCGGAGTATAATAACTCTTATCGGAGTATAATAACTCTTATCGGAGTATAATAACGCTCTTATTGGAGTATAATAACTCTCTTATCGGAGTATAATAGCTCTCTTATCGGAGTATAATAACTCTTATCGGAGTATAATAGCGCTCTTATCGGAGTATAATAACTCTTTATCGGAGTATAATAACGCTCTTATTGGAGTATAATAACTCTCTTATCGGAGTATAATAGCTCTCTTATCGGAGTATAATAACTCTTATCGGAGTATAATAGCGCTCTTATCGGAGTATAATAACTCTTTATCGGAGTATAATAACGCTCTTATTGGAGTATAATAACTCTCTTATCGGAGTATAATAGCTCTCTTATCGGAGTATAATAACTCTTATCGGAGTATAATAGCGCTCTTATCGGAGTATAATAACTCTTTATCGGAGTATAATAACGCTCTTATTGGAGTATAATAACTCTCTTATCGGAGTATAATAGCTCTCTTATCGGAGTATAATAACTCTTATCGGAGTATAATAGCGCTCTTATCGGAGTATAATAACGCTCTTATCAGAGTATAATAACTCTCTTATCGGAGTAAATAACTCTCTTATCGGAGTAAATAACTCTCTTATCGGAGTAAATAACTCTCTTATCGGAGTATAATAACGTTCTTATCGGCGTATAATAACTCTTATCGGAGTATAATAACACTCTTATCGGAGTATAATAACGCTCTTATCGGAGTATAATAACTCTCTTATCGGAGTATAATAACTCTTATCGGAGTATAATAGCGCTCTTATCGGAGTATAATAACTCTTTATCGGAGTATAATAACGCTCTTATCAGAGTATAATAACGCTCTTATCGGAGTATAATAACACTCTTATCGGAGTATAATAACTCTCTTATCGGCGTCGCCACCTCCCAACCACCACCCCCCTATATATAGCCCCGCCCCCCACATTGATTGACAGGTTTCCGGGTTAACATCGGAAATTCAAATGCAAAAGGAATTGCGATTGCATTTGAGTTTTGGCAGGTTACATGCGCGATGCAGCGAGAGTGAAAAAGCAGACTGGTAATTGATATTGCTATTTAAATATGACAGGCTTGTAACTCCTAAGACATGGGTAATACAGTTGCAAATGGACTTTGCTTTTTTATTTGAAATTTGGCCGTCACTGTGCGTTCGCGAAAGCGAAAATGCAATCGCTAATGCAGGATTTGCAATTGCATTTGGATTATGTCACAATTTATGCGTCCACAATTTGAAAACGCAATTGAAAATACAATTTGCTATTCTATTTGAAAATTGTCCGGAATATCGTTCCATACTAAAGTCTTTCACGTCAATTCCTAGTATAACCCAATCAGGAGAACTCTACAGCTCCACCTACCTGCGATCACACGTACTGCATCCCAGCATTAGCGGCATCCGGAGCGATTGATAATTCAGCCAAATAAACTAATCTGTTATCATCAGCATTTATTGTATTACAATGCCTGCCAGCTCAAGAGAAATAAATAACCGCTTAGCACAGACATTTCATCAGCTTTGTGTTTTAAAACTACATATTAGCGTTAATGATACCCTCCGCAAGCTCACTCAAGTGCCGGCGAAATAACAACAATAACAACAACAGCAGCAACACTTAATCGCTCGTATGTTTTTAAATTGGAAGATTTCTGTTTTGGACCCCACGGCTAATTCCTGGGGTGAGAGTGTAATATTTGTTTCCTCCGACACCGGCAGCAGCAACAAATGGCGGTACAAACCGCGCTTTATCAAAGGGTGCCACCGCAGATGTGGAGGCTGTTCTTATCGCCATGCGGCACAGAGCGACCGGCCCGGGAACGAGCCAATGAGGGCCGCAGCGTTTATCGAGAACAACACAGTGGTCCTGGGCGGCTGCTGAGGGTGGGACTGGGTGGATGTGAGGGGGCAGTTGAGCGGTAACCGTGGAGACAACCACCGGAGCATAAGTCTCATGTTAACTAGGCCTTTTCCGCCTCTCTATCTTATCAGCTCCGAGCTGCCGATGCTCGTCAGCGAGCGTAATTGAATAAAAGCCAGCCAGGCATCTGTACGCCTCTCTCTCTCTCGCTCTCCATTTGTACCAAGCACTCTCTATCTATTGTCCATTTTTTTCTCCATCCTTTTTGCACGATCTCTCTTATCTTGCTCTGGGGGGGAGGGGGTAGATGGAGGGACGGGGTGATGACTTAAGAAAATGGGACATGCTGATAAGAGCAGCGTCCGCCCGCTGTGCTGTAAAGACAGAGACAGTTGTGATTATCACATCCCTGTGATTAATCTCTCATTATCTCCGTCTGATCCAACACTACTGCTGACTGTATTCACACATGGGCTGCAGGCACAAACCGCTGACGGATTCAATCATGCACAAACAGTAGAGCACATAGAGGATATTCAAGGCATACCATGCATGTGTACATTTAAAGGGGTCATATTATGCGATTTAAATTTTTCCATTCTCTTTGGAGTGTTACAAGCTCTTTGTGCATAAAGAAGATCTGTAAATTTGCAAAGACTAAAGTCTGAAATCCAAAGAGATGTTCTTTATAAAGGTTAAGAGTCAACCATTCCTACCTAAAACGGCTTGTTCTAACAAGCCCCCACATGTCTATGTCACTATTTGGGAAGATTTGCATAACGCCTGCCAAATGTTCACACAAAGAGAGGGAAGTTGTAACTTTTATTCTCGCTGTAGTTTTTGTTGTTTCCGCTGCAAATGTCGTAAGAAGCTGTGATGCTCGTTGTAAAAGCGAAATGAATTTGTTTTGGGTCTTCCAAAAGATTGACGTATCAGCTTTCGTCATGCTATAGCTGATCCGTGGCTGGTCGCTGAGGAAATACGACTTCGCCTGTGATCGCCGGATTGGCTTTCAATCACCGTGGACGAGCGGGAGTCCAGGCCGGAGTCGTCCAATGCTATTCTAGAGTCTCCTGCGTTAAATCACCGGCTGGTCGTGCCATTCTCAATGCCCAAGCCCGCCTCAGCTCACGCTAGCCCGGCTTCAGCGCATGCTAAGCCGGGGCTTCCCCTCACGCTAGTCCGCTGTGTTTTTCGTTGTGAAAGTGAAACTACTTTATTTGGCCTTCCAAAAGAGGACACAACTAGAAACGAGTGGTTAAGTTGTATTTACAACACTTTTCCAGAACAGTTTAACCCAAATATCCGGATGTGTGCAGCACATTTTATGGAGGATGTTTCCTGATCCTGGTAGTGTAGACTACAATGCTGGCTGTTCTGATTCACAGACTGTAAGTACGTTTTTCATTTAAAGGATTTGCCACTGATATTCAAACGCGAGTTTTGGGCAGTAGAGTAGCACTTGTTGTTTGTCATTTCTCTGATCACAAATACAGACAGAGTTTTATGTTTACGCGGGGCAATGCAACGCAACACATAAAAAGACAGTAGAAGTCATTATAATCAGTAATTATGTCCCCACTGGTTGCAACAAATGCCTTGTTTATAATGGTTTTTATTGTTTTTGTCTCGTCGCTCTGGGACACGGCATCAGAGTATGGTAAGGGTCGTAACATTTCCGTCACACACTTGAGATATTCGGCCATCATAACGCACTGGATAGCTGGCCAAGCACAGCACACCTCGCTTTTTCAGACCGTTGAGCTTTGTAAAAATCGACGTGTTTCAAAAAGGCGGGGCATAGAGGAGAAACAATAATGTACAGTATGTGGAAAATAATGTGTTTTTTAACCTTAAACCGCATAAACACATTTCACTACAATAACAAAATTATATTCTTTTTAGCAGCATCATATGACCCCTTTAAGAGACAATTCAGTCAAGAATTGAAAACGCGTTATGGTTTGCTCACCTTCATGTCGTTCCAAATACATATGAGCTCAAAAGGAGACGTTCTGATGAATGTTCACGCTGCTGTTTTCCATTTGATGAAAGTGGGTGATGGTGATAACATACCATAAAATTACTTTAAATTAGGGATTCAAGATTTGCGGAAAATAGAATTGCTCATTTTCTGATGAATTGTGATTTCAGTTTAAAATAGGAAAAATAATATAATATTAACAATTTGATTTTATGTTCTAACTGTAAATTTACAATACTAGTTATTATCGTTATTAAAAAAAAATGTTATGAGACAAAATATGCAATGTTACCATTTTAATATTTAACTGTAAAAGAATACAATTTAAGTATTTAAGACAATAATAATTTTTTTTTGCATTACCCCTGTAAAATTTATTTATTATTATTATTATATTATTATTTAAAATAACTGTTTTAAATATGAATATATGCACTATTACGATTTTAAATTTCACTGTCCATCAAAATTTAGACCATAACAATTAATATTCTTTTTATTTGCATTACCACTGTAAACTTACAATATTCATTATTTATTAGCTTATTATGTAAAACCCCCTGAATTTGAAAACAATATATAATTTAATATTTATTGTCTTTACCATGAAACAGTTTCACTACCTATTTTAATTTGTTATTACAAAACTTTAAAAATACTACAAACTAAAATATAAACAGTCCTATTGTAATATTCACTGTAAAATATACAGTTTTATTAAAGTATTTAAGATCTAAATACCTTTTATTTTATATAAAACTAAAATTACAGTAATTATTTATGTCTTAATTTCTTTATCTTTATTTTGACAAAAAAAACCTTAAAGCTTCTCTTTGGTTAAGCGCTTGAGAAGATTGCTGGCATGTTGCGTTTATATGTAAGTGACAGACAGACAGACATGTCTTTGCTCACCACCACTATGTATTTGTTGGCTAGTCTCCAAGGTGTTGCTAGGTGTTTTTTTACTGGCCCAAGTCAAAAGAGTCCACTCTCATACTGTATCTCCATTATATTCTGGTCTTTTGTGATCTGCAAACCAAAAAAGCACAAGTCTGGTCACTTAATAAAGTAACAGCACATCTCTTCTGCTTTCAAATCAAAGTTGATGTTAGGGGTTTGTTCAAATCTCTAATTCAGAGTATGAGCGCTAGCAAGGGTCAGATAAGGTATAGAACAGCACCTGCACATGTTCAATCTCTACATGTAATTTCTCTACACAAAGCAGTCCCTCATTTCAACTCCAGGGAAGCTTTCTCTTGTCATTAGCCTCCCTTTCGCTGTCAAATTTGAATATACCCGTATAATTTACATACAATAGGACAGCAGAGGTTGAAATCAAAGCTGCACAAGGCCATTCATATGAGTTATGAGGCACGTGTGACTCATTCATCAAGAGGAATATCAGCACTTATGAGCAGGTGCCCCTCACCATCACAGGATGGATGATCTGAAGACACAGCATGACTTGCAGAACACGTATTCATTTTACAATATGGACAATAGGTAATTTTTATCTGAAAAGCTACTTAAAAGGAGCACAGACATACACACACACACTCACGCACACACACAGGTTTGTTTTTGTGAAAAGTGGGGACATCCCATAGCGTAATGGTTTTTATACTGTACAGAACATATATTCTATTGCCCTACACCAACACTACACCTAAACCTACCCCTCACACAAAACTTTCTGCATTTTTAGATTTTCTAAAAAACTCATTCTGAATTATTTATACGCCTTTTGAATTACGGGGTACACTGAAAATGTCCTCATAAATCACGTTCTGGTTGTAATACCTATGTCATACCCATGTGATTATACAAATTTGTGTCCTCATAAACCACATAACCACACACACACACACACACACAAAAATATATACAATTTAAACAAATTTGGGAAAAAAAATAATAAAGTAGTATTATAATATAATACGACTACAACACACACACATAGATTATATAATATTATAATTATAACACTGTATATAATATCATTCTATTTATTAATACCTATATAAGTAAAATAAATAAATAAACAAACATATGAGTTTTTACTTTGAATCAACATAATAATGTCTGACATATCACACTTAAAGAAGGATTTTTTTAAATTGCAGATTCAAGCTAAAAGAACCATATCCAGTCCAAGAGTTTCAAATATTTCCCTTTCCTAGCTGAATAACTGAAATGTAAATTAATTGGGAATGTTAACAGAATTCACACTACTATCTTTCTGAGGGTGACATTTTACACTTGCAGTGTATTTAGTGATATTGTGATAGAATCTGTAACAGTCTCACACGTATTGTTTCTCAGACGTCAGCCTGTGTGTGTGTGTGTGTGTGTGTGTGTGTGTGTGTGTGTTGTGTCAGTGTTGGGGGTAATCGCATACTGGTAACGCGAGATACAGATTACTGTTTTCAAGTAACTAGTAAAGTAACGCATTACTTTTTAATTTACAATAAAATATCTGAGTTACTTTTTCAAATAAGTAACTCCAGTTACTTTGTTTTCCCATTCATTGCCTGACAGCTCTCCTGTCCTCATATTGAGAGAAATCGGGGTAAGTGCAGAGGCGCTGTGTGAACATGATGTTACTGTAGTTCTAGACTAAATGTGACCATGCATTTACTCATCTCACCTCCACAAAAACAGATTCAGTATTCTGCAAAATGAATAAAAACCTGCATATAATGTATTAAATAAAAATATCTTTTATGCATTTAATCACATTTTATTAATCAATATCTTTGGTCTATCGACCTTCAATGATCCAATTCAGCCATATTAATAAGCAAAAACGACTTAAAATAAACATGACATTTGTTTTTCTTTCTTTTTGTTTCATTGCTGAAGAGTGTTGAACTTTCTTCTCCTGCATTCTATGCTTCATGCAATCCAGAATGGCTGAGGAGTATTCGTTTCACTTTTGGTGTGAAAGGGCCTTTACAATTGCCAAAAATATAACTTTTTTATATTAAAAACAAACAATCAAGCCCCGCCCAGATTTAAAAAGTAACGCAAAAGTAACTTAATGCATTACTTTCCATAAAAAGTAATTAAGTAATGCAATTAGTTACTTTTTAAGGAGTAACGCAATGTCTGCACTTTACTTTTAAAAGTAACTTTCCCAACCTCTGTGTGTGTGTGTGTGTGTGTGTGTGTGTGTGTGTGTTGTATTCAGAGGCCCTGGCGACCATGCGGGTGTAACGCTGTCACTGAGAGGGCACCCGGAGAGGGGAGGAGGGTTAATTGGGAGGTGCTTGGCAAATCTCAGGATGAATTACGATAACTAAGTCTTCAAGTGTTCAAAACGAGACAGAAATGATAAATATAGCTGTGAGCTGCTCCCAAACCACTCCGCTGCAGATGAAAGAGATTCACCTGCAAGACTGGATCTTACAAAATGAGGTCATGATAATAGATCGGGAACAGGATGATTATCTGGACTGAGAATGCTAGCCAGCACACGAGAGAGTGAAATATATACACACCGGCATCTCCACACGCGACAACAGATAAGATGCTTTTCCACTGTTAAAAGCAATGTTTTCTAATCTGACATGACAGGCTTACAGAAGATGAACAGCAGTAATCCAGACTGGAGAGTGATGACAAATACAATCTCAAAGCAAACATCATAAACTGTGTTAATGGCACCATAATATTGCTTATTTCCTGTAGGAAATGCATGAATTTCCCATTTAAATGTTTTTAAATTAAAATAATTAATTTAGTAAATTTATAGGATTATACTTTGATCCCAAACTATCAGACATGCACTAAAAGTACCACTTCAAGCATACTTCATTATTTTATGAGTGAATTTTATAGGATCATTTAATTTTATCTTATCTTCTATCTATCTCATCTATCCTATCTATCATCTTTTTTTTTATCTGTCTGGCTATCTATCTATCTATCTATCATCTATCTATTATCTATCTATCTATCATATCTATCTATCTATCTACTATCTATCTATCTATCTATTATCAGTACTGAGAAAGATAAGCAGAACAAAAGTAACGTTTTTCAGAATATAAATAATACAATTTTGGTTAATTCTCATTCTTATAAACGAAACAAAACAAAGCAAAGCAAAACAAAAAAAACCTAAGCCTTGTCCAAAAATGTGACACGATGAACAAAATGAAGCAAATAACAAATACTTCATGCCATACCTGCATTAAAGAGGAACATTAATTTGAGTTTCCTACAAGTGCTTTTTCTGTTGGTAACCAATCAATCAGCCCTGTCAGACATCAGTCCTCCCTTAATGACTATTTCAACCAAATATAGACACACAACCCACGAACACACACACACACACACACACACCCATACATCCACACCTCACTCAAGGTTTTTCCCATTTCAGACAGTATTTGTTGAGTATCTGTTGCTGGTTTGGCACCCCAGTACATGTCCGCAGAAAATGGAAAATGCAAACATTTAGGAAAAGCCATGAATCAAAACATCGTGCACTGCATACTAGGAACATTTTAAACCATGTTTCTTCAGCATGCACTATAGGAACATTGTTCAAATCAGGATTCTTTAGTGTGCACTTATATAAGAACATTCAAAGAATATTTAGTGCACACAGTATATTCTAAAAATATTTAGCCAATGTCTGTTTAGTATGCAATGCATTATGGTAACATTTACACAACATTCAAAGAATGTTTGTTTAGTATGCAGTATAAACTAGAAACATTTGGCCAATGTTCAAAGCATGTATGTTTAACATGTACTGCATGATTAGAGCATTTACAGAACGTTTTCTAACATGCACTATTTACTAATACCAGGAACATTTACCCAATGTTCAGATTAGGAATATTTACTATGCACTGCATGTTTGTAACGATTTGTAAAGTTTGTTTACAGAACATTTAAAGTATGTTTGTTTAATATGCTCTATATACTAAAAACTTTAAATGTCTCATTAGTATACACTGAATGTTCCGTAAATGTTTCTAGCATGCAAAGAATGTTTTTAGCATGCAGTATATACTAGGAACATGTAGCCAATGTTCAAATCAGAATTAATTAGTATGCAATGCATTATAGGAACATTCATGGAACATTCAAGGAATGTGCACTCCAGTATATACTAACAAGAAACATTTAGGCAATGATCAATGCACATCTCTTTAGTATGCAATAATGTTCCGTAAATGTTTCTAACATGCAAAGAATGTTTTTAGCATGCAGTATATACTAGGAACATTTAGCCAATGTTCAAATCCGAATTAATTAGTATGCAATGCATTATAGGAACATTTATGGAACATTCAAGGAATGTGCACTACAGTATATACTAACTAGAAACATTTAGGCGATGATCAATGCATGTCTCTTTAGTATGCAATGCATGCTAGGAATATTTAAACAGAACATACAAAGAGTGTTTAACATGCACTATATATTAGAAATGTTTAGTCAATTTTCAATGCCTAATCTCTAATATGCACTGCATGCTAGCGACAATTACGGAACATTTAAAGAATGTTTGTTTGGCATGCATTATACACTAGGAAAATGTAGCCAGTGTGCAAAGCATGTCTCTTTAGTATGCACAGCATGTTTGGAACATTTACACAGAACATTCAAATAATATTTATTTCAAATGCACTGCATACTAAAAACATTTAGCAAATGTTTCAAATCAGGATTATTTAGTATGTGCTATATATTTGAAATATTTAACCAATGTTCAATGCATGTATTTTTAGTATGCACTGCATGCTTATGAACATTTAAACATTACATTGAAAGGAAGTTTGTTTAGCATGCACTTCATATTATACATTAAAAAATTCAAAGCAAGTATTTTTACTACGCACTGTATTTTTGGAAGACAACGTTCAAAGAATATTTATTTAACATGCAGTACATACTATAAACATTTAGCCAATGTTCAACATGTCTTTTTAGTATGCACTGTATGCTATGAATGTTTCCAGAAAATTTAAAGAATGTTTGTTTAGCTTGCACTACAGTATGTCCTAGCAACATTTAGCCAATGTTCAAAACAGAATTCTTTATAAGCATTTCATTACAGGACCATTTACGAAACATTTAAAGAATGTTTGTTTAGTATGCAGTATATACTAAAACATTTAGCCAATGTTCAACACATCTCTTTAGTATACACTGCATGCTTAGAACATTTAAGCAATATTTGTTTAAAGTGCACTATAAGCTAGAAACATTTAGGCAATGTTCAAATCGGGTTTTAGTATGCACTGTATGCTAGGAACAATCTAGCATATTTCTCCAGTATGCACTGCATCAGACATCAGTGTCCATGTGGTGGCAGATTGCGGTCACTCAGGGTTAAACCCATCTCAATCAGAATTTGAGACGAGAACCAGCACAAGGGCTACTTACAATCCTTCTTCATCCCTACAAGAAAATATGCTGAATTAAGTTGCTTTGAACGAAACTGCTTAAAACACAGATATAACCTTGATCACGCAAGCGGACAGAATACGAAAGACAAAGTCACAGCTGGGAAGCACTCACCATATGGCAAAGACTGCTGGCTATTACTCACTACAAAGGGAATTACAGGCAACCCACTTTCACAAACATCCAGGCTCAATACAAATGCATTACCTCTATGCCCATTTTTAGGTTCAAAACACCAAACCTGCCATTAAAGCTCTCAGCGAGCCAAGAAGATGAAGTGCTCAGAACTCTTGAAAGGAGAAACTCGTGAAGCGTTTGGCCTTGACAATGAATATTTCACATCTTGAAAACATGGATAGATGACTCCGCCGTTCAGGATATTTTCAACCTTTTGCTTTCAATGTTTATTGCGCCGATTTTGCTTGTGTCACATTCCCAGTCATATCTGAATGATAAGCATGCAGTGACATTTCCATGGTTGGAGCGGTGATTAAGTGTAGACATGTGATTTTATACGGTTATAGAAAGACCGGCACTTTCTTTCATCTGTGACACGGGTTATAGCAGACAGATCTATGAATATATACTGAATGATACCGTATCTGTTGTTCTACTCTCTCAAGGGCATGACTTTGGGGGCGGGACTATGTGACTATGTGTGCTCTCATTTACACTATATATGTACGATCATATCAAAACATATAAAAGTATGGAAGCCTGTTTCAGCCCAGGAATAAAAAATAAAAAGGGAAATTGTGACTTTTAATTTCACAATTCTAACTTTATATCTTGCTATTCGGAGAAATAAACTATGAGGAGAAAATTCAAAATTGAGACATAAACTTATAAAAACTGAACCGAATTGTGAGCTAAAAAAAAGTTGCAGTTACCTTTTTATTTATTTTTTCATGTGGCAGAAACAAAAAACAGAAAATTAATTATTAAAAGTAAAAGTAATTATATAAAGTCACAATTCTTAAAAAAAAGTAAGAATTGTAAGAGTCCCAAGCGGCAAAAATTGATATGAATATATCGTAGAAATATAAAAATAACAAATAATTAATTATTTATAATATATATTTTGTATACGAATTTTACTTATTTTTAAAATTATTTTATTTATATAATCGTGTGGTGTGTGTTATTCTATGTGTCTATATATTATAGTATATCAGATATATATATATATAACATCACTGCATGCAAATATAAATGAAGCAGTGCTTGTTTTTACATTTTATATTGTTTAAACCCTGATTCTCCCAATAAACTCCAAGATGCTCTTCGATTGAAAATATCGTCCAAGCAAGATAATTTCTTCCAAGCATGTGCAGTGACATCAGTAACTAAACAGATTTCCCAGGATGCAGAGCAGGATCAGTCAAAATATCATTGTAATCAGATTAAATCTGAACGCTGGTGCTCTTAAATGGTGCTCTCTTACCAGTACCTGTTTGCTTCACTCACGAGTGTTTCCCAGCATGCAGCAACACCCACGAGACCAAATTCATGATGAAAGCAGGATAATTGAGCTAATCAATCACAATGATGAGAAAGGGCAGATGGTTGCGGCACCTGACAAGTGGAGGGATCAAAACCACCCAAATAACGTCTATTTCCACAATAACAATCTGCTGCTGATTGTCAACAAAACGAATGAGCGCGCACAAGATTCGAGATGACAGACCTGCTCACTTTAGCATTAGTGCTGGTAGTTTACAGTAAAAACTGTTAATGATCTCAAGTTATATCATAAAACAATAAGCCATGAGAGGTTGTGCAACAGTGATTTTACTGCAAATAAAATAGGTGTGGATGTTAATATATATAATAATAATAATTATAATAATATATATATACAGGGGTTAATTTGGGATTTGTTATGTAGGGTCAGGGGGCTCTATGGTATCGGCTTATATATATATATATATTTTGTGTGTGTGTGTGTGTGTTTTTTTGTTTGTTTTTTTGCAAATATTATTTATTCTGAAGCAATATTCTCATTTTATTCAGTATTTATATATTCAATATTTTATCCAAGGGCATTTTTTTAACCTTTTATAGAGGGCATTTTCCCACTAATCTTTCATTTCAAATTCTTACATTTGATCAATAAATTCAATTATAATAATGTGATTACCTATACGTTATCAAATTAAATAACTTAAACTGAAAAATACAAGTGCATTAAAATAATATTATGAGATTCTTTTAAATATTTTTGAATATTCAAGAAATGATGTGAATTGACTTTTCAAACAATTAAACGCCAAGGGCCAGTAGTGGTTTGATGATTGAGTCATTGATTCGTTCCATCAAACGATTCATTCGAACGGCATATTCATCAGATGTTTATGCATGGGCTATTGAAACTTTGACTCAACCGATTCGTTAAAAACACGGAATAAATCAGCAATGAATCGTCTGGTTGCTGTGAGATGCGCTGTTTCTGCATAAAATGCAAGTGACCTAATATTATTGTATTTGCTTATTGAACTGTTTATTGAGCTATTAAACAGTCGTAATGGTGAAAAGTTGTTTGATGTAGCCTAACTAACTGCATTTTAAATATAAAAACTTTCCATTTGGAATTTTTACCTCAGGATGCTGAATTTCTTAGTGTTGCGTGTTTTGATTTCTCCTGGAGAGGCTGCGTGAGCTTCGCCTCAGCAATATATGCATATATACAGTCTTTGTGCCCGGGCCGGGGCTCAGCCTCGGGACGGCCTCGATGGCCCTGCCCTGCCCAATTTAAACCCTGTATATTATATATATATATATATATATCAGCTGACCATCTTGTGGATATCATCTTCTTTATGCTGTATTCTAATAGTCATTATCAAATAAATGACAATATTCTGAGAAATTGTTGCTCACATGATCTGTAAATAAGTAGTCAGTAGTAGTAGTAGCAAACAATGACTAACTGTACCTTTAACTGTGTTGTATTTTGCTGTCATACCTCTGAGAAATCGGTGAAACTTTGTGCTACAGCATTAACTCTCTGATTAGCATGAAATGATGTTTAAGGAAGCATGACATTATTGGCTGGTGTTTAAAAATGTAATTTGTGATTATTTCAGCTGACACACCTCCGGTGCTTACAGACAACAAATGCTTTCAAACTAAATTTAGCCCTCTAGATTCTGTAGAGCGACTCTAGCCCTGTGCTGCACTGTGACTGTGAGGTCTGACAGCAAACAGTACTAACTAGATTAGAAAGAAAATCTGATGGCAGAACACACTCCATTTGCAAAGGTAAACAGAATGTTTATTTGCTCATTTTTATGTTCAAGTTTATTTTCAATTAGTTATTTGATTCTATAAAACAAGGTGTGGCATCATAATTGTGAGCATGCCATTGGGTCTGTAGGAGTTTAAGCAGGACTTTGATACTGCAGCGCTAGCTCATGATCACTACTGTGCAGACGATCACTAAATGAATCCCACTGTGAATCTTCGGCTCCAATGAATCAATACTGTGCAGACTCCAGCTCCAAATGAATTCCACAAGCGTGACTCAGGCTTAATGATACCCTTCTGTGCAGACTCTAGTTTTTACCAAAATGGGGGAAAAAAATTCCAACCTACTGTGCAGAATTCAATCCAATAACCACTTACATGTCCAGGCTCAAGCTCCATGAATCATACGTGGCAACTCAAGGCTCCAAATGAATCACTACAGCATGACTAAGCTCCACTGAATCACTACTGTGCAGATTCAGGCTCCAGGTGAATCACTACTGCGCAGACTCAGCTCCAAATGAATCACTACTGCGCAGACTCAGGCTCCAAATTAATCACTACTGCGCAGACTCAGGCTCTAAATGAATCACTACTGCGTAGACTCAAGCTCCAAATGAATCACTACAGCATAGACTAAGGCTCCAAATGAATCCCTACTGTGCAGACACAAGCTCCAAATGAATCACAGCTGCGCAGATTCTGGCTCCAAATAATCATTTTATTACTGCGCAGACCAGGCTTCGCTGAATCACTACTGTGCAGCCGCAAGCTCCAAATACTTCGCTACTGTGGAGACACCGCTCCATGATCCCTTCTGGCAGACTCAAACTCCAATTAATCACTCCTGCATAGACTAAGGCTCCAAACTGAATACCTACTGTCAGGACTCCGAGATTCAATGAATCCTACTGCGCAGAACATCGGGCTCCAACAATTCACTATTCCACATTTCGGCGTCCCATGAATTACTAAGTGCGTAACTTGGTTCCAATTAATTCTACTGCACAGATTCCTGGTTATCCAAATTATCACTACGCGCAGAACTCAGCTCTAGATGAAGTCATTGACGGATTATACAGCGGCCCTATCTGGATATTGTTGGCTTACTTGTTCCTATAGTGGGAAAAAAGTGTACGTGTCGTACCTTTTTTTAACAGTCTATTGTTGGACTGTGCGTATAGCTCGAATGCACCATCTGCGCTCATTCCGCAGAGAATTCCCCTTTTCTTCAACACGAAGTAAGGGCAAGTCTCTAGGGCAATAACTAGAAGAATAACAAAATGCAGTAAATGGTAAAATTGTTTGTGCTACAACCCAGTGCGTTTATAATTAAGACAATAGATAAAATAATATGGTAAGAAACACCAATTTTCAATATCATGATGCAGCAAAACAAACTGTTTTGTACAGCAAAAAATAGCTGGACACTGATGAGACTTGAAGAAAGACCCATATAGAATTTACAAATGGCCACTCCCATTTTTATGACGAAAAAGGTGGATACTTTGAAAGATGTGCGGCGGACATGTCTGCATGTGAAAACAGAGCAGAACGCAAAAAAATAAGTATACCCGGTCCTTAACCCTTAGTGTGAGCAATAGTAATAATGTTGTATGTCTTAATTACTACTATTGGTTTTTATTTAATAGTTTTCCTGGACCATTTTAAGAGCAGCCAAGAGTCAATGGCTTTTGTCTCTCACTCCATTCTGTTGTCAATATAAAACTCTTTCTCAAACACAAATGAAAGTCCCCCGCCCTCTCCAGCACTCGCCGATAGTGGCACATGTATAATTGCATTGTGCAACAGTGCGCACCTTAAAGGAAATAATTACCACCATAAAAAGAGCAATTACTAACCTGGCAGAGAGCAGCCGTGGATTTTAATGCATCTGCTCGGTGACGGCAGCTCATACAAATCTGTTTGTTTATTTGTCTGAGTTACAGCATTGACAGACATGAAAAATAAAAACCTTCAAGTCACGCAAGCAGATGCATCGAATCAAACCAAATGTTTCAAGATGTGCAATGAAGGCACTTCTCACTCCACGTTTCGCTCGCGCTCATAACGATTTTATTCCAGCGTCAAAAATAGAACTCGTGCATAATGGGAACTATCCATTTTCGATTGAGTCGAGGTCGTTCAATTCATCTCACTGTACTAAAGCTTCTACAAATTGGAAGTCATTGTCAGAGGGTAATTCGTTTTCATCTTAAAAACCCCAGCTCGTAATAAAGAATCATTTAAACGATATGAACGCACGACTGAATGGTTACGGTAATTTGCATCACAAGCAGCGGCACGGGCCTCGGGTGCCGTGACACAAGCAAATGAAAAGATGCATTAAAGAGAGCGCCGAGAGCTCCAGCGCCCGCATCCGGTCAACGACACCCGAGTGCCACGAAAAAAAAAAAAAGAGTCACATTTCAGGGGGACGATTCTAGTAGATTCTCGCTGTCAGAAAATGAATCACAATCTGCTAGCTGTCTCCTTCTGAGGAAACGCTCATCAATCACAGTCCTCCTCGCATTATGATGGCTGGAATACGACTGTCTGCGATTCCAACTCTTTTGAGGGTGAAAAATTAAAAACTGATTGATTGTAAGAGGCGGTTATTAAAGGTCATCGTTAGTAATATTCTCAGGGAGCATTAGCATGGTGTCGTCTTTCAGTTAGAATAACAATGGAGAGGCTGACACGCTCGGAGAAGAAGTGTTCATTTATTAGGTTCCGCTTAGAAAAAGGATGGTACTTTTTACAACCTGCCAGTTAATAGCAGAAGGATGGATGGTTTTTACTTGTCGGGGTGTTTATTATTGCTCGTATTAGGGTTATCATGTATCTATGTCCTAACCAATGCCCTAACTAATCAGACTTTAAAATGTGCACAAAAAATCCCACATACTTACATTAATATGACATATTTAGAGACCAAAATATCATAAAGACTATTAACCATCAATAACCCATACATACAAAATATATTGCAAATACATGTTAAATTTGTAACAGAAAAACTTAAAAATACATATCATTTTTTCAAATCTTTCAAAGTAGATTTTGTTAAAACTATAAAAATGGCTGCAAGAAAGTACATTTCAAAGACAGTATATATATTAGAATCAATATCAGCATGTGTATTGTATATTATATACATATATAGTCATTTTGCCATTGGAGAGAGAGATAGAAATCTAGTTTTAACGTTTCTTGCTCAGTATAATTTCATCTGTCTGGAACTGTCGGCTCTGTGTTCTCAGATCACTTTAAATTCACTGCAGCCTCCATCAAATCAAAGCAAACTCCAAAAAATGCCTTAGCACAAGCAACACTGTCAATGCAGATTATGCTGTTGATTGATGACTGTAAAATATGCTTACAAAACGTGTTACGGACACAGTGTCAAAAAGAAAACTTGTGCTGTTGAAAGCACAGCTAGATGCAACGAACGCTTTCCCTTTTACAGGGCAACATCCGTCAATCACAGCATTCAGTGCGGTGAACGCCACTATAGTGTTGCCAATGAGACTGAACTTGATCTGGCATACTGACTACACTTGCTACCAGCAACGTTTCAATATAATTTATCAAATTTTAATACTTTTTGATATCACTCTACTTTCTTATCCACCTGCTCAGCACGGGCTTTGTTGCTTAGATTTACTGCATCAGTAACATCAGTCCCATTACCTTCACATTGAATCTGTAGAAACAGTATAAACAGTGACTTCTTACATCGAAATGTACAAAATCAAAAAGTAATTTTTAGTGTGTAGCATTTACTAACCTTTCAATCCAATCAAAGGTTAGTGTGTTGTAGTTAGCCCCGCTGGGAGAGGATTACACCAGTCTTCTACAAAGCAGAAAACACAATCCAGGCAAAAAATAGAGTGACAATAGAAAAAAAATAAAAGCCAAAAAAGAATAGATGGATAACCTGACACAAAGAAAAAATACCAAATGACAGAGATAACAATTCACTGAAATGCAAAAGAAAATAGATTTTTTTAAAAGGCAAACTAAGGCATAAAATATAACTAGTGACTAATCTACATAAATGATACCTGACATTTTTTTGTGGAGGGCTTTTAAAAGTATAAAAGTGATTAATATTTTCTTGTCTGTTGACTTTGACATCACAGCTCAGGATAGTCGCTAGTAAAGGACAACTAGCAGGGTCTAACTCAGGTGTCCACTCGGTCCCTGAGGCCTGGTGTCAAGAAGGGTTTAGCTCCAACCCCAATTAAACACTCCTGAACCAGATAATCAAGCTCTCACTATAGGCATACTAGAAACTTAAAGGCAGGTGTGTTGAGGCAAGTTGGAGCTAAACTCTGCAGGACACCGGCCCTCCAGGACCGAGTTTGGGCAGCCCTGGTCTAACTGGACTAACCAACTAAACGTGACACTTATTAGAGCCATAAACTGGCATGCTTTTCTATCAACTCACTTGTTGCAAATAAACTATAAATCATACAAAGCTTTCGTAGGACTTCAGAAAAAAGTATTATGGACTATTTCAATGTACCTTTTTTGTCCTTTATGGAGCTTTACAGCAATTGGTCACCCACTTTTATTGTCTAGACTAGGAAAGAACCACCTGGAAATTCATCAAAACAACTATTTTCTACAGAGGAAGGAACGTCAAATGAGTTTAAAGCGACATCAAGGTGAGTAAATAATGAATTTTCCTTTATCATAATTTTGCAATATCACATAAAAATAATTGCAATTAATTCAAATAAGATGTTTTACAAGTGATGGGCACAACAAAATAAGCTTCTAAACCTGCTGTGATAATTTCGATGCCTCGAACCCATTCTAACAGAGACAGCTGTTGCTCAGTTTGCTTACAGGCTAAGGTCAAACCGCCACAGAAACAAAACACAAACAAATAAGCCCTGGGTTTCGCCCGCGATCACCCGCCGTACCCCAAGAGCCTGAGATCTGGCAGACTGCACTCTGGATTATGGAGCCATCAGCGTCTCTGCTACTGCCTGGTGTAAGTAACACAATCTGGTGTCTAATTTCCACCAGCTGTTCACCACGCCACCGGAGAGGAGCGGCTAGCGACCGGGGCAGAACACCTTGATGATCCGCGGCCAAAGAGATGACAATTAATTTTTCATACTGAGCAGATCGCATTAAAGAGGGACATGAGAGTGCTTAGCAAGAAGAGGAGCGGAACCCAAACAGATGGATGAGGACAAATACACACAGAGCCACGGAAACACACTGATGAGTGTCGATACATACAGTCACACAAACAGCAGCTAGAGAACAAGAGACTATGGAGGAGCGGCACATCCACATTATTTGAGGAGAAACTATTATTAGAATTGAATTTCACTTCACTTCAGCAACTGTATAGCAACACCCTAGCAACCGGGTGGCAATGCAATTTAAACCAGTCAGAATAAAGTTAGCAACTGTATAAAAAATAGAACACCCTAGCACATAAAAACCTTCAGAACACTTTCCATACAGTAGCAACGCCCTAGCAACCAAACATAACGCTCTAGCAATCCCATTGCACTTTTCAGAACACTTCAGCAGCTGCACAGCGATGCCTTAGCAACCAACCATACATCCCTAGCGATCGCACAGCAATGCACCATTCACAACTCTTCAGCAGCTGCATAGCAACGCCCTAGCAACCATACAGTAATGCACTTAAAACCATTCAAAACACTGCAGCATAGCAACCAACTATAACACTCTAACAACCTCAAAACCATTCATAATAATTAATCAACTGCATAGCAACACCCTAGCAACCACCCAGAGCACTCTAGTAACACAAATGAACACAAAACCATTCAGAACACCTAAGCTACTCCACAGCAACACCATAGCAACCACCCATAACATTCTAGCAACAAATGCACTCATAACTATTCAGAGCACTTCAGCAACGGCATAGCAACCAGCCATAAAACCCTAGCAACCATATAACAATGCACTTAAATCCATTCAGAACAATTCAGTAATTGCATAGCAATGCCCAGAAACCAACCATAACACTCTAGCAACCCAAATGCACACAAAACCATTCAAAACATTTCGAGAACTCCATAGCAATACCCTAGCAACCATACAGTAATGCATTTAAAACCATTTAAAACACTTCAGCATAGCAACACTCTAGCAACCAACCATAACACACTAACAACCTCAAAACCATTCATAATAATTAATCAACTGCATAGCAACACCCTAGCAAACACCCATAACACTCGCAACCCAAATGCACACGAAACCATTCAGATCACTTAAGCAACTGCATAGCAACACCATAGCAACCACCAAAACACCTTAGCAACTGTATAACAATGCGCTTATAATAACCATTCAGAACACTTCAGCAGTTACATAGCAATGCCTTGGCAACCACTTATAACACTCTAGCAACCCAAATGCACACAAAATGATTCAGAACAATTCTGCAACTCCATAGCAACCCCCTAGCAACCACCAATAACACCCTAGCAAAGTGACAGTCTTTCAAAGGCAAGTGCCGCTGAAATGTTTAGAGAATGGAAAAATATCATTATTTTTGCAATTGCGTTTAGTGCTGCAAGTAGAGAAATTACGCATAGCAGCTTTAATAAAAAATATGTGTTTTCTTTCTCCCTCTGTTTTCTTAATGCCGCCACGTTAAATGCAGATTAAAAAAGTCAAACGATGTCTCAATAGCGCAGGTCTGAGTGATTACTTGTAGAATTGCAGCAGGAGGAAATTGTTTAATGCGGGAGCAACAGTGTAGATTGATAATGAAGAAACACGAAGCAAATGTAATACCGTAGACAGAACGTGCTCTATGGAGCTCATCTGAATGTGATATTAGGATGGCAGGAACCTCAGAAACATGCTAAAAAGAAAAGCCTACTGCGTGTGGCATACCCTAGTGAGAGTGTTTGTGTGGCCGGGTCCCTTGTTAAGTGTATTTCCAGGGGTAAATTGAGTGTATGACACTGTATAATTCAGTCCCTGAGCGGTGGGCCGCCTGCTTGGTCACACCAATTCACTGAAACAGTGACTGCACAAAATCCATTCCACTAAATTTTCCGTTTATACAGCAACACATCCCATTAGACCACATCACCTAGCAACAGTGACAAAATGCACTTATAGTAACATTAACATCACAGCGTCCATAAATTACATAATATACAATAGCGAAATAACACTCT
The DNA here is from genome assembly GCA_018155175.1 of Sinocyclocheilus anophthalmus. Classification (NCBI taxonomy): domain Eukaryota; kingdom Metazoa; phylum Chordata; class Actinopteri; order Cypriniformes; family Cyprinidae; genus Sinocyclocheilus; species Sinocyclocheilus anophthalmus. The sequence goes on along the minus strand of JADLZN010001531.1, from coordinate 121,452 downwards.
GTAATTGCACGATAAGAATGTGCAATACAATCCACAAAATTATTATTCTGACTTTGAAATAGAATGGAAAACTCAGGAAGTGTTTTAAGACTACATAAAATCTGTTTGTGGCTTTTAGTCCCTATTTGTTTGATTTTAAATCATCTTTATGTTAATATACACTTAAAATATCACATTTACTTTAAACAGACTAAACAGTATTTTAGAAAGGGAGGAATTTAGATTTTTGTTTAGACATTTCATTTATTTGTATGACAGAAATATTGTATAGGAATGCTGTATGGCATTATTAATAAATAACCATTAATAAATAAATGTACAATTTATCTACATTGAAATTATATGCATAATTTAAAACTGCACCATTTTACATCTTTATTTGACTTCAGTGACTAACAGGGATGCACCAACAGAAAAATGCTAATCATTTTGATATTATTTTATTTTAAACTGATAAATAGATCTTTAAAAAAAAATCGATATTATTTGGTTAAAAAAAGGTTAAAATAAAATCAAATAAAACGCTAACAAAATTGAAATTACTGAAATGTATCATTTTTGTTAATGTGCAGTATGTAAACACAATAGTAAAATTTATTGTTTTTATTATTAATTAACTATCATTTAAAAAAAGACCGTTTGATTTAAAAAACATTTTATTATAAGCGATGATACTTAGAGCTAATGCTAGCTACACCCATAAACTAACACAAAACAAAACTCTAGAAATAAAAATATAAAAATAACAAAAATTTAAATAAACTGTAAAATATTGGTAATGTTGAATGGATAATACAAAATTATTGCTAAGTCAGTGCTAGAAGATGAAAATAGAAGAAATGAGTGTTCACAATTAAAATTCCAATACCACTAATAATAAACAAAAAAATTATAATCACTAATAACAGCAATAAAAGAAGGCCCTAATATATTCTACTGACTAACCTTTCCATATTCACTGCTGAAGTAAAATATATCGAACCACATAAGACCTTCATATCCATCCATAATATATCAAATGAGGTCACAGGTCAAAAAACAATATAGATCATTTGAGAATATTTATGGAGGAAAACAAAGCAAACCTTTCATTGTGAAATCAAATAAATAGCAATACAATACATTTGAATCAAGAACATTTGCGGAGTCATAAACACCTCAATAAACAATCTGCCATCATTGATCTGCTGTGTATTTTCCCTTCAATACTGTGAAGGATTCTGGATGATTGGTGAGATTACAGGGGTCAAAGGTCACCGTTAACAGCCACTCACATGAGTGACAGTGGGATGCCACCTGCCAACCATCTCTCAAACATAAAAAACTGTGTTGCATGCGCTGCTATCACTTCACACGCCATTAAATTGCCCGCAGTTTGCTGGAGCTGATATCGATTCTGCAAAGGCTACTTGGGCAAAGCAGGAGACTGATGCGCTGTATCACTCTAAATCATGGGGTGATCCGGATGCTTATGAAAACCGCATCATTTCCTGGTAATATTACAGCTGTGGCACTCCGTGTTCTGGGTAATGTGCGTGGGAGAGAGCGGAGAGATGTGTGTCCGAAACTGTCCAACAGGAAAAACAATCAAGCTAAAACATGAGAGATTATGTTGCTGCTGCTTGCTGATTGTGTTCCAAACATGAAAAAGCTGCTTTCACAAGCAGTATACAGAGGTACAAAGACAGAAAGGCACAAACAAATCTCAAATTTGCTGCTAATATGGTTTTAAAGTAGGCAGCATGAAGTAGATGTATCCTATCCTTCGCTGCCTATAATATCCCACAATTCTGTGTGATGTTCAGATGGAGCTGTAAGGATATGTACAAAGTATGTATTATATTGTCTATATAGTATACTTAATAGTATTCCATTTTTATAAAAAAAAATAAGTTCATTCCTATATATAGTTATGTATTATAGTTACGAATTATATAAATTAACTTTTTAGATTATGAAAATTATTAGAAATTTTTAGAATATGATTCCACTTATATGGAGAAAAAACGGGGTTACAGATTACAAGTTACCCTATCTAAAACATAAGTAGTGTAACTATTTCAATTACTTTATTAAAGTAATGTAACTGATTACATTTGAATACTTTTTGATTACTTTTCTAAATGTCTAACTTGTGTTTCAACTGTCAATCATTTTCAACAGCGTTAACCTTATAGTAGTACTCAACACTAATTATTGTCAGACTTTCTAAATTCTTCATATTGTAATAATTTAATTTTAAAGCACAGCCACCACAAAATCAGACTTTAAGACCTCTTTTTACTTTGAGATGGTTCTGATTTCCAGCACTGGATACATTTTTATGAATCGCCATGACAGGTTGTAGCCTAAAGCTTTCAGCGGCAATGTAGATTGATGTAATTGGCAGATGTGGTGTGCTGCAAATTCAAACGAGAACCAATCAAAAGCATCAGAATAGCACTGCTTTACTAAAATAGGAAATGGCAGGAGGCATTGTTGTCACGAATCCGGTTCATGGTCTTCCGTCCACTCGCCACCGGAGGTCACCCTTCCATCATATTGACTCTCGCACCACACAGACTCACACTGGACTACAGTTCCCATCATCCATTGCACTGACACAGCTGAATGCACTGATCACACAGCTGTCACTAATCACACGCTCACCTGAGAGCTATTACACACTCTATTTAACACCCACTCAGTTCCTGTTCAGATCGCTGAGTATTGTCTAGCGTTTTTTACTCACGAAGTGTTAGCTACTTTACCAAGCCATTCCGTGTTTATTTCCTGTTTGGTCTCTAGTATTGTTCTGCATTTATCACTCACCATGTGATAGCTGCTTTACGGAGCCTAGTTTCTCGTTCTAGTTTAGTCTTGTCATTTCATGTTGCCTTGTTTCCTGATTCCTGCCTGTTGTTCTTGGATTGACAATTGTTTCAACGCTCAGACTCTGTTTGTTTCCCGTCTGGATTATTGCTCACGTTATCGGACTACCCCTCTTGTCAAGCCCTCCGGATGTTGTTTGCAGATCGAGGACCCACGTCTTTCCTAGGAATACTCTTGTGTCTTGCCCGTGCCATACTTGTTTGCTGTTGTTTGACCCTGCCTGTATTATGACCATGTTTCACAATAAAAGCTTGCACATAGATCCGCGCGTCTCGACTGCCCTGTTACAACTGTGCATATCAAAAATGGGCAAAGAAACAAATTAATATTATTCAACCTATACTAGCTTTTGCAGAAAATATTCAGATGCAACCTTCTTTGTAATCATTAACATTTAAAGGGGTGGTTCACTGGGTTTTTCTAGGCTTGATTGTGTTTATGCAGTCTAACATGTGTTAATGCTTTGTTTAAAAAAAAAAAAAAAACGCATTATTTTTCACATAATTTACCTTTATTCCACACCGCTCTGTCCCTTCTCTGAGAAACGGGCTGATCTTTTCCTGTTTTTATGAAGCCCCGCCCTCAGATATAGGCGATGGGCTCTGATTGGTTAGCTAGCCCAGTGAGTTGTGATTGGCTAAACCGCCTCTAGTGCGTGTCTAATTGGGCGAGCCCGATTGAGGAACAGAGGATATTATGGAAGAGGATCGTGCAGAACCTGTGCAAGCCAGGCTTTTAATGGTAGACCTATGTTTTTAGTTTGTTGTTGTCTCATACTTTTAGATAAGCTGTTGTAAATGCTACTGCTTATGTTAGCTTTTAATATACGGTTTTATCCTGATTAAAGCTTTAATACAGTACGGCAACCGTACGCGCGTCCATGTTTAACGCTTCTCATAGCTATGTGAAAATAAGTGTATAAACAGTTTATTGTTGGAGCTGAGCTGAATATGAGAGAGAGACAGCGAGAGAGAGGGGAACGGAGGAAGGAACAGTATTAAGAACGCGCTTTAGAACATTGATTTTGAAACCTGTGAATCCGTTAGAATCTTTAGAAGACAGAATCGCGATTCATATGTGAATAGATTTTTACGTGCACTCCTAGTTTTTTTCTTCCTCTTCTCTAAAGCAGTGCAGCTTGGCCTCGTCCCCTTTGCTGCCTTTTCCCGGGGGCTGGGTTTATCTGGGTTTGTGATGTCACAAATCGGGAAGTAACTCGTTGTAGTCCCTATGAGCCGTTTTGTAGACATTAAACTGCCAGAATTTTAAAAGAAAGATATCTCCGTTTGCATTGAACATTCAGCTTCGTAACTTTGCAGATATTGCTTATGCTCAAACAGCAACATTACACAATAACTAACGTTAAAAAAGTGAAATCACAATGAACCACCCCTTTAAATAAACAACTGTAATTTAATTACACACTTTTTTCTCAGTCACTAATGGATTACAGTTACATTTATTTTATAATTAAATTACGTAATTCCGTTACAAGTAACTAGTTACTCCCCACCATTGGGAAATATACTATACAAATACTTATACCTACCAGTATATTATATTATATATATTCTATTATACACAACATACACACATCACCTTTTCCACCTAGTAGATGTTTTTTTGCCTTAAGATTCCATTTCTATTGAGAAACAAAAAACATAATTTGTCACAAGCAAAAACATTTGCTTGATTATGTATACAAATTTATTAAACTACTGTTCTAGAACAGTAGTTCTCAACTGAATTTGTTTTGAAATTTTAAAACTTATATTTTAGTTGTTTGTGTAGAACTAAACAAAAAGATCTTAAAAACAAAACATTTAATTGTATATTACCATAAACAGAAAATCATATTAAAATTATTAACTAAACATGCTAAAAAAGGAATAAATGGCTATTTTAATTTCTGAATGTCTCTTGAATTTTTATGGTTTTAAATAACTCACAGCACAAAACACAGTGTGCACAAGCCAAATGACTGAGCGCATTATTTGACATCAACAACAAAAGACATGAGAAGCCAATTTAAAGTTGTACACAAGTATATGGTTTGACCCATTTTATTCTTTGCATTTAACACTGTTGACCTACAACCTGTGGGTCATGACCCAGCAGTTCAAAACCACTGTATTCGATCACCAGACATGGCGTGATGGTGCCTTAAAAGCCCGTCTGGAACCAGTCTGATCAGTCAGCGATGCAGCTGCCTTCGGTTTTGAGGCTGCATCTGTGACACACTAAAAAGCTTTGTGTGTGCGCAGGTGTATGAGTGGACAAATGAGACACGCTCTATCATCGAGTTTCAAGAGCACTTTTACGCACAGACATCTCTCTGGAGCATATGCCCGGATCCTGTTGTGGCAGATGGATTTACGTGTTTGTTAGCTGACTAATGTCGTGGTGGGGACTGTATTGTTTGCTGCTGAGGGTCTAATGACAGGTAATTTGTCACACGCTGACTGAAACTGTCAACCGCGGTCAGGTAGAACGCTGTCATGACGACGACATTCTTTTTCACCATGGTTACCACTCCCCTGAGCGTATATCATGGGGGTCTGGCAACAGAACGTGTGCTGAAAGGGTGCTCAAATGCTTCAGAAACTTGGTAAAAAGTCACTTTTGCTATCTATATTCACTAGCAGGTGCAGAAATAAGCCAGCTGAAGCCATTCAAAGCAGTGCATTAAAAGACAACAATTTCCCATAAATAATCACATTTAATCATACTAAAATTAAGAATAAACCACTCAACACCATCAAATGTTGCTCAGAGTCAGAAATGGAAGTCAGAAAATAATCACATTTAATAACATTACAACTACTCTAAAACAATCAAACTATACAATAAACATGATAAATACTCCACAATCCAATAAATACACTGAAAACAAATACTATAAAATAATAAAAACTGTAAAATTTCAATAAACACTCTGAAAACAAGTACTATAAAATAATAAATACCGTAAAATTCCATAAACACTCTGAAAACAAACAATCAAATAATACTATAAACGTAAATACTCCAAAATCTGATACATACTATGAAAACAATCAAACAATACTAAAAATACTGCTCGGAGAAATAGAAGTCAGAAAAATAATTCAATTCTTCTTAAGTAGTAACATGACTCTGAAAACAATCAAATAATACTATAAGCATAATAAATACAGTAAATACTTTGAAAACATTAAATCAAACAATATTACAAACATAATAAATAGGCCTACTCCAAAATTCAGTGAATACTCTGAAAGCAATAAATCAAGCAATACTATAAGCATAATAAATACTATATAAAATACTACAAAAACTACCAAACAATACTATAAATAATAAATACTCCATCATCCAATAAATACTCTGAAAACAAACAAACAACACTATAAATAATACATACTCCAATATCCAATAAATACTCCCAACCAAACTACATAGAATAAATAAAACAACGAAACTACATAGAATAAATACCCCAATATTCAAGAAGCAATCTGAAAACAAACAACCAAACTATACTATAAAGATAATAAATACTCCAGAATCCAATAAATACTCTGAAAACAAACAAACATTCAAGCAATACTGTAAACATCCAGTATACAGCTACACAGGGGTCACCGGCAGTGGGAGCAGATAAAGGACACTAGGAATGTTTCCACAGGAATATTTCAATCATCATGAACTCTGACTGTGTTTTCCCAAGCATGTTATTCTCGACTGATTTGCGAGACGTTTGGTATCAAACTGAGACCGTAATTAAAAGGGAATGAGTTTAATTGTGTGGAAATGGAGTCACACCTAGTCAGTTCTGAAATATATCACTGCCAGAAATGATGCAGGGCTATCTGTAATTCAGAGCGACAGGTGTGTGTGTGTGTGTGTTTGTGTGTGTGTGTGTGTGTGAGAGAGAGAGAGAGAGACAGAGAGAGTGAGACCTGACCCAGCATGACCTTCATCTGTGTCTGTATATAGCATGTACTGGATGTAGAGTTTAATACTTTCATTCAGTAAGGATGCGTTAAATTGATCAACGTGACAATAAAGACATTTATAATGTAACAAGATTTGTATTCCAAATAAATGCTGTTCTTTTGAACTTTCTATTTATCAAATAAATAAATCACAGTTTCCACAAAAAATAAAAAACTTTTGCAGCACAACTGTTATCAACATAACTTTGATCATAATAATGACTTTTTTTTTAGCAGCAAATCCGTAGAATGATTTCTGAAGGATCATGTGACACTGAAGACTGGAGTAATGATGCTGAAAATTCAGCTTTACATCACAGGAATAAATTAGATTTTACAATATATTCAAATAGAAAACAGTTATTTTAAATTGTAAGAATATTTCACAATATTACTGTTTTACTGTATTTTTGATCAAATTAAATGCAGCCTTGCTGAGCAGAAGAGACTCAAAACATAAAAACCTTACCGAAAACAAATTATGAAACTTATGCTTTAAGAGCCAAACATAATAATGCCAGAACAGTCCAAATATTCTGACTGCTATTCTGTGCTCCATTGTAAGAACATTTCTATTATGAAAAGGGAATTTGTTTTTAAATAGGCCTACAGCAGCACACATAATTCTTTAAATGAAACTTATGAATGCTGTGTAACAAAAATGCACCAAAAGCTCAGAACAGATACTAAGATGTGAAAACATCAATCTGGATCAGAACAATTCAATGGAAAACAAAATAAATGTCTAATTTCAATTGAGGTTCTCCAGCGGGATTGTTCGTAATGGAATTTTAAAAGGCTAAATGAAAAGAGGCCGATGAATGACAAGGATAATCTCTATTGTCGATGCTTGTTGGCTGTATGGTTGGTTTCTCTTGTGTAAAGACACGACATGACCATCTGTCTCCTTACAGTGAACTCTGTACTGTAGATAATGAGAGTTAGCCATGCAGTCAGAGATTATCAATCTGTGTTACATTAAGTCATTCCACATTCATCTGAAGCTCTGCAGGGATGTGCTGCAGGGGTGAGATGGCTTTAATCAACAAAAAACAACCAATGATAACTGTTATGAGGAAGAAAGCAACCCCACCCCCCAAAAAAAAAAACAATAGTGTGATTTCCATATTCACATTATTACTGCAGGTTACTCAGAGGCAGAGCTGCGGTATTATCGTGGTATCATTATCAGTGTTGTTTTTGTTCATTTTCACTTTCACTCAATTACTCAGTTGAAAGAAAAATGTCTAAAACATGGTAATACCATGATACTTTTATTTACTGAACTTACAAAAAAAGTACCAAAAGGTACCATGGTAGTAACATGGTTTTCTTGGAGTACCATTTATAAATACCATAGTACATGAATTTCAATACCATGATATATTTTAAAGTACCATAGAAAAGTATCATAGTAGCATCTAAAACCATATATCCTGGGCTAAAGAGAAATACTTTTTAAAAGAAAAAAAAAAAAGCACCAAAAAAAATTACTAAAATTAAACTAAAAACATGAATATATAAACATATTACTAAATAATACTAAAATAACACTGCATGGTATATATCCAAAAACATGGTACTATAATGTATTTTAAGCAATAACATTGTATTACCATCATGATAGTGTCTACAACATGGTAATAACATGGTACTTTTAGTTACTGAACTTACAAAATGTACCAAAATGTATACCAAGATAGTGGTAGTGCCATGCATGAGGTTATTAGAAGTACCTTAGAATTTCAAGCTACGTATTCCAATAATACCATGATATATTTTAATGTCCACAATACTGGCATTTGATACCATCATTATATCTTGAACAGGTAATGAAATCATGTTACTTTCATGACATTAGCATTTACATGGTGCATATTCAAAAGAACTGCCATGGTATATTAGCATAGTGCATGTTAAAAGATGTAAAGCACAAACAGAAGATGCACCCGTCTGCTGTGAGAGAATGTATGCGCTGTTGTTGCTCTGCTCTCAGATGGACAGACCAGTGTCATTAGTCACAGCCCTCTCCCTCTCATTAACTCGGCCGGTCGCTATGGCAGCCACACAAAGGCCATCCCCTCCCTGCCTGCACATGGAGGGTGACAGGCCAATTAGAACAGGGCACATTGACACACTGTGATTACCTCTCCACAAGCCGAGGAGCAACAGACTGCGAAAAACAGGGGTGGCAGAAGGTAGAGGAAGAGGTGGAGGCCGTGTAAGATCAGACACATCTCATGTCATCGAGCATTCGCGTTTGAACACATAAGCTCTGCTCCGAACCCTAGTGTGCTGCCTACCTAGACAGCATTTTAAGGCATCATAGGTGTGCTAACCAGGTGCTGTAATGTATCTGTCAACACTGAAAGTAAGAATTCTGCACAGTGCAGTGGCAGCCAATCAGAATACACATGACGTTTAATATTAAGCAACAGGGAGTGGAATTTGGAACCAGTGGGTGGAGCTTCACAACATGACACTGCAGAAATAGGAATCCAATGACCAATTAAAAAACTCTGATTTACATGGAGGAGGCTGGTACAGAGTTCTGCAGGGGTGATCCAAAAGCCAATGAAAAAAATCCAGTTGATTTTTTTTTTCCAAGGGAAACATGATTCTAACTTCTGGGTTGGCCTACAAAAATATCACTGTTTGAAGAAGAGAATGCTAGAATGCACTGAAACCAACTCAATTTTTTTTTCAAAATTACATATTAGAATATAATTAATTGTACCTAGAACAATTGATAAAATTGGTTCACACTATAATTAAAAATTAACTTTTTACACTTAATCATCGAGCATGCTGTGTATTTTCGATCACCCAGACTACATAATTAATGCAAATTAACAATGCTAATTATTCTAATGCATCCTGGACAAAGGCAGAGCACTACCTACTCAATTATAATCAAACCGTTGTGGTACAAAAAATGTTTTAAACTTGTGGGTACATCAAAAATAATAATTCAAAACAAAACCGTCTGATTGTAAACTTTGGAGAAGTTCATGCAAATGCATGCACACTTTATGCAAATTTGTCAATCCAAATGTTGCATTAATGGTGCAATTAAAAGTCAAGGATATTTGATACTATCAACATTTTTTTTTTTCAGTTTTTGGTCACATGACTAGCACGGGAGACCTGGAGGGAAAAACATTCATAGAACCACAGCAATGGCCTGTTAATTGAAGCTTTTCAAGCCACAAATATTTAGATCACTTCAAGAGGAAAAACATAAGATATGTGAACAAAGTTTTTGGCCATATACAGCACCTGCCACACTTTTTCAATCACTAAAAACAGGTGGACATTCTAAAAAGCAATATTATGGATTATGGACTATGTATTTTAACCAAAAGCACTGTTTTTAAGTTAAAATGGTGGATGATGGATTTGTTTCTTACAAACTCCAGTTATTCACTTCACAAGATGTTGACTGATGGACTGGAGTGGTGTGGATTATTGTGATGTTTTTATCAGCTGTTTGGACTCTCATTCTGACGGCACCCATTCACTGCAGAGGATCCACTGGTGAACAAGTGATGGAATGCAACATTTCTCCAAATCTGTTCTGATGAAGAAACAAATTAATCTATATCTTGAATGGCCTAAGGGTGATAACATTTTCAGCTAATTTTTGTTTTTGGATGAACTATTCCTTTAAAAATTTAAATATATACATTATTACTGCAAGCAACATTACCTAAAAGTCAATTGGGGAACATAAATATCCATTTCAAATCTGAATTTAAGTACCATAGATGCACATTTTATATCATATTTGATATAAAGTGTATTTTTTGAGTCTATAACTTTGGTTTTTATAAACAGGCAGATGGAAGCGCATGAGTCTGTAATAGTCTCAGTGTCTTGCTTTCATGTGCTAATATGCAGACTACCTGTCTGCACACTAAATGACTAAAGAGGGTGAGAAATGAGATATGGAGAGTTGTTGGAGTTCAAAGTGATGAGCAGACGCTTGCATTATCATAGCATTAGTTATAAGCTATAATCTACCTTACTCAGCGCTGCTGTCCCGGTGTATCTAGCTCATCAGCCGCAGTGCAAATGGATGTAATGTTTTGATCTTGCGAGTACAAAGCCAGCCTACAGGTCAGAGTGTGGATCAAATCAACCAGTAATTATGGTAATATTCTGAGACAGTATCATGTAACTTTTTAAGCTTACACTGAAGTGAAAATACAGAAATCTTATTAATGTAATTCTGAGAGCAGTCATTATTTAGCTACAGTACATATTTACATATGCTTAAGTTAACATATTGGAAATTAAATAAAACTTTAAAAAATGACATTTTGTTCATGTAACTCATATGTATACACTCCTAATTTTAGATTTTTTTTTTAACTCTAAGTTTGGGGTATGTAAGAAAAAAAAACTATTGAAGCAAGTCTCTTTTGCTTACCAAGGCTGCAATTATTTGATCACAAATACAGTATAAACAGTAATATATTGAGAAATATCACAATTTAAAATAACTTTTTTCTATCTGAATATATTGTCAAATGTAATTTATTCCTGTGATCAAAGCTGAATTTTTAGCATCATTTCTCGAGTCTTCAGTGTCACATGATCCTTCAGAAATCATTATAATATGCTGATTTGCTGCTCAAGAAACATGTCTGATTATTATCAATGTTGAAAACAGTGCTGATTCATATTTCTTTGGAAACCGATTAACTTTTGATAAATAGAAAGTTCAAAAGAACAGCATTTATTTGAAATAGAAATCTTTTGAAACATTATAAATGTATTTACTGTCAATTTTAATCAATTGTAAGCACCCTTTGCTGAATAAAAGTATAATTTTTTTTAATGTATGAAACCAACTGATCGCAACACAAAAATAAAAGCTATAAATAAAAGCTAAAATAAAATATCTACGCAGAATTGCATCTATATAACTTCTGATATAATATGCAAAACAGATTGTCTAATTTCCATTTTTTTTGTTTTAATGTGAAGTCACAATGAAAAAAAGTCTTTTTTTTTACGTTACTTATTTGATGTTTATTCTTATCATTTTGCCTAAATTACCAGCAGTACTTGCCATTACTTCAAGAGCTTGCATATTTCCCCATAATTCCTGTCATTGCTAAATAACTGTGTGTGTAAAATACCAGTGCAAGTAAATAGAAATAATATTTTCAGTATTATTTCAGAAAACATCACCCACATAAGATTATTTACATTAGCACTCAGTCTAATCTCTGATAACCCATTACACCAATCAATAGCAGCCTGAGAGCACTGAAATACATGCTGATGCACTTTAACCTTGAGAAAGCTATCAAGTCAGTGTTTCACCGAGTTAGCGAGTTAATTTAATAGAGGCGTCCATGCTGGCTGTTACCGACGCCGATGACCTTATCCGTCCGAGCCTGCATTTTCCAGGGATCCTTTAGTAAGTGGAATCAAAAAAGACAACACCCTCCACACACCAACAGGCCAAATCCTGGCCGCTCACCGGCCCAAACCCCTGAAGAAATCTCACCAATCGCCATTCTCAGCCAAAGCTCATCTCGTCTCGCTGTCTGTAAGGATGCCACTGCGGCTAGTGTATAAGTGTGATGCCTCAGAAAAAGTGAAAAGTTTAGCATATACATGCATAAATATACTGAATTAATAAAGACAGAAGACAGGACATGACAGATATAGATAGATAGACAGATAGATAGATAGATAGATAGATAGATAGATAGATAGATAGATGGATTTTTGAAAGTTTAAAAAAAGCTTTAAAGGTATATTAAGCCAGCTATATCAATCATTCCCAATTATTTTTGAAGAATGACCATATTGTGAATGTTGTGATGAATTTCAATGATTTTAAATCATACTGACAGCTATAAGGTACTACAAAAATCAACAAAAAAAAATAATTATCAAATAAAAACAGAAATATTTAATATAATTAAAACATAAAAAACAGACAAAGAAAGAAAATCATCTTAATTTAACTAATTTGGTTATGACGGTTATTGCTTGGGGGGAATTATTGCTTAGGGGGAAATGAAGAAATGTTGACTTGATTGAGAAATATTTGAAAGTGATGTGCCATTATTTTAATTAAGCGTTTATTAATATTTCATTATTAAATTAAACATTGTTTAATTATTTCATTATTTTCTTTATTAAATTTTAATTGGCAGCTTTTTGTGTGGTATTAAAGTTACTTTGAGAATTGTGAGAATCAATATACAGCCCTAATACTGATACTGTATCATCGTCAAAACACTGACAAACTATAATAACTGGTTTAGCTATAAAGGCCCAGCGCTAGAAGACTCTACAGAATACGACTGGCCTTATAACACACAGACCGGCGAGTAACACAAACACACAGGAATCAAACGAGGTGGGATAGCTCATTTTCACAAGGTACATTTGACTTCTGTGTTTTTCTTAGAGAAACTGAGTCAAAGACAGCGAGAGAGAGAGAGACAGAACATTGTGTCCAGGCAGACGAAGGCATTCCCCGTCCAGCTCTCATCTTGCTGCTTCTATGGGAATGCTTCACTGCCTTTCAATAATAATAAAAAAAACATGGAAAAAAAGAGAAAGAGAAACATTTTATCCAGCGTTCTCCAGGCAATTCTCCTCTCTCCACACTGACCTCACCAAAACGCAGCACAAACACACCCACACAAAGGAACAAAATCAAGAAGCTCCAAACATGTATGCCACATTTCTCAAACACAAAGACGCATTATTTTCATAATGGTTTTCATAGGCATTTTGTCCCTGTGGCTGAAGGAGAGATGCTGGATGAATGATGGAAGATCATTGGGGAGAAATGGCCGGGTAATAATTTAATAGCTGGTAAATTAAGTGTAAGAAAGCCACACACAGGGTTTTTTTTTTCAAGAAAAAAATAGTGACAGAAAAAGGATTGATGGAAAAAATATAGTGCATCTAGAATAAAAATAATAATAAATAATTTTGCCACATGTGAAGCCAGAAGAAAATGTTATTGCTCAGATGTTACTCTTTCTTAGCTTAGGAGACTTTATGGAGACTCTTAACATCTTAAACTAAAAAAAAAGAAGACAATATTTACTTTCATAACACACATTTCTGGTCTTATTTTGTGTAATTATAACAAAAAATCCTTTGTAATCTTTCATCTAGCTAAATTCCACTAAGACAGACAGAAAGAAAGACAGACAGACAGACAGACAAACAGAAAGACAGAAAAGCAGACAGACAGACAGACCGACAGACAGGACCGCAGACGGAACATACAAAACCGAAAGAAGAAGAACAGACAAGACAGCAACAACACAGAAAGCAAGACAGACAGGACAGACAGAAAGAAAGAAAGACAGACAGACAGAAAGACAGAAAGACAGAAAGACAGACAGACAGAAAGACAGACAGACAGACAGACAGAAAGACAGACAGACAGACAGACAGACAGACAGGACAGCAGAAAGACAGCAGAAGACAGACAGAAGCCAGACAGAGAACAGACAGACGGACCATACAACAGAAAGGAAGAAGAAGACAGCCCAGACAGACAAAAGACAGAAAGACAGAAGAACAGGCAGGAAGACGAAAGCAGAACGGACAGACCGACAGACAGACAGGAAGGAAGAGAAGAAGACAGACAGACCAACCGTTGGTGATTTGTGCACCAAGTCTATTTTGATTTCACGTTGACATTTTGCTCCATTTTATCTCTGTTGAATCTAATTTTATGTCTAGGAGAAGCGTTGTAGATGTTAAAAGTGATCTTATTTGACATTTCTTAGGAAAGGGTTGATGATTTTTTTGTTTAAATAGGCCTAGTTATTTTACTTGATTAATTGGTGCACATTAATCTAAAAAAGGTTACCTTTAATCTTTCAACATCTTTTGGTAACTAAAAGTAATATTGGTAATAAACATTTCTGGTGCATGATGATGATTGATAAATAAACAAATAAATAAACAAACTATTATTTACTCACACACCCATATACAGTATGTTCTAGCATAAGAGTAACATTCATGATTTGTGCACTTTTAAGACCTATAACTATTAAAGTAAATGGGGTCCATTTGGAGTTCATGTTCTTGCTCCATTTGCTCCATTAAATCTCATTTCTGTCTACTAGGAGAAGCATTCGAGACATTACACGAGATCTCATTTGTGATTTGTCTCTTTCCTACAGGAAGAACTGGTGGGAAAGAAAAACACAGAGAGAGGGAGAATGAAACAGGTGATTTGGCCAGAAGTGAATTGACGGTGTGTGGCGTAGAAAGACTAGAATGAAGAATAGGGAAGGAGGAAGAAAAAGACCATAGAAAAAGAGCAGATTGGGTGAGCGGGGCAGAGGGCAGAGGGGTTACAGATTTGTGCAGGCGGCACGGCGGTATAAAAGAAGAGCGCGCCGCACACAGAAGCTGTTAGCCGGAGAGCGGCGTGGCATAATCGATTGTGAACACCGCCACCCAGCGCAGCCAATCACAGAGCTTCACACAGACTTCTCTGGTTTAGAGCACTTGCACTTGGGGAGGGGGGTAAAATGAACAAAAGAGCAGTGACGAAAAAGAGGGAAAGAGGAAGAAAAAACAGACTCTGAAGACGGGATGAAGAACGTAGCAGACAGCCCAAGACTAGCAGGGTGCGGATTTTGTAGCGAGCCGCTCTGATGAAGTGACCTTGAGACGACAAAGAGCGTTTTACGCCTAATCTGCTCTCGAGAAATCACAATCACACATGACATGACGTTAATTCACGATGCGTTCAAGATGAACTCGTCTCATTTCGGACTGTTCAATGCCCAAACCTATCCGAAGGGCCTCCTACAAAAGCATCTGTCATCTAAATGCACATGACAGAAAAGGTTACCACAGGATGACATTTCTCTAATCTCCTTATCTCAGCTTGATGGAGAGCCAAAGGCTTGCAACACAGCTTTTAAAATCAAATCTAACCTTAACAAACAAACATTTAACACTAGTTTGTAATAACTTACACAATCCATAGAAACAAACTCACTGTGTCAACATAAGACTGTAATGTAAAAACTGTGACCAGCTGGCATAAAACCATAACTCAAACTTCTCCAGGTGTTTCCCATCCATTGTTCAAAAGTTTTTTCCTTACCAGTCACCTTTCATTCACTCACCACGGACTTTAAGACATTAAGGCAAGCTTTGTGTAAAGCCAAATACAAATAAAAATCACTTTATTTAATATTTTTAGCATTCTTATTAGCATTATTTTATCTTATGGATAATGATAGGCATGTTTCATTTCTCAATTTTCTAAATACATTTTTATCAAATGAAAAAATTGTTTGTTAAATAAAAATACTAAAAGTTTATAATATAATGAAGTTATACTATATAATATATCCGACATATATATATATATATATATATAATATATTCAGTTTAAATGTAAGCTGATGTAACGTAAAAGCAATATGGCATTGGTATTATGATGAAATTTACAGTTTAATACTGTGATTCTATGCTTTCATAATATGTTGATTTCAGATCCATTTAATGTCTAAATAACAGATTTCTCTACTTTATGTAGGGTTCTTTCCAAGGGCAGCAAGAACACCGACACAAAACATACTTTTAAATTACAGTTATTTAGTTGATCAGATCATATATAAAATCCCCAGACACAGTACTAATAGGCCTGAAACATATTTTACACAAGTATGCTGCAGACAACACATTGAAAGTACATGGTCCTGTAGTACATACTTAATGTGCATACTAAAATGTTGTATAAAATCAGGTGAATTATATATGAACAAGCCCTCCTATAAAATCCTTCATAATGTAGAATGAATAAAAATCTAAAGTTTAGTGCAAGTACTGCTGAAGTGGAGATGAAAACTAATTTAAGATACTGTAGGATATTTGAAATTTACAGATGCAAATAGATGAAGTGTACTGAATTAAACACTTTAAATGTAGAATTGGATTCTTTCTACTAGTCAAAAAACAGAGATTAAAAAGATCACAAAATTGACCAGTGCATGGAAAAATGTTTTAGCGTACAGTGTCTATATAAAGTTGCTCCACCGTGACAGAAAATGGAGCAGATTAGATCCTTCCACTGAAGAACTTTCATTCATCAAGCATCCATTATCACCATAACACATAACCAATGTCAACCACATGCATAACCAGTGTCAAGCTTCCTTACTCTAGCAGAAACCAACATAAACTCCCTGCCAAAAACCACAGTTTAAACCGGCCCTAGGTGGTCTGGTGGTCTTGGATCAGTCTTTTACTCCACACTCAGGGTCACAGCGATGCTGAGATACAGCTGTAAGACACTTCATCTATCTGTAGTAAAAGTGGAAACAACCAATTAACCAGCCCTCTCCCTGTGACAGGCACCATCTTCATTAATTTCCCATTTTGGGTTTTTTTTTCCCGCTGAAAGAAAATGGCAGAGGTCGCTTAATAATGCTGGAAAAAAGAGCACAGAGAAAGCAGAGAGAGAGAGTCAGTGACGGCAAGAGTGAGAGAGATCCCATTCGTCACGCTTGACAGACATCACCTGTTCAGAAAAAAACATCTCAATTATGAACCGGCATTAAAAGATGGGTTGCCAGATTAAGCCTTCCTCCCCCACCGATAATGCGAGGCTCGGACACACCGTTACTGGACTGGCACCGGGAAGATGGCGATAAAAACGGCAGAGAAGAAGGAAATGTTGTGAGTACAGATGCTCAGCAGGAGCAGGTAGAGCAAAGTATGGCAAAAAAAAACATGCTGACCGCATCTGAGATCCCAAAAAGAAGATAAAGCATGGGTATATCACTGAATTTGTCCTTTAAAGCGATAGCTCACCTTACACTCTAAAAAATTAATCAATGGCTTTGTAAATATCACAATAATAAGTAACCTAGATTACCTTAATAATATGCCTGAATATCACTTAAAGGGATAGTTCATCCAAAAATGAGAATTCTGTCATCATTTACTCATCCTCATGCTGTGCCAAACCTGTATGAGTTTTTCTTCTGTTGAGCACGAAAGAAGATATTTTGAACAATGTGGGTAACCAAACAGTTAACGGTAGCCATTGACTTCCAAAGTATGAAAAAAATACTATGGAAGTCAATGGCTACTGTCAAATATTTAATTATCTTATTTTGTCGTTGACAGAGAAATGTTTTTACAACATGTGGAGAGTGAGTACTGTACATTTCATTTTTAGTTGAACTATCCCTTAAAGTGATTGTTTGAGTTGGACATACCAAAATAAAGTGTCCTTGCTGAATAAAAAGTGTTGACAAGTGTTGATGCACATGTCCCACTAGTGTAAATCACATTACATAGCGCGTACATCCCCGGCTGACCGAACCGTAAACATGTCCACCTTTTGATTATTGATTTTGTTGACTGCAGTAAACAGCGTCAGTTAGACTTACCATTGACCGAGCAAATGCACTTAGCAAAGCTGTTTTAGCGACTTTAGCCGCTTCCCCCAGTGCATGTTGAGCCTTACACAGCCAGATAAAGATGCACAGAGACAGATAGCAACATCTGAAGCTCTCTCCATGGGGTCACGTGTGTGTGTGCACGCATAAAACCGTGTATCTGCGTTGTTGAACTGTGAAGGAGAGAGCGCCTCAGGGCCAGACGCTGATGGGGACCTTTCAAATCCCATTGCATTGTCTCCGTCCTTCATTTTCCCATTGCATTGCCATGGAGGCAGATAACATGCTTGAGTAAAGGTTACCACGCACGCTGACATTTCTGCTGGAACCAACAACTACTAGATTCTTAATAATAGTGGCCCACTTTGTACGTGTATGTGTGGCCATGTCTGTGTGTGAGGAGAAAGAATATGAGAAGGAATGAAGAGGGTTAAGTGTCTGAATCACAGCGCTTACCAGGAGTTTTTTACTTTCTTTGCAGTGCTTTGGAGCAGTGTGACACAAAAATGGGAATCAGATCTGTTCTGATACTAAAGGGAATGAAATAAAATGTACTAGCTATATAATACATATAAAAACTAGCTATATAATCATGCATAGTTAGGATCACAAAAATAAATAGTTTTTTTTTTTTACTGTTGTTGTCAAAGGTCATGTGATTTTTAAATTCTCCTCACTTGATCACATTTTATTTTTACACATAATTGAATTAAAGTGCCCCTATTATCGGTAATGAAAAGCTAATATTTTGGTTTTGGGAGTCCCCAACAACAGGTTGACATGCATGCAAGGTCCCCCCCCCCCAAAAACACTGTAATGTCTTATAAATGCATGATGTTTGACCTTACTTGGCCTAACGACGCCAAAAGGTTAGTCAACGTTAATTTTTCCAAACCTCTCCTTTGCGTGACGCTAATCTGCGGTGATTGGTCTGATTGGTCTCAGTTTCATTTCATCATGTCTGTAATGCCTGATAAACCAGCGTTTGTGAACGCAGTGCTGCTTTGTGTACAGCGTTACCGGGGGAAGGAGGAAACCGCTATTTTTTCCACACCAAAAGCAGAATTTGCATTTTCATTCAAAGCCATGTGAAAAGACCAACAAGTGGGTGGGCAATATGCTAATGTTTCATGTTGAAGTCAACATGAAATGGCTTGGGATTCGTTTTAAAAACGACTCGTTTCAACGATTCAGAGTCGACTCTTTCTTTTAAAAGACAATAACTTTATACACGGTGCACTCTCAGATTTAAAACTCTGCAGGATGTTTTCATTCACTTAGAGCTGTTACACACTCCATGAAAGGCCATTTTCAAAAATCCATAATAGGGGCACTTTAAAATACTTTCAATCATCGATCTATTATATTTTTAATATTTTTCTTAAATTAGTGTCTATATAATTAGATTAGTACACAAGACTTCTCATGTCTTTGATTGTTGAGGTCAAAAATCATGTGATTTTTCAGTTCTCTTAACTTGCTCCCCACAAAATGTAATACAAATGTATTTGCAAAAAGTTATTAATAGGTTTGTTAAAAATTATATTTAATAATTGTAGATAACAGCAATTTTAATTCCTTTAATTGTATGACAGATGTTTTTTTTTTGTTTTCACCAAAATGGATTATTATTTTGCAAAATGATCTATAATATATTATGTTAAAATTATATTATTAATTAGAGATATAACATCATATATTTTCATGATGATGTAAAAGGTCATCGTGATTTTAAAATCTCATTATTTGATCTGACTGTAATATTTTACACAAAATTGAATTAAAAACAATGCAATATTTTTACGAATTTTTGTTAAAATGTATATTTATGTAATTAGATTAGCAGAGAAGACTTCCCATATCTTCCATTCTTGATGTTCTTAGACTGTAATTGTTAAACAAAAACTGATTTAAAAAATAGATTTGCCAAAATGAATTAACTGAATATTTTATGTTAAGTAATAGGATATAATGAGATTGGGAAGAATACTTAAAATATCTTTTTTGCCGTTGTTGTCAAAGGTCATGTGATTTTTTTTAAATTGTCATTACTTTATCAGATTGTAAAATTTTACACAAAACTGAATTAAAAATGTATTTACAAAGTTTTTTTTTTATGTTAACATTTATTTAAAATAAATTCATATAATCAGATTGGCAGAGAAGACTCCAAATATCTTTCATTGTTGAGGTCAAAGGTCATGTGGTTTTTAAAAAATTCTCATTACTTGATCAGGCTGTAACATTTTACACAAAAATGCATTTGCAAAATTAATTTATTATTTCTTTAATATTAAAATGAACATTAATATATTAGTGAAGAAGACTTCAAAATCTTTCATTGTTGATGTCAGCAGTCATGTGACAAATCAAACTCTATGGTATTTTGGTTCAAATTCAATTACCATTTGGAAGAAGCTCATCAAATTCATAAGAAATTCACTACAAAACCAATCTGCTAATTTTCCTACTGTTTTTTTCTTCATTTACTTTCATATGATAAAGAAACAGTGTCACATCAACACTCAATATCCAATGTTCAGACGGAGGGCAGCACCTAATGAATGTGCTAAATTAAAAAGTATTGTAATGAGAATGTGTGACCTTAATGTTTTTATTTTATAATGATTGTCTCATAAAAAACAGTAAGGCAACTTGTGTATGGTGTTCGGGCGTGACTATATTAACAATACAGCACAGCCTCAAATGCCTAAAAATACATTAGAAAAGTTAATTCTCTGCTCTTCAAAATAAAAAAAGGCCTGTAAGTTAATTAAAAGAAAGCCTTGCTCAATAACCCACAATGCATTGGGGTGATTGATAAGAGTGAGCAGGCTAATTTGACTGAAACTGGGATAACAAAATGATGTGCAGAAAAAAAGTGCGAATGGAAAGAGCTCTAATCAGACCCAGTCGTGCTGGTTTTATGCGTGTGGTTTGTGTTCAGACAGCATTAGGTTTGAACAGATTCTATCAAACCACAGACCTCAACCACTGCGCCGCGAGATGATCACAGATGCTTATCTCTTATCTAGCAGGGTTTTTTCTCACACACACTGGTGCATAAAGTATGTGTGCAATGGCATTATCTTTGACTCATACAATATAATTATAATTATACTTCTTTTTTCAAATTCACACACTATTTTTGCTTGGAATACTGTATCTCACTAAGAAATGCATTCAGTCATTCTGACTAGAATAACAGCAACCAAGATTTTTAAATTCTCATTAATTGACCAGACTGTAACATTTTACACAAAATTAAATAAAAAATGTATTTGCTTATTTATTAATATCTTATAGGGCTGGGTTTTGTCACAAATTTCACAATTCGATTCCTATCGATTATTTGGATTTACAGAGGTACAGACATGCACACATTTTACAAGGGGAAAAAACTCGTAAACTAATGCTGAAAACTCCATGAGAGTCAGTGGTTACAAACATAATATAAATTGAAGGTTAAAATCATGCGTTTTTAAAATAAAGAAAGTTCCAGTACATTGAATATTTCACTCTCAATTCGTCTTTGAAATATTATGAAAACATTTACTGTGGCTGTCATAAAAACTTGATGGATTTATTCAAACATAAATTAAACATTGAAGAACAGTAAAAAATTATAATGAATATAATATGGTGAATATAAAATGCCCCTCTCTACAGTTTATTTTTTATCTGATTAATGAGTTTATGGTCAACAAATATGTTTTTTCTGAGGTAAATGTGACATTAAGTGACAATGTTTACAAGCGGTTACCCCGCTGAAACACTGATTGAGCGATTACAGGAGACAGGATATGGATTGTAAAGTTGCACTCTTTCTTTTAACTTACATTCAGATGTTTAGTCATGTTTATTTTGTGTTGAAACTGGTATTAATGTGGAGGAGATGATCAGTTCACATGCGCTACGCGCTGCTGCGTCTGTTGATCTGAGGCGCTACAGTGATCTGTCACTCCACATTAAACGGTGCCAAAATGGCATTTATTGTTTGAATATTGCAATGCAATGGACAGAATTTGAAATCTGAGTTTTTGTTTCATATTAAAAGTACCAAAGCCCAATGCTTATTGCGATTTATTGGATGAGAATTACCCTTCAATGTTCTGTCCATTAACTGAAAACAGGCTAGACTAAATCGATTCTTGGGATTTAGGAATCGATATCGTTCTATAAAAATGAGAATCGATTAATATAGAGATATCGATATTTTTTTACCCAGCCCTAATATCTTATGGTAAAAAATTTTTTTGATTATTTAACTAAATGTATCAAGTTTATTTGTATTTTAAAAAATCATATAATTTATATAAAATATCTATTAACAAAAAGGGATAGTAATTTGATAAAATGCTGACCATATAATACATAAATATTATTGTATTGTGTTATAGTGATATTAGTATATTATATTATGAAACTGTTTTAGGTTACTTACTATTCTTAAAATAATAATAATTTTGCTAAAAATAAGAATAAAGCAATATAATTTTTTCACAATATTAAATATTTAATTGTTTATTTTTTTATTGGGATTATATATGTAACATTTACTGCTATGACAGCATTGAATTACACCATGAAATACAAATGCATTTAATATTCATGAAAGGCATTTTAAATGAGTTTATGTACTGAAAATGCATTTAAGTCTAATACATGTACTCAGTTCTCTAAATACTGAGTGTGAAACAGCACTATGCAATGACAATCTTCATGTGGCAAGTAGAACTGTTTAAAAAAAAAAATAATATTATCTTAAATATATATACAGTGGGTACGGAAAGTATTCAGCCCCCCTTAAATTTTTCACTCTTTGTTATTTTGCAGCCATTTGCTAACATCATTTAAGTTATTTTTTTTTTCTCATTTATGTACACACAGCACCCCATATTGAAGAAAAACACAGAATTGTTGACATTTTTACAGATTTATTAAAAAAGAAAAACTGAAAAAAAAAAACTGGTCCTAAGTATTCAGACCCTTTGCAATGACACTCATATATTTAACTCAGGTGCTGTCCATTTCTTCTGATCATCCTGAGATGGTTCTACACCTTCATTTGAATCCAACTGTGTTTGATTATACTGATTGGACTATATAAAAAAAGCCACACACCTGTCTATATAAGAACTTACAGCTCACAGTGCATGTCAGAGCAAATGAGAATCATGAGGTCAAAGGAACTGCCTGAAGCGCTCAGAGACAGAATTGTGGCAAGGCACAGATCTGGCCAAGGTTACAACAAAATTTCTGCTGCACTTAATGTTCCCAAGAGCACAGTGGCCTCCATAACCCTTAAATGGAAGACATTTGGGACGACCAAAACCCTTCCTAGAGCTGTCCGTCCGGCCAAACTGAGCTATCGGGGGAGAGAGCCTTGGTGGAGAGATAAAGAAAAACCCAAAGATCACTGTGGCTGAGCTACAGAGATGCAGTCGGGAGATGGGAGAAAGGTGTAGAAAGTCAACCATCACTGCAGCCCTCACCAGTCGGAAGCTTAGGAAGAGTGGTCCGACGGAAGCCTCTCCTCAGTGAAGACACATGAAAGTCCGCATGGAGGACTCCAAGAAGGTGAGAAATAAGATTCTCTTTTTTTTTTTCCCCCATGGTCTGATGAGAACAAGATGAGACTTTTTGGCCTTAATGCTAAGCGGTATGTGTGGAGAAAACCAAGCACTGCTCATCAACTGTCCAATACAGTCCCAACAGTGAAGAATGGTGGTGGCAGCATCATGCTGTGGGGGTGTTTTCAGCTGCAGAGACAGGACGACAGGTTGCAATCGAGGGAAAGATGAATGAATGCGGCCAAGTACAGGGATATCCGGGACGAAAACCTTCTCCAGAGTGCTCAGGACCTCAGACTGGGCCGAAGGTTTACCTTCCAACAAGACAATGACCCTAAGCACACAGCTAAAATAACGAAGGAGTGGCTTCACACCACCTCTGTGACTGTTCTTGAATGGCCCAACAGAGCACTGACTTAAACCCAATTGAGCATCTCTGGAGACCTAAAAATGGCTGTCCACCAACGTTTACCATCAAACCTGACAGAACTGGAGAGGATCTGCAAGGAGAAATGGCAGAGGACCCCCAAATCCAGGTGTGAAAAACTTGTTGATTCTTTCCCAAAAAGACTCATGGCTGTAGTAGATCAAAAGGGTGCTTCTACTAAATACGGAGCAAAGGGTCTGAATACTTAGGACCATGTGATATTTCAGTTTTTTCTTTTTTAATAAATCTGCAAAAGGTCAACAATTCTGTGTTTTTCTGTCAAAATGAGGTGCTGTGTGTACATTAATGAGGAAAAAAAATTTACTTAAATGATTTTAGCAAATGGCTGCAATTTAACAAAGAGTGAAAAATGTAAGGGGGTCTGAATACTTTCCGTACCCACGGTATATATATATATATATAACAAATGTATGCGTAATAATTAAGTAATTATTCTGTAATCATATTTTTTTGTTTTTACTATTCCCACTCCAACTATAACTATTGTTAACAAGCAATAAAACTGACCCCAAAATGCATGCTAATATTACTCGAGCGGTACATAAATAAGCATAGAAATCAAATATATGAATGACTAAGATGAAAACTGATAAACCATTCCCAAAACCTGTAAAAACAGAGGCAGTGTGGGTCAAATACCAAGCTACACACACACACCAAATAACCAATGCCTGTGACGACAGAACCTCTCTGAAGGTTGATCAGAGAGTCTCTCTCCTCCTTGCAGATAAATTGTAATCCTTCACACAAAAAAGTGTGGTTGCCATTTTTGCAAGAGCAATCAGCACACACTTTCAAATAAGTGACCACGGTGTCACTCCAATTCTGTGGCGAGGCGGCCCGATGGGCAGCGAAGCGACACGGCACCGATAACAAACACATTGCTCCTGCACTATCCAATTTATTAACCAGATTAGCGTAGAGAAAGAGAAATGTTTATTCAGAATGGGTAGCGAGTAAATGCTGAAAAAAAAACTGGATTATGGGAATGCACAGCAGAAATCTTATTTAAATTAATTATAAAAACAGAAGAAAGTTTTCAAATGAAATACTAATAAATGTGACTTGGGTTATTAAACGGGTTATTATGCCAGCATGTGTCTGCATATTAATGCATAAATGGCTGTAATGCACAAATTGTATATTTGACTGCAATACCCGATTTTCATCTTTGATTGGTTGTCATATATGCCAAAGTTTGATGATATCAAATCTGACAAAGTCTTTGCATTCTTTTGGATCTTCAAGTCTATCTGAGTGTGAGCTTATGATGGTTTCAGGTCAAATCTGGGAAGATTTTCTTTTACTGTTCTGAGTTCTAAGGAACTATAGTTTCGAATGATTACATACAAAACTGTCACATCAATTCAATCTCAATTCAATGTTAAATGCAAATTCCAAAGAAATATATGCATCTCTGAAAATTAAGTTGCATGATTATTGTAACTAAAAAAAAAAAGTGTTCAAAATCTATCACTCCAGACTTTTTCTCCTGTGGAACAAAATATCCAATTCCTAATTATGGCAGAGCTGCATGTTTAACTTTGGTTTTGGGGGGGGGAAATATAAATGCGTTGAGTAAGTTCATATTTTTTGCTCTTTTTTCCCACTTACTGACAGAGACAGGAAAGTTTTAACAAATAAACAAAGCTCAGACGATGCACTTTAGTTCTGTAAATGGTGCTTATGAATCTCATGATGTATTTTTTCCCCTCCAAAATCTGAGTATTTTTTAAATAGTATTTTCTCGTAATATTTACAGCTAATCTTCTTCACCAGTACACAAAATATATCTAAATAAAACTGTGCAGTCAACATTTACAGCAAAAATGTAATATTCACCAATGCACTTTTTTTTTTTAAACTAAATGCTCCAAAAAAGAAAAATAAGCACCATAAAAAGTTATCCACATGACTAGTATGCTATATCATTAAAAAGATTTATGTATTTAAATTGCATATAAAATGTCCATCCATTTGGATTACAGAGTTGTAAACCAACTAAAAACATAATGTGATGCATATTTGTCAATCATACATAAATGGATAAAAACAGCTCAGATTTCTGTAATAATACTAAAAACTGAATGCTTTTGAATGCACTATTATATATTTAATAATCCATAAATCCAATTTCTTTCAATATTATACATTTATCAAATTGAGTATTTCTCGTTCCACAGCAAACCATATTTTAATGCTTGTACTTTTTTAATTGAATACATTTAAAATGTTTTCACAATGAAAGATTTATACTGGTTTTAAGCATAAATTTAAGCATTTGAATAAATGCATTTTGAAACGGCTTATTTAAATAATATCCAATAGCTTCAAATAATAAATAATAAACTAGGCCTTTTTTTTGAGTGCAGTTTCTTACCTGTTTCATTTATGACTTATAAATATGCATTACATTAGGTTTTTTTATATTGTTTAAAACTGTGTAATCCTAATGGATAGAAATTGTATATGCAATTCATATGCATAAATCTTAAATTTAGATACTATAACTTAGTGTGATAAACTGGCTGAAATTCAAGTCATTATTCGCTATTTGCTTACAAGATACACTGGAATTAATAACATCAGACCTGTTTATTGAATATCTTGACATAATGTGAGGTGAAGTACAAACGATAAGGTCAATGCAAACACATCCTCCCAAGACCATTTTCTCTTTACACTCATCTCCAAAAGGTCTACAACTCCAAACCTCAAAATAAAGTGGAAAGATTGGCAGCCATGACTGAAGAGTAAAGCTAGTCTTGCTCAAATACAGAGTCCCCTCACACGCGATCCATGTGCCCACTCGTTCTGAAGGACAGAGGCCGTGCGTGACGAAGCGCTTATTAAAAAGCGGTGAGTGAGTGAGACCACCAAACAGCAGGGGAATGGAAAGCATGACCGAGGATGGGACTCAGGTCACGACACCAAAGAAAATAGATGAGAGGAACAGAAGCAGAAAAATGGAGTTGGGTGTCTGGCAACGGTTAGATGGGTATCTGAAACCTACAATAGCTTTAATTAATGGTGAAGGTTGTAATGCTGTTGAACTGGAAAAGTTGTTATTGTTTTTAATGCCAATTTAAACATTTTCCCCTGAAACGCATGCACAGGATTACAGATGCTTTTGAGATTTTTTTCTAAGTTTTTGAAGTCTTGTATGCTCAACAAGGCTGTATTTATTAGATACAGTAATATTGTGAAATATTATTACAATTTAAAAGAACTGTTTTCTATTTGAATATATTTTAAAATGCAATTTATTACTGTGATGATCAAAGCTGAATTTCGCATCATTATAATATAGTATATAAAAATATATATAATTATATATATATATATATTTCCCCCCCAAATGGAAAAAGAGTTTTTTAAATTGTAACAATATTTCAAATAAATGCAGCCTTAGTGAGCAAAAGAGACTTGTTTCAAAAACATTACAAAATCTGAATGACTTCAAATGTTGACTGATAAAAACTGGCTAGATGAAGAGATCTTAGTAGACAATGTTATTAACTTTGTAAAAGCAGTATTTTTCAGATGTTGGACACACTCGCTGTCTCTCAGACTGTGGCGAGCTGTCTTAAGGGACCGCTGTTCCAGGTTGGAGACCGATAAAACACAAAAGTTGCAAAGGGACGTCTATTATCATCCTCTGCAGCTGCTTATCTGTCTAAATGTGTGACTTTGGGTCAATGCAATCAGTTCTGGGGGAATGGAAGTGAGCCTAAATTTAACGGCCTTTGTTTACCTTATCTCACGAGCGCGGGTAATTCTCTCAACGCCGCCACAGACCAGAATGACCGAAATGTAAAGTTGTTCTTCCCTTAATCAGTGATTTTTGTAGGTTTTGTCTAATGTGATTTTTTTTTACTGGCAATCAACCATGAAAAGGACCATTGGATTCAGTAGTTTAACTAAATAAAAGTCTCACTTGAGTCTGACTTCATAAAAGCAATAAGTATAGATGTTCTGTGGATGGCTTGCAATGGATGATTATTCAACTACTGAAATACCGAATCAACTTTTACATTTAGTTACATCCTTGTTACATCCAGTTTACTTAGATTTGGACACCAAATTCAAAAAATGTAATTATTTTGTTCAAATTGCTGATTGGAGTCATCTTCTGCAACCAATTTCAACTGGAAAATACCCCCTTAATAGTGTGCTAGGTCTCTCTGACCTCTATAAAGGTCAAACCCAAACATCTTAAGATGATTTTCATTTTCTCCAAGATAATGCAATAACGATGAGGAGATTACATCTATGATTGCAAAGATTTCCTTTTCTTTTCACTCTCTATATCCAAGTCTGTTCACAACACTTACAAGAAAGTAAAATACCATGGCACTACCATGGTATTTTGGACATGTACTATTGCACCTTGGTATAGTACCTTGGGGTAGCATGTTGTTTAGTACCATGAAGTATCAAAGTTTTACCATCCGATACCATCACTGTATCATGGTCTCCCAACGATACATTTTGTAAGAGAAATACATCTACATAATTGACATGTCTAAAACAGTGGAATGAATCAATGATTTCAGTGGAATTATCAACAGTATATTCATAGTACAAGGCCGACGATTTCCATTGATGAAATCGAAGTATTACACAAAACAAAGCCATTTCTAAAGACCGTCTTTGACAGTTAGGCCAAAAATCAGCAAAGCAACATGCCAACGACCAAGCTAAATACCTTAGCAAACAAACACATCCACATCTGCTACAAGGATATGTGTCATGCACGTTCATTGAGTTACCTGAGTGTTTCTAGCCCAGACAATTAGTAAACAAGTCTTTCATGTTTGCCATCTCTACATATTATACAAAGGGTTTTGAACTGGATGTTACCAGTCATTTTAGCACACTTGAAAGTGTGCTTCTACTGTCATCTAGTGGCTCTACAGAGTGATTTCAGACAGTGTGTGCTGCTTTTTGCTTACAGCAGGGGTGCCTAAACTCAGTCCTGGAGGGCCGGTGTCCTGCAGAGTTTAACTCCAACTGGCCTCAACACACCTGCAGGGAAGTTCCTAGTCTGCTTAGTTGACTGATTAGCTGCTTCAGGTGTGTTTAATTGGGGTTGGAGCTAAACTCTGCAGGACACCGGCCCTCCAGGACCGAGTTTGGACACCCCTGGTTTACAGTGACAGGGCTGCACAGCAAATGTCCAACAAAACCGTCAGCTTACCTTCATTCAAGACTGCACTGTATTGATTTTCCTCAAATTTTTTATTTTTCCTCACAGTTTTCTTCAGTTAATTTAGTTTTCATCCCTTAGCTGATGTATTTCTTTCTTATTGGAACAAAACAGTTTGGGGCAGGATATATGGAAGGCCTCATCTAATTTTTTAATCCCTAAACTATGATTTGTTAGTCAGAGATTAGTAGGCAGGGCTTGCTAAATCTAGGGAGCGTTTTATTGGACAAAATCTGCATATACCTGAATGCAAGAAAAGTATGCGTTGTGTTTTCCCAGAAAAGAAAGACGCTGTATTTTAAATGCTCAAATTATTTGAAGATGATTTAAACGCATATATCTGCTAAACGTTGATTTTGTCAAATTTAGAGGAGTATTCTAGCTTTTAAATGGGCTAAAATCCAACAGACATGGAATAAAAGCAACAAAACTTCATTTTATCAGCTTGATTAACTTCATTTTGATCTTTGATTTACATTGCTAGAAAGTTCTGCATTCAAAATCTTACTGACATCGATGATGTTGTTATGATATTTGGATGCTAAATTATCTTTTTGCATTTATTTTCATACTAAATTGTGATTTTGTTTCTTGCATGCATTTATTCATCTATCCACTTTTACACTACAACGATGGTGTCAGATAAAGCTGATCTGAAAGATGCTTGCAGAGTGTGAAAGGCAACAAAGCGGCTCTGATGTGGCAATTCTTTTGCGTATAACCATTGGCTAAAACCAAAAAATAAAACCTGATTTTAACACTATTGTTTCTGCCTCGCAGGCTTTTCTGTTTGAGTATTTTACAGTAAATTAAATAATTCGTTACCATGTATGCATAACTGTATAACAGGCATTTTTAGGCAGAAAACTGTATGAAAATGCAATCATAATGGAAAACAAGAAAAAAAAGTAGACCTATTAATGTAACACAATTTGTCAGAATAGTTTATTCCATATATTCCATGAGATTTCAATTAAAGCAATAAGCTTTGCGTCATGCCTAACAACGCCCCTTAGCTGTTATAAATTCCCTGTAAACCACGGCTTCTTGGGGCTTATTGCTTTTATAAAACGGTTATTCCATATACGTAATAAGGTTTCACAGAACAAAACAGAGCAAATAAAGTGTAATGATAAAAATAAAAACAGTATTCTTCCACCAAACAATGTAGTTCCTCAGAAACAGTTGTGGTTGCAACAAAGTGGTTGCCGAGTGAGCAACACACAGAAGTAAACAAAGGTGTGTGTTTGTAGTGTAATTTACAACAGCTTCGAACGCGGCTCAAACAATCAGAATCAAGGACCGGAACTATCCGTTTTATAAGATTGAAGGTGCGTCCCAAATCGCGTACTTGTGCACTATTCTATGACGTTCTGTAGTATAAATAGTGTGAAGAGTGCATTCACACTGAAAATTCCAAAAAGAAAAAGTGCACTTTAAATACCCGGATGATGCACTTAAATAACCGAAAAAACGAAGTGTGGAATGTTGGACACTTCATGCACACTGCTTTAATTACGTACCGAAGGGGGAGGGGCTATCAGACTCCGATTATGAATGACAAAATAACCTTATATAATTCATACACTACATGATTGAGTACATAGTGCATAAGTACTTAGTGTATGAGTGCATAGTGTATAGTGCGTCATTTGGGACTTTAATTGTTGATGCTTTTTATGAATAAATTTGATTAATAATATTTGCATTCTCAGGGTTTTGCGTATGTTTGACGTAAACAAACAATCAAAATTAAACTGCATCTTGATTTTTTTTTAAATCATCATATTTTATCAAGTTTAGCTAGCAAGCTTGGAAGCACATAGTCGTTTAGTACACACTTTATCTAAAATGACTTCAAGTACATTTGTTAAAGGCACAATCACCCTGTAAAGTCAAGTCCACAATGGTAATGTGTTGAACCGCCCTGAGCTTTAACCCCCACAGTCTTCTAGTCATTTCTGTCATGTGAACGGCTCTACAGGCACTGGTTTCTGACACTGTTCTCCTTCCCAGTCTGGGAAGCACTGGCATCTAAAGCTGGCTGTGAATCCACTTGTTTCTCCTTCAACCATCCTGAACCTCCTGTGGGCTACATAAGACAGACCCCTGCTAACGGACCCGGGCAGCTTAGTTCTGAGAACGATGGACCATTCGGCTGGGTCCAGATGCAGGTAGGCCGTGCCGCTTGGGTCTCCCAAGATACACCGGCCCTTGGACGAGCACACGGTCTGGCTGCAGAGAAACGCCGTCTCCGTCACGTTCACAATGTAGCGGCCAAGCGTTGTCTAAGTTGAAGTTATTCATCATAAATTTATATTTTTAAAAAAGGACATGAATCTGTGACAATTACATCCTTTATTGGTCAAACTAAGTGAACTTGGAGGTCAGAGTTAACTGAACTAGAATTATTTTGTATGCAGTAAAAAGATATGTGCTTGTTTACACGCTTTTGTTCATGTTCACATGAGAATGACCTGACGGAAAGATTCTAGTGTGACGCCAGTTTCCCTATAAGTCAACAGCTTGTCAATGCATAATGCACTCCAGCTTTCTAGCCAACCACTAATATACAATTATCAGAAGTGTATGAGTGCATTTGTGTAATAATCAACATCACTCCAACCTTCGTTTGAGAGTAGTTTCCATCTCCTCACAGCACGACACCAGCAGCTCCTAGAGCAACACTCTCACTGATAGTGTGCACCAAGTCCTCCTGAAAACACACATGAGTGACACAAACCATTTTTGTTAAATTACATATTTTAAACCTTTAATTTAAATTCATAGTTATACGATAGGTATAAAGCCAATCAGAATTCAGAGTTTAAAAAGCATCAGCATTTAAAGCAGCATGTGACCAAACCGCACATGTGCTTATAATAAACAGAACAATATAATTTAGTTATTGTTATAGTTATCCTTCTTGGTGTGAACAGGCCTTTTTTTATTGCCAGGTAGATCATAATCAATAAACATGACAATAATCACTTGAATATCAAAATATGGATAGACCTTAGATAGTCAGGTTAGGCGACATATTAAATTTAAACATTTTCATTTATCATTTCATATTACATATTTTAATGTATTTCATATATTTTTCCTACTATTATAGCTTTATAAATATTTTAAATTGTTATTTTATGTTTTTTATATATATTAAAAGATGTATATATTATATTTCATATTGGTAGTTAATATTTGGTTATATTTGTTAGTATGTGATGGGGTTTGGTCATTTTAGTAGTTCGGTATATAATTTCTTTTTGTTATATATTAAATTATTTATTTATTATAAAATATTATTTTTTATTCAGTTTAAGTTATTTAATACATCAAGTTAAACTAAATTAAATTGAGAAATGTTGCCTTAGAAACAAAAAATAAAAAAGTTTTTATTTTATCTCAGTTAATGTTAATTCTATTTCAAGTAACAAAAATGTTTTTTATGATTTCAATTTTAATATCAGTTTCAGTTAACTATAATAACCCAGGCGCTACCCTGACTAAGGTCTATAACACTTTGTTAAACAGATATAAAACAAGTAATAAAGGGTAAAAAATTGAAATGGGCCTTTACTCTGCACTGACCTGTGAGAGAAACTCCATGGAGTAGGTGTAGGCGATCCTGGCGTAGGGGAAGACAGATGGAGGCTGATGGGTGGTCTGTTCCCTCATTCTCATGGCCTCCAGGATCTGATGGCGGCTGTACAGCAAGATATCCCGACCGCGGCCCCGGAGCCCGGGATCCAGATAGATATCAGGCTACAGGGCCGAGCTGACGTTCCACAGCCAGACCAGTTTATCATTCCTCTTCATCTCCAGAGAAGGACACTCACCTGTATACGTCTCGTTCTTCTTGTACTGATAATTATAGCAGCAGGGGAAGCCATAAAACCCCCATAACCCTCCAGGACGCTCTCTATGGCCCAGTTTTAAAGGGGTCATCGGATGCAAAACATAACTTTTGTGGTGTTGAACAAAATGGGTTGGCATGTGTGTACAACATCCACCCTATAATGATAAAAATCCACCCAGTGTTTTTTTTTTAAATCCCCTTTCTCAAATCAGGCTGTTCTGAGATTCCTGTCAGAGCGATGTAGTCTGCCAGGCCCTCCCACGATTGTTTGATTGACACTGGTGTTTTACCTTAGATCTGCCCTGAGTGAGCTGTCATCAGTTCGCCATTGTGTCGACTCCGGTGCAGCGGAAGACAAGAACGTCTCCGATTAAGCGATTGAGGTGTTTTGTTGCTGGATGTAATAACGAATATAGCAGTCGTCATTTACTCCCAAAATCTAAGCCGTTGAAGACGCAGAGGATTACTTTCGCTTTTGAAGGGAATGTGCTGATCCCCGATCTGCCTAAATGCGTTTAAGTTCGTGCAAATCATTCATGATACAGCTTCATCTACAGAAGAAGTGAGTATAAGGGTTTTTTTAATGAATCTTTGCAAATCGCCTTTCCTAACGGAAGAGAGGGGCGGGGGGTCTGCAGAGCTCATTAGCATTTAAAGCAACACAGACTAGAACGGCGTGCTGACAACAGAGCTGATTTTGACAGGGTAAAAAATGTTTTTTACACTACCACTGAGAAATTTTAACAAAACTATGTTACAGACTTTTCATTAAGACCTAAAGAATCATATCAACTTATGGAAAATTGGCATCCGATGACCCCTTTAATGCTAGCCATGCAAGGCGGGAATGGAAGATCTCGAATGTCCAGCACCAGTCCTGCTGCTATCTGAATCGGGCGTCGAGTAGATGTTGGCTGTCATAAAGCCTGGAGCCATTTCCAGTAGATTCCGTAGCGTTCCCAGGTACATTCCCACAGCGGCTACATTTTCCAGGCGTGACAGCCAAGCCCGGAAATCCAAATCGGGATGTCAGTCCTCGGTCGTTGTCGGATTCCAGAGGCTGCCGTCCAGGCTGGCGTTTGAGGAACGCCTCCATAACTGGTCACGCAAAACCATAGTAAGGTACTCTCCCAACTTGTACGAGTAGAAGATAGTGAAGTGGTCTCCCATGAAGGCTGGCACGGTGTGCACGATGTCAAAGACACGCAAATCCAGCTCATCCCATATCGGGTAGGGAATTAACGATAACCGAGAGCCAGCTGGAAAAATAGATTATATGTGCCGATTCAAATCGGGAGGCTAACCAATGCGATATTTAGGTGTAGAGTTTATATGAAGCAGTCGAGGGGAACTGCTGTCTTTAGAAAAGTTTTAGTGGTATTTTTCTATTCATCTGCCTCTGTAGAAAGCATATTAAAGTTATAAGTGCAGGGCGCGTGTAAGCGGAAAAAAGGAAATGCTTTAAGCGCACTGCTGGCAGAGAGTGAATCGGCTCTCAGTAAGCTCGTCTGCTTGTCGGTTTCATTGCAGAATATTATATGTAAGTTTCAAAAAAGGAAGTCAAACAATTCAGTTTTGGTTAAAATTTCGAAGTTCGATCCAAATTAGATTAAAAACTTCTCATGTTGAATGTATGCAGCATCTTTGTTTGGATCAAGAATAAATGCAGTGGTTGCCTCTAATTTTAAAAGGAAAGAGCACAGACAAAGAATTTTGTTTATATGAAGAGATTTATTTAATGTGTGTTACTTATGTATTTGATTTGGGGCTTGTTTTAAAATTTATTTAGTTTGGATTTAACATTTACTTTGCATTTATTGATTTAGCAGATGCTTTTATCCAAAGTGCAATAATGAGTGCAATAAAAGCAATCAAAACCAACAAAAGAGCAATAATATGCAAGTGCTATATTAGTATATTATAATAGTGTTATATTTCAATTTGACAAAGAAATGTGCAGCATTGGTCAAGCAATAATAAAAGGACACATTTAATTTATAATTTGTCTTAAATCTCATTTTGTAAAAAAAACAATTTGTGAATCGAATCATGAAATCAAAACCGTGAATCGAATCGAAACGTGAGTTGAGTGAATCGTTACATCCCTAATATCGAGACGTGCACTGCTCTGTTGGTGTGTTCCACATGGAAAAAAACGGGAGATGGGTGAGAAGGGAGGATGGATGGCCCAGAACAGATGCAAAACAGATGACGAACACCACCAGAGGACACGACCCATGTCCAAGCCCGTCCATCCCTGGAAAAGGTGACACGTTGGACCTGAAACAACGGGAACGCAGAGTGTTTAGCATCCAGCTCCACATCTGATGTCACATGAGCAGAGGCAATTTAAATGGAAATGAAGCCGAGCTACAGTCTAATTTCAAAAGGTAATTTCCATGATGAGAGGTAATTTTTTTTGAACAAAGGTATACTTTGTCCTGAACAACTCATTATCCATAATAATCATCCACTTCAGGAAGCACTACATTAAGTGTGTGTGGTGTGCAGACCTTTCCCCTGAAACGTGACCTTTCATAATGTACATGATTTTTCATTTCACTGTGAAACAGAGGCAGGTAGAGATACTTACAAAGTGGTGAAAATTATTAACGTTATTATTTAACATTTTGGACATGTTACCATGGTAATACCATGGTGTTTTGGACACAATCATAATGGTATTTTAATAATATCCTTTGAAGTATCTGAGAGTAGGGGCGGGGGCCAAAGAGGAGCGTCGAGATGTTGGTCCGTACAATGATACAAATAAATAAATTAATTAATTGATTAATAAAATTTAAAAAACGTCGATCCGTACAATGCAAGAGACCATAGTATGTGTTCAAAGGCACTGTATCAAGGCAAAAACATGTTAATACAGTGGTACTTTTAGTAGTGTATCAGATTGGCCCACTTTATAAAAAAAGTACGAAACTAAAAAACAAAAGTGATATCTACATACTTTTTTTGTTTTGTTTATTTTTATAAAAATGTGCTTTCTAGGTCATTCCTCACATATTTCTTACATATGCTTATTTCAGGTAGGACATATAAGTCTTATACAATTTAGTGTCTTTTATATGATAAGACTCAACAAAATGCTCCCTTTAAAGCACTTATTTAAAATGACTGCTTACTAGACACAGTAATATCATATTTTTGCACATATGTTTTGTTATATATTTGAAATAGCATTGTAAAGGCCATGCCACATCAATATGGTAATCATTTAGTGCCATGGTATAGGCCTATCAAATTATTACTGTATCCTATTGTACCTTTTTATTGAAAAACTGCTCTAAAACACTGCTACTAAATGTCATGTTTTAAAGGAAATTTGCTGTCCATGTAGATGGCTTGTCATTTATGGCCATGAGTGTAACAACAACATTTCAAAATGATGACTTTAATTCTCAAAAACAAGGAAGCAATTTTCAGATCTCTTATCTTGATGGTCAGAAAGCAGCCTTTATACATGCAAAGAGCTAGAATGAACAAACGAGGAACAGAAAGTTACATTTGTTGGGAACACCATAAAACTCTGCAGCTGCAGCAACGCAGATGAGTATTTCTAGAGTGATTAAAGATTAACAAACACCATATTTCATATTGCTTCAGATTCTATTTTGAGTAAAAGCTCCGGAGTTAATAAGCAAGCAACACCCCCCAATTATACTTGTTGGTTGTAAACCCTGTATTGGGCTGTCCTTGTGGCTGAACATGATCAAAGGTTTGTGTTCAAACGGTTCTCGTTTAGTTAGCTCTTTTTTTCTCAGAAAAATCTCAGTAACTGAGAAAACAATGATAACAATCTATTGAGGACAAACAAACGTGAAAAGGATAAGAACAAATGATTATATGAATAAAATGACTGCACAATATGACCAGTACAATTTTTTAATCAAATGCAGAAATAATTTCAGTCAAGATAATATGGATTCTCGATGCATCAACAATTCAGACCAAGTCGCCTCAAACAATATGTCAACAAGTGTGATGTGCAATAACGATATAGGCAAATCCTTATCTCCAGTCCAGGGCCGTTTTCAACATATGACTAATAAGCGCTGTTCAAACTATAATAACTGGTACAACATGGCAGGAGCTGAAAGAGGAAAAGACCTCAAAAGTAGTGCAATAAAATCAAGGCCGATTTGGCAACAGTTTTAAATGAGTCCCTGAAACAGTCATTAAAGAGGTACAGTCCACAAGTTGACGAAATACGTTTTCAATAACCGATCTAAATAACCGTCCGTTCTTAGTTATTCTCTTAGGGTTTTGTCTTTATAGACAACCAGAGGACAGGAATGGGAAAGCGGGGGTGATTGTGATCAGGAAGGGACACACCAGCCAGATCAACGAGGTGCATGCCCAGCATAAGCGCGGTCATTGACTGAATGCATTCCCCACTTTCAGCATAGTCGTCTCATTTTAAAAGGAATAGTCACCCAAACATGAAATAATTTGCATTCAAATGTACCCGCCCTCAAGCCCCGTCCAAGATGATAGAGAGGTTTGTTTCTTACACCAGCAACAAAATTATTACATCACTCTTCATCAATGGCATGGGTCTTTTGCCGTAGAAATGAGAGTCGTCTATGTCTATAATTTTTTCGTTTTTTATTGGCTTCCGTTGTTTCTGCTTCTTCCTAGCAAGCCATTACCTTTGGGGCGGATGATGTTGGGCGCATTACTTCGATGAACTTCTTAGCACACTCGTTATTATGACCCAAACGTGCGTTTCTACTGACACAAAAAGCCCTCATTTTACAAGTAGTGTTAAACTAATGACCCTGAACCAAGTTAGCTGTGAAAAACCATCTGATGGATCGATTGGAACTTCGAGGCGGTTTGTCTTCGGGGTAAAATGGGACGTTGATATCATGTTGATTGAGATAGTCCGCATAGCGCATCGGGGTGCGCGATACGTCGGTCCTGGCGAGCCGCAGCATGCCGCTCGTTTGACTTTTCAACCCTAACTTCAAACACACTGAACAGCTACATACAAGGTCCGTCCTGAAGTGGTTATTATGGAAAGCTACAGGCAAGGTGAGTTTAATCTAGGCCGTGAGCCTGTCAAACTCGAGCAGGTGCCCCGAGGATCTCTCGTCCAGGGACCCCGGCGGTGCGAACCGCCTGGCATAGATACAAAGAAGAACACGGTTCATATGCGTAAATATAACACGCTTAGCGGAGCTATTTGTTCTTACATCCCAATACGCAAGCTTTGAGCTTCACGAGAAGTCTAACGCATTTATTGTTGGATTGGATGGTGGTGTTCCGCTGGATTAACTACGTGGACCTATTGTGATGTTTCGCCCACCAGCACTGTGTGGACGGTCTTCTGGACCGCAGAGACCATTACGCACTTGCAAAAGGGCACTCGTTCTTGGGAGCACATGAGTAAAGGCCTCATTTGTCCACAACAGGGCACTCCCTGAGTAGGAATACCCAGAAATCATCTGACATCGGGGGGCATGTACAGTAAGCACTATTCTTGTCGCAAAGTTTATTTTTTTTTGTGGGGAAAAACATTATTCCGTGCGTCCTTTAAGAAATATTTGAAGTGTTACACAGACCCTCTAATTAATAATATTCCAGTTGGTCTGAAGTCATTGGGAAAAGACCTCACCAATATAAAAGCCATGTATAGCTATTATGCGAGCTAAATAATGACACAACTTTTTTACATTTTATGCGCTCAAACTGTTCACTTTAAGACTTCACGAGTCCTATTCCAAGGTCTCCTATACTGTGGATTGTATAACTACATATGACGTTTGCAGACACTACAAGGTCGTGGTTTGAGAAGCCATAACCTACTTTCAGTCACACCTAAAACAGTCTACACTCAAACCAAGACCAGCCACATGAAACTCAAATGTGGCAACGGTCTGTCAAACTGTCTTTTAAAGGCAACTTCTGCTGACCCCATGGAAGTCCACCTCACCGCAGTTACAGTAAATCTCATTCGATTTTAGCTTGTGTTGCACAACTTACTCTTACATACTGCCCCAATAGTGCTGTGAGTAGCGAACGTGGGACAACAAACAAGAGTTTGCCTAGTATATCTCCAAGGACTCTGAGGTTCCGCTGGAGACATGTAATTGGTTGTAGCGACTCGTGAAAGCTCACCAACATGACTTCTCATGACAGGCAGAGGACCTTTTCACAACGCATTTGGCAGATGACACCCCTGCCACGCCACAATATTTCATAAGCAAGAAAAGAGCTTCTAGAGTGCAGATTAGTGGCATGGTATTGTGTTGTCTACAGTGTCAGGAAAACAGTACCAGCAGCAATGGATTTTCCGCTGAGAAGGTAATTATCCTAATGCTCAATGCATGTCCGTCTCCTCATGCGATGAAGAGGGTCCTCGAGATGCCACATTACTCTTCTCCCATTGATAATTAGCGCTTAGAATTTTATCTGGCACTGGAAGTGCTATTAGATCATCCCCGTGGCGTCGCTGCTCTTCAACAGCTCATGTTCATTCACCCGACGCAGTCAAGTACCAACTCAGCGACCTACTATGACTTGTGTGAGTCGGTGGTTCGTCAAGCATGCCAGACTACGTGTCCGTGTGTCGATCTATCCTCCAGGTGTCAGGACGCATGCCAGACAGTGCGGTGGACGCTGGGAAACCCACCGGCGCGGAAGCCACTGCAGCGCTCGGCTGCTGTGAGTACAGGGATGCACGGATCGGTACACGGCGCACAGCAGGAACCAGAGCCGCCAGGTACTGGTCAACTGGCAAATATATGGCCCTGCTGCGATGATGATGAACGCGATAACGAGAGGAATTAACAAAGTAAAACTAGTGTGTACATTGTTGAAAGATTTTAATGTGGATCGAGGCAGTTGTTTGAGTGTTTAGGCACTGGTAGGATGTTGCTAAGGTGATTTTTAGCAAGTCTGTACATGGAAATAAGGCAAAAAAGTTTTTTGGGTTGTATAAATGGAACGAAAAAAAAAATGTTCAGACGTGTATTAATGGTGGGGAAGGTCATGGCTCAAGGTTAAGGAGTTGAGACTCGTAACCCAATTGGGGGGTTTTGAGTCTACGGCAGGGTGTAGGTGGGGGACGTGACCATGTACAGAACGCTTTCCCACCTTCAATACCAGACATGGAGGGCCTTGATGCAACTGGCACTGAACCCCCAATGCCTCGCACCGGGAGACCGCTAGCATAAATGGTGCCCCCCCTGTCTCCGGGGTGTGTGTTGCCAATGCTGTGTGTGGCACTTGGATGGGCTTAAATGAAGTACGCAGACAACCCATTTCCAAGTAGGGGTCACATAATTGGCCACATGTCACATCACTATCACTATAAGGTCAAAAGTCAGATGAAGTTTTGATAGCTTAAGTAAATCAGTGAGAATGTTATTAAAGGATAGCAGTTTGCACATAA
The DNA here is from genome assembly GCA_018155175.1 of Sinocyclocheilus anophthalmus. NCBI lineage: Eukaryota > Metazoa > Chordata > Actinopteri > Cypriniformes > Cyprinidae > Sinocyclocheilus > Sinocyclocheilus anophthalmus. Next base: position 80,669 of record JADLZN010001531.1, on the reverse strand, counting down.
ATATAAGCGGTCACTTAATATCTCCCAAATACTGTTTAGTATGATGATATTTAAATGCATAGTTTTTTTTAATCAAAGCTCTGTGGTTTTAAAACATCCTGCAGTGCAAATATGTACGGATAATCAAGTATATCTAAGTTGCTTCAGTCCAGTTAATGTTCATCTAGAAATATTACTAACAACAACACAAGTCATTATTATATTTACTTTATAAAAATCCGTAAAGATTTCACAGCAAACAGACACATGAAGCATGAGCTAAAGGTTGTACAATTAAACTAAACAATTGCTACAAAAAGTATAAACTCTCAATCAGGCGCCATGTACTAGATTGTGTATAACAGTTTTGATCAGGCTGATCATTTAAACTAGAGGCCTTAGAAATTTGTGCATCAAATATAATGATACAGTAGGCTTTATATGGTTAATATGAACAATAGAACCACCAATAATTATTATTATTAGAACTAGCATCAATAGAAACCACTTAACAAGCACTATTTCTGATATAATGTAGAGTGTGAATGCTTACGTTGCTGCTGGCATAAGCAGCTTCACCCCAGAAAACGATACCAGCTGCACCCAGAGCCACACTTTCTCCAATGGTGGACACCAAATCCATCTGCGCAGACACAAATAAAGGAATCTTTTTTTTTTTACACATTTTCAACAAAAACAAACAGTTTATTAGTTAATTTAGCTCATTTTGAAAGCTGTGTGTTAAGGTCACACATATTGAATGGGGAAATTTTTGTAACGGCAACTTAAACAGTGGAAATAAAGTAGGAAATCAGCTGGTGTGGTGTGGTGTGGTGTGGTGGGTGGTGGCACCCTTCCTGTTCTCCTGCACACACACACACATACACACACAAAAAGAAAAGTGCAGAGTCCTGCTGCACAAAGCCGGTTTTGGTTTTTACCCAGGAAAGTTTGCATTTAGTTTGAGCAAACTCTGAATTTTCGGGCTCAAGAAGGTGGGTTGGTTTTCGTCACCATGGTAACTTAAGCTACAAGGCTACTACCCTGCTCCTGAGCAGGTTTTATTCTGGTTTAGATATAGCAAACCCAAACTGGACCAATCAGCTGTGAGCAAAGTGACATATATCTGATGCAATGAAGCCACTTCCCCACTGGATGTGTGGATTTGTCAACTCTTAACCTACTCTGAAACTCTGAGTTTGTTCCGTGTTAGAAAACACTCTCTGTTTTGAGAATGCCTTACCCCTCCTTTCTCACTCTTTCTCTCTCCTGCTCTGAATCACCCCCCTCCGCTATCGTTCTCTCTCTCTCTGTATGGTGTTTGAAGGTCTCTTACTCAATATTCAAGGTAAAGGAGTTTGTGCTGATTTAGAAGGGGGGTTCAGCCTCTGTCGCCAGGAAGTCTATTCCTTATATGGATATGTTTTTCTGTATATGTGGCAATTTTATACAAAACACATGTTCTTGGGAAAACATCCTGTCTGGGTATGTCCCCCTATCCTCATTTGTTAAAGGGTTGAAACTCCCCTCGACATGCCTATATAAGTTCTGTATTTCTGTGAATAAATTGAAGTATTTGAGAATACATTTGAATGTGTGTTTTCTTACTTCCCGGCCGTATTTATTTACACTTGGAGAGACTGAGAAGATTTCACGGTGGCAAAGAGATAGAGGGACCAAATTGTTATTTATTAACAAATTGGGGCTCGTCCTTCCGGGAATTTCTCAAAATGACAGGTAAGAAACTTTTATTTTTCTGTAAGAGAAATTGAATTTATTCTCGTTTTCAATTTGATTGTGTCATATTTGGCGTCAGTCTGTTTTCCTCACATTTTATATGTGTGACGAAGAGTGAGAAGCTTTCCGTTTTAACCTATCTATTTCAGAAAAATAGAGTAGTGGGAAAGATTTTAATTGCTCACTCTTGCCGTGAAAGTTCTCGGTTTCTTAAGTGATTTCATGAATTATACAGAATTTAAAGCTTTCTTTTGGCCAAAATATCAAAAAAGTTAATATAAGACCGCGGTCTCTATTTTGTTTTGTTTGGCCATTCTATAAATTGTGAAAAGTGCACTAAAATTGAAGAGACATCTTTGATCTCCGATGGGGCAGGCGATCTCCAAACCAATTCTTGGTGAGTTGCCAAGGGATTGGATGTTCAGAAATAATAAAGGTTTTAATACTGAACCGTATTTGAGTAATTTGGCTGGTTGGTCGGAAGGCAAAGTACAATTAGATCCGTTTCCTCGTGATGGCTCGTTCAAAGATAAAGATATGAAGGCAGCCAAATTGATGGTACAGGACGGCTGGGGTGATCCGTCTTGGGAAGATGAGTATATGAAACAGTCATATACTGTGTGGGGGGAAAAAAATTAAACCTTATTGGTATAAAGGGCCAGATCAGGTTAAAACGACTGATAAAAAATCTTTTTTTCTAATGTCCCATGTTGACTCTCCCAGCTCGGCTCCGCCTCGGTATGATACTGTTGGAAAGCCTGAACAAGAAAAAATTAACCCCTAATCGTCTGTACCCGTCACTACCTATTGCGACTGATTTATACCCATTTGTGCAGATTCCAGACGGGTTTAAAATAACCCCGCTGGCAATGTCGGATGCTGTCGCGATTGCTAAAGATTTGCCAGATCCTTTACGTTGTCCGCATCAATATGTGTCTGTATTGAAGCGTTTAACCGCGTACAGTCAATTGACTGGGCGTGATTATCGCTTCATTTTGACTAAAACATTGCCGCCAGAAATTACAGAGGAAGAATTGATTGCAGAGATTGATGTTTTGAGTCCTAAATGGGATGCGCAGCCATCTCGCCATGGTGCTTTATCAAAAAGTGATAAACCATTAGATCTGTCACAACCAAAATCTTTCCGAACGTTGCAAATAGTTGAGTCGGAAGACGATGAAGATGATGCGTGGATTTGGGCTGAAATGGAAAAGCTAAAAGAATTTTTCAGACAATTGACTGCTTTTCTGGTGAAATTGTCTTCAGCTAAGCAAGATTTGTCGCATGCTGCAAACACAAAACAGAAAGCAGGCGAAAATCCTGTTGCATTTTTCAATCGGTAAAGCATACGAGGGCTCTATTACAGGGAAAACTATTAACTCTGTGGGAATTTTAGGTGTCCCTGTACATTGTGAAATGACACCAACTTTACCGGTAACTTCTAAAGACAATCCTTCTTTGTTTAAGATGCACGCTTTTGCGATAATACCTGATGCTCCATTTTGCCTTTTGGGTGGAGATTTGCTGCATAAATTGGGTGCTTATATTACATTTCAGAATAATTCTCTGCAACTCATGTTTCCTTCTGTCTATTCTCTGACTGTTGAGACAGGAAGTGCGACCACTGAGGCTGAGGTTGCAACTGCAGCCTTACCGGAAAAAGGGGATGTCAACCCTCGCTTGTGGGCGGAGCATAAGGATGATGCGGGCCTCATAGATGTCCGCCCTTATGCGGCTACTCTGACCAGAGACACACCAGTTTATTGTAAACAATATCCTCTCTCAAAAGAAAAAATCGATGGGATTCGGCCTATTATAGAAAATTTGCTGGCACAAGGCATTCTGATCAAGACTCACTCACCTTATAATACACCGATCAATCCAATAAGAAAGCGAATGGTTCCTGGCGATTGACACAGGATCTTAGAAAGATTAATGACATAATTAAACCATTGGCTCCTATTGTACCTGATGTGCACACAATACTTAATTCTATTCCTAGTTCACATGCCTATTTCACAGTTATTGATCTATGCTCTGCATTCTTTTCCATTCCTGTAGATCCTGTCTCGCAGCCGCTGTTCGCCTTCACCTTTGACCATGCTCAACTTAGCTGGTCTAGACTGCTTCAGGGCCTGAGATTCGCCGGCTGTGTTCGCCGCCGTTGTGCACGCAACGTTAGCGGATGCTCAGCTCCCTCCTGATACCTGTCTGCTACAATACGCGGACGACATCCTCGTTACTGGTGCCTCTGCGGACCAGTGTGCTGCTGCCTCCAGCATCGTCTGCAACATCCTGGCGGAAGCTGGGTTCAAGGCATCAAGAGAAAAGCTTCAGTGGGTTCAGAGGAGGGTGGATTACCTCGGACATGAATTGTCACAAGGTACAATAAAACTGTCTGCTGATCGTATCAAGGCCATTGCTACGTACAAACGGCCCTCCAAGATGAAGCTAATGCAAAGCTTCCTGGGCTTGGTGAACTATTGCAGAGCGTGGGTGCCGAACTGTTCCATGTATGACAAAATCTTGAGAGCAGCCACCGTGCAGGACTCTGATGATATTGCATGGACAGCAGAGATGGACCACGCATTCAGACATTTGAAAGCATCCTTGACAAGGCCACCTGCCCTTGGCCTACCGACATATACAACTGACTTTCATTTGTACGTGCACGAAGGTGGGGGAACAGGATCTTGGCCCAGGAGCACGGGGGCATTTATCGCCCAGTAGCGTATTTGTCTAAAACCTTAGACTCGGTGGCTAGAGGGCTTCCAGCCTGTCTGCGCGCAGTGGCTGCAGCGGCGATCATGGTGCAGGAAGCAGAACGTATAGTGTTGTCACATCCACTCATAGTGCACACCTCTCATCAGGTAGGAGCTATTATGCACAACATTTCTACGCAGCATATGACTGCTCAACGACGTTCTGGCTATGAAGCAATATTATTAGCTACTGCTAATTTAACATTGAAACCAACTTCCGTAGTTCATGGTCCAACCTTATGTTTGCATAAGTTGTTATTGCAGGGTGAATTTGAGGACAGCGATCATGACTGCCTAGCCAGGATTCATAATTTGACGGCTTGCAGGCCAGATGTGTCTGTATCTGTCCTGGAGGAGGGGAAACATTGTTATGTAGATGGATCATGCTATAAGCCAAATTATAATGAATACTGGTGTGGGTATTCGATTGTTGAATTACCTGACTGTGTCATTGAGGCCTATTCTCTGCCATATAAATCAGCACAAGTGGCAGAATTAATTGCGTTAACAAGAGCTTGTCAATTGGCAAAAGATCAGTGTATCAACATATACACCGATTCAAAATATGCACATGGAATTGTACATGATTTTGCCAAACTGTGGGAAGAAAGGGATTTTAAGACTTCAGAAGGAAAACCCATATCCCACCACAGTGTTGTGGCTGAACTGATTCATGCAGCACAGTTACCGTCAAAATTGGCTGTGAAAAAAGTAGGCTGGCATAGCATCAGGAGAGTCAGAAGAGTCAAGGGGAAATAGACTTGCAGACGAAGTAGCTAAATGGACAGCTAGAGATGTCCTATCAAGTCCACATGTTGACAAAGCAGGCACGGAGGTGCCCATGATGTCCTTTGTGTTGACTAATGATTTGGATATTAAACTATTACAGGCAAACCCCACTCAAAGTGATCTAAACCACTGGGCAGCGAATGAGGCAAAACCGGATCAAGTAGGTATTTTGAGAGATAAGCAGGGCAGGATTGCTCTGCCAGCCTCTATCATTGTTATGCTATGCAAACACTATTATGGTGTTTCACATGTGTCAAAAGAGAAAGTGATTTCAAAATTTGAATCAATCGTATTGTGTAGCAAATGTAAGAAAAATACTTTGTTTTTATTAGATGCTTGTTTGATCTGTGCAAAGACCAATCGACATAAAGCTAGTAAAAATGATTCTCTTACACACCCGGAACTGCAATTCCAGCATTTACAAATAGACTTTACACAAATGCCTCCTTGTGGAAATCACAAATATTTGCTTGTGAAAGTGGACCGTTTCTCAAATGGCCTGAGGCTTGTCCCGGTGGAAGAGAAAATGCACAGTACTGTATTGAAGGTACCTTGCTAAGGAGATTATACTCGTTTTGGTATCCACGGTTTATATAAAGCGATATGGTACAACACCGTTTACCTCCATGGTTACCCAGTTGCTAGCTAAAGAGCTAGATATTAACTGGCATCTGAACATACCCTATCATCCACAGTCGTGTTCGGTAGCAGAACGTTTGAATCAAACAATAAAAGATCGAATTACGAAAGCATGCATAGAGACAGGCCGAAATTGGGTCGACGTAATACCTGCAGTGTTGGCAGAAATAAGAATGTCCCCCCCCCACACCCCCCTCCCTCAGCCCCCTGCATCGACAACAAAGTAGTCTCCATTTGAAATACTAATGGGCAGACCGTTCACCACCCCGTGGGTTAAGGGTCGTGCTTGTAATCTCTCCACAGGTGACACGGAGGTGATCATCGTGGATTACGTGGATTCCCTGGTCAAAATTTTAAATAGCATAAATGGTGATGTTTCTCCCTCTCCCTGCAGAGAAGCCGACTTATTCTTTTGCTCCAGGCCAACAGGTGTTGTTAAAGTGCCTGAAACCTCCAAAGCTCGTAGAGCCAAAGTATCTTGGACCTGCGACTGTCATCGCTGTGACGAGGACAGGGGTGCTGACTGATTTCCAGCCACAGTGGATCCATGCTAGCAGGCTAAAGGCGGCTCCGGAGACAGGAGGTGATCTGTGATCGTATCTGGAGCTGGATCGAGGTCGAGGAGCTGAGAGAGGAGTCGAGGAGCGGAAGAGGCGGAAGGAGAAGTCTAAAATCATAATTCCTGATAGTTGTGTGACCATAGGTATGAGACAAATGATATACCTGGTAATTCTGATAAGTTTGTTTACTTGTACACACACTTTTATAAGTACAGGTAATGAAACATGGCTTGGGCATGATGATACACCCCATACATATGCCACGAATATGTGGTGGAGATTTCGGCAAAGGCCGAAGGGAAAAAGGGGACTTGTTATGTCTGTACAAAAATGCCCAACAGTGCGGTCGGTCCTCGGGTAATTATTAAAGCCCCACCACCGCAAGATTGGAAATGCATTTCTTTTATTAGTGTTGCAGGCCTGGTTCCTGCTTTGAAGACTTCTGGACAATGAAGGTGCAGACCAAATGGTACAATATGATTATATTCCCCAATTTTTAAAGGTGACTCGTTGAGTTTCAAATCCCTGACTCATTATTTGTGTAGAAGAATTGAATGAGAACAAAGTTTGGTTTGAAAGCCATTGAGCAGGTGGCTCCCGAGTTTATCAATATTGCAATAAAAGTCTACATCTGTCATTATTGTTTTTGGAATGCGGAGAAGTTTAAAATAGGACATGGTTGACATGTCCAGAATATTATATTACATATTTCTATGTAGGATAATGATAAATTTCGGATTAGGGACTCTGCAGCGAGTGTTTAGTATTCATGTTTTATTTTTAAACAAACGCGCAACGGTTTAGAAAACACTCTCTGTCTTTTGATGCCGTACCCGTCCTTTCTCACTCTTTCTCTCTCCTTCTTTGAATCACCCCTCCTCTATCTGTTCTCTCTCTCTCTTGTATGGTGTTTGAAGGTCTCTTACTCTTATTCGAGGTAAAGGAGTTTGTGCTGATTTGTGAGGGGGGTTCAGCCTCCGTCGCCAGGATGTCTATTCCTTATATGGATATGTTTTTCTGTATATGTGGCAATTTTATACAAAACACATGTTCTTGGGAAAAACATCCTGTATGGTTATGTCCCCCTATCTTCATTGGTTAAGAGGGTGAAACTCCCCTCGACATGCCTATATAAAATCTGTATTTCTGTGAATAAATTGAAGCATTGAGAATACATGGACTGTGTGTTTCCTTACTTCCCGGCCGTATTTATTTACACTTGGAGAGACTGAGAAAATTTCACGGTGGCAAAGAGAATATCGAGGAACCAAATTGTTATTTTTATTAACAGTTGAGATAGCGCTGCAACAGACCACCGAGATGATGGTTATGTAAGGAAAGGTTTTGTGATAAACCACACAAAGACCACATACACTCGCTTTAATCTTCACTAAAATTGCAGGGCCGGTCGGGATGGTTGAATAAACACAGCAATGTTATGAAAACCACAGATTCACATTTCTGGATGAATCATGTAGTTAGAACTGGGATAAAAAAAAGAGAGTATTTTTACAAAAAAATGGCACAGATAGCTTATTGGGCAGTGCGCGGACATGTGACACTGTTGCGTTACGGGTGTCCCGAGTTCGAATCCTGGCTCAAGGACCTTTCCTCTCCAATTTCGCTTCCTGTAAGCTCTGATCTGTCCTATCATAATAAACGCAAAAAATAAATCTAAAAAAAAAACAAAAAAAACTGTTCACCTTTGAGTCCTATACACTTAAAATCTTTAAGAATATATCTTGTTTTAAAGATGTTTCGATTTTATTTTTTTTGGCTGCATAAAACCTGAAGATCTTTATGGGGACAAAAACACAGTTATGCATGTGAACTTCTCTAGTATACACAATAGAAGACTTATTTGCGGACACTCTGGCCGTTGAACAAACAGACTGGAGAGTCACTGACAGCTGAATGGAATATTTCGTCCTTTAAGGTCAACCTTCATTTCCGCACATTCTGTTACATGTCAAAGTTTAGCTGTGGGTCATATGGAGCGATTTACATATATTTTATTGTCTGTTTGCTAAGCCCTGCCTTACAAATGTTACAAGGCTTTGCTACCTTAGCAACCGTCGCCATCCACAATACTATCAGACAAGCTTTTGCTATAAATCTATGGAGAATCTGTATCTTTGGATTGCTTTAAATGTACTTTCACAGACATGATCTAAAACGATGGTAAAATGTTGTTCCCATACAGTTTTACAAAACTCTGAACAGTTTAGAACATCAATAAAACCCCCTACATTTAAATAAACTTAAATACTAAATGTAAAATATTATAGGTAGGTAGTATTACATATAAATATTTTTACATGGATAGTAATTATTGTAAATGTAATATATTTAGCTAAATAAATGCATTTATAAATGTTACTCATTACTCGTTACTCATTACTCATTTAAATGTTAGTTCATTTGCATATTGATTCAGATTATTAAAGGCCATACATAAAGCTACTTAAATTAATTAAGGAGTAATTTAATTTAATTTTAAAAGACACAAATACTAAAACATTCAATTCCATCCTACACATATAGTAATAAATAAATAAATGAACAAATCTTCAATTCATTCATTAAGTATTGGGATTAAATGAAGATTTCTCCATCGCAAAAGTGTCTCAAACAATGCTCAAATTTGACAAGATGTCATTTTAACTTTAATCTGCAATGATATTTTAATCTGCAAAGTCAGAAATCAAAAATTAAGATTACTAACTTAATGTTCTTTCATTTTCACACTGACTCGGATTATTAGTATAATATTAAGAGTAATATCCAACAAATTGTACCATTTTTAGTGGTTCTACGATCACACGCTTCACAAAAATCAGTAATGGAATTAAATGAAGAGGAAATGGACAAATGTATCTTAAATTCTCAGATAATCTGACATGTGTTTTCATCGTAGAAGTTTATTAAAGAGTAAATTAAAGAAAATTGCCTAATAAATATGATTTGCAATGCTGCACTTAATTCTAGCCTACATAAGAATAACATGCAATAAATGTGTACCACTTTTGGTGGTTCTGCAGACTTTTGCAGAATCTTCTGTTCATTCCTATATGAAGTTCTGGAACGCTTGTCTGAGTTACCAACAGTAACTAAGAGGGGTGGAGCTTAGCTAAATGCCAATAAGTTGAAATTGTGTTTTTTGTTAATGCATATCAAGCGCATTTCTACAAACCCACCTCTGTCAGCAGTTCCAGCTCATCGTCATATGTAGGGCGGCTGTAGACAAAAACAGGACGTGCCAATCCCTCTCCCACCGATGCCAATCTCATTCCCTCCTTCACCCGGTTTCGGACAAACTGGCGAGCGGAGGATGTCGAACGCAACACGGACTTCATGTATATGGATGGAAACAGAGCCGTGCTTTCAGTCCACAGCCACTTCAGCTGGTCGTTCCTGGCCACCTCCACATCCGGGCAGCGTCCCGTGTAGTTCTCCAGACTGCGAAGATAGTCGTGGTTATAGCAGTCAGGAAAGAGGTAGAAGCCCCAAAGCTGGTTTGGACGCAAGCTTTTGGCCAGCCGTAACGTCTCCAGCATGAATTTACGGCCCCCCCCCCCGGACATTCCCCCCCCTCAAACTCCTGCTGGGCTACTTTGTTTATCTGGGTTTGAGTCCGGCCTGGGTTTTTCTGGGCCACTAAGAGCTGTGACTGGCTCTTGTAAATTATTTTGGCTTCCCAATTCCGTATCCAAATCGGACGCCATTCCTCCCAGTCGATCACGGCCAGGCCTCGCACAGACGGGTCGCGAATGTACTTCGCAATCCCCTCCGGCATCTTCTCTTGGTGGTGCATGAGGCTGGCGATCTGCGGTAGTCCACCGTTGACAGCCACTCCATCCTGAAAGTGTGGATACAGGCCCAGGCGGTCTTTGTAGAACATGGTGAGGTTCTGCTTGGTGAAGCCTTCATTCGGAGAGGCCACGATCTGAAACTGATCGAGCTGGAGGTGGACGTTGTGCCGAGGCCTGCAGTCTTCTGTTGGGGCGTTCCAGACCAGAACCACAGGCTTCTGAGGGTAAAGAGGCCATCTGGTGGGCTTCAGATCTTCAGCAAGAGCAAGATGATCCAGAGCCAGTGGAACCAATAACCAGATTCTCCAATGAAGCTGGATCCAGTAAGCCATGACTTCAGTCATTCACAATACGGGCCTTTACTTCTGCTGAAATAAAACAAAAAAACATATTGTGTATTACAGTCCATTAGGAGCATAATTTTGTTATCTCTTTCACGGAGGAAACATAATTACTGAAGCAAATGTAACAAGACAGTCGGTTTTAAATCAACAACACATGACTTGGAGGAAATAACTCAACTTTGACATTAAAAATAATAATTCCCAGAAAAATAAATCAATGAAATTATTACTTGGAGGTAAGTTCTTATTCGAAACACAGTTGGTATAATATTCTAAAATGATATAATAAACAATATAATAATAAAATATAATGGAACGTTTTGGGAGTGGCAACAGTGTTAAAAACCTAAAAACCAACATCATCCTGTTCACATTATCCACAGAGCAACAATCATGAAAAGAAAAATAACTTTTTCATGAAATATCTCACCTTTGACATTCAAAATAACAATCCTTCCCGATTTAAGAATTCAAAGATATTATGACTTGGAACGGTGAGTTTTATTGAAATGAAGTGGTTAATATTATAAAATTATCCCCAAAACAAAGATCCCCGTGTTACAGGTACCGACACCCCTTATTGAATTGAACACTGATAGAAAATATATAAATATTATCATAAATTAATTTTATCAGAGGGAACCACAATCCCCCAATTCCATTGTATGAATTAATATTATGCACATAAACATTTGCAGGAAGCTCTAATAATCTGTTTTTAAAGAAATGTTAAATACTATTCTTATGTAACATTGTTTACATAAAAGCAAAACTTAAATAAAACATTACTGAGAACCCCATTCAATTTCCAGCGCTATTAAAGATCAACATCTGAGCTATAAATTGTAAAACTACAATACTTTAAATACCGTGGTCCTGAAATGCACGGTATTTCTATGCAACTTCAAAGTATCGTGGTACATATAGGCTACCAGCGTGGTCCCATTAAACTTTTTGTGAGTGTTTAATACAAATAAAACCAACATCAGCCTGTTCAAATCATTCATAGAGCAACAAAACAACTTTTTCATGGAAACAACTCACCTTTGACATTAAAAATTAATTCCCAGATAAATAACTCGATCCTGTGGTTGCGATGTAAAGCATTGCTGTCGCCTGTTGCCTCCTACAGAGAGAGAGTTGCTCCGTTCATAAAGACTTGAGACCAGGCGGACTGTTGTCGCGTGAGGTCTGATCTGTCAATCTTCTCACATTCTTCATCCGAGACGCTTTTATCTTTGCGGCAGAGCAACAACTTCAAAGCGCCGCTTTCATAAGTTTCATTGATTCGGTGCAGGGGGCGTGGTTTCACTACCAGCCCACTGGGGGCGTGGTTTCCTTTATGCAAATGATAGGCCTATAACGTGATCATTGCGGGTCCAAAAAAATATTATACATGCACATTTTCATTCAGATCTAAATATGAAACTTTAAAACTTGAATCAGGTACATAATAACAAAACTACAAATAAGATAAACAACTGCAAAATAAATATTTTATAAGGAACGTTTTCATTGAATCAACATTAACGTGTATATTCGTTGAAATCTAAATATTTAATATTATACAAATATTTATCTATTAAGTAATAAAACAGTAAACAAGAAAGAAAAACTAAAAAAATCACGTTTATAAAATAAACGTTAACATTATACACTCACTTTTTTCCTTCAAACCTAAATATTAAACACTAACAATTACGGTCAAAAAATTAATAAAAACAGTAAAGAATAAGTTTTTAGGTATGTTAAGTGAGGGGGTACAACAACTAAAAAGTTATAAATTCCAAAGATAAGCTCCCTGTTAACACCAAAATGAGAAATAAAATAAGTAAAGACTTGGACATACTAATCTAATCAAAAAAAAAATTTTTTAAAAAGTGATATTTTTTGATACATTTTTTAATAAACTTTGTTTTAAAATAAATAATAATATAAACTATTTACCCTTTAAGCTAGTTTTGTTTCATTAAGTTTATTTTTAATTAATTAAAGTGATATTCATATTTCAACTTCCATCACATAACTTAATATGAATGTAGGTTAATTCATTGTAATATTTAGCATATTCGGTTTTGTCATAAAACTGGGTGAGCAATAATGTGTGGATTCATGAAACTTTCTACGTTTGAGGATCACAGATTCATATGAATCCAGTACATTGGTGGCTCTCAAGTGTTCTTTCGCAATAACCTCAGAGATCCTGTTTCCGCCGCCTTCCCTGCATTTCTGTGCCCTCATGTGTTCCTCTGTCGTGGCATTGTGTTCATGAACGAAAGAGGTCCACTTCCTTCCTCGGGCCTTTTCCTTTCCTCCCCATTCTTGGGGTTTTACTTCACCGTTTCTTCCAACTAGGCAGCGCCAGGAAGCTTTAACAATATGAGAAGAACTGGACACAAACACACCCATCACGCCCGCCTACCAAAAATGACAAACACACATCCTTGAGCACTAGGAGAGATCAGAGACAGCGGTTCCCCTGTATTATCACTCCATCTCTACTCCTATAAGACACTCCCATAGCACACCCTCAGGTCAAAGGTCAACCGGCAGCTTTGCCTTTCCTTCAGATCGTCATCATTCATATCAACAAGCGCACAGAAGAGCTTTATCCATATCCCAATATATATAGATAATATATATATTATATATAACTATATGGCCGGCACACACAAGATTTTGTTTTTTAAAGGAGTAAACGACTTCCCACTTATTTCAACCTAGAAGTTCCTTTACCCTTGTCATAAACAGTTTGAGAATGCTATTATTTAAAGCAGCACTATGTCACTTTTGGTGCTCTAGCGGTTAATAAACAGAACTGCACACATCCCGCGGAAGAACATTCCAACCGGAGCTACTTCTCTAAGTTTATGTCTATGGCGATTCACGCAGGTATGTGTTCCTCCGCAGCGATGACCAGGCTACAGTAGTCCAAATATAAGTACTTATTATAAGTGTACCGTAGTGATTCGGAATAAGACAAAAACGCGGTTTGGAAGATGAATTCATGATGTACTTGCTCATTATATACATTTTGCCACACAATATCCACACGTGCACTTTTTGGTTTGCAATGCCTAATATGTAGGAAACGCATACGTTTCTTGTTTCATCACATTACATGAATCACGTAAATGAAACCATATTTTCAATTCAAAACGGCATCTTTGGATATTACTGTCAGTTAATGTTTCGCAAATTTCATTTTAACTCTCTCTTTCTGGACTCAGTCTGTTCACGGTTCTGCCTACTTTAATTTGATTGACAATTTAGCTATTTGTAATTATTGGGGGGTGGGACTTGTCCCCTTAATTGTCTATGGTCACTACTTACGGCCCTGTCATATACATTTGAAGCATTATAGGGTGAGTTTACGATTACAGAATTATAATGTTGGGTTATCTGTTCCTTTAACAGTACTTTCACACACGCAGAAGCCCCTGAGGGCCGCTGTAACCTTCACATGTCTCATCACACGTGCTCTCTTAAACCCTCCAAGCTTATTCTCTCTTATCAGTGTCAATGATTGTGCGCAGACATGGCATCCTGTTGGAGCTTCCTGTATTTCATTCACATGGGTGGGACAAAAATTCCCAGTGAAGTCATTTTCATCGAGACAGGCATCTGTTTCTAATGAAACCTAACTTTGAGGGCCTGGCTGGCTCTGATAAAGCGCCTATCTCATGTCGATGGAGATCAAGCCACCGTACGGGAGTGAAAGCCTCCGAGCGGTGAACTTCAAAGAAGCGAGGAAACACTGAAAACAGCTTAACCTCTGACATTTCACCATCTACCACACCCAGATCCCCGGTGCCAGGCGAACTACAGAACCCACAGCCAAAATAAACTAAATACGAGAGCGGGACAGCATTTTAACTTCACAACCCAAAATAAATTATTTTAAAAAAATGGACTATTATTTATTAGAAAAATATTTTTTTACATCTTTTTCTGTTGTATTACAACTACATTGTGTTGCATCAATAGTGAGGTTCTGACAAGATAACTACTTTAATTATCAGGGACAAAAACTGATAAATAGCATAGATGAAAATTCCATACTATTGAATGAATTAATAATGACTATAAATTATTATTATTAATCTCCACGATGTTTATAATAAATCCTCATTATTTGTTTTAAACAAATAAAAAACAAAATGCTAAAAACTTGTGAATTTTCAAAGTCGTAACAAAAAAACACATTTTCATTATTGAAAATAAAATAATAAAATAAAACATATGTTAAAAAAACGTATTTTATTTCAGCTTAACATTTCTCATTTTGTTTAGTGTAAGTTAGTTTACTATACAGACATTAAACAAAGTCATAAAAATGACAAAAACACAACAAATGCACTAAAACTTTAACTAAAATTAAAATGAAAACAGAAAATATAAAAAATATGATCAAAAACTGCAATAGTATATCAGTTAGGAATGCACGATATATCGGCCACCATATCGGTATCGGCCGATAAATGCTAATTTTTTCTGTTATCGGTATCGGCCTGATAAGAAAATTTGGCCGATATCTTAAAGCCGATAAATAATGCATTATTTCCTTCAGAGACACTTCAGATGCGCGCTGTTCGTTTGCAGCCTTTTATGCAATTGTACGTTGTAATATTGTGTTTATTTGATGTATATCTGATTTATCTCATATAGAATGCGTTTGGTTAAGTTAAAGGAGCGCTTCAGTTTACCGGTGATCGTTTTTAGCTCAGCGCACGCAGCTCAAACCGCAGTGCACAACATTAATAACTATTATTGGGAATGTCGTGTATATAACATTCTCATGAGAACATTATTATAATAAAAAGTTGTGCATTCTTTGGGTTTAGTTGCTGTGTTTCAGCGCATTGATATGGGAAGAGCGCATCCACAACAGGATCACACATTCTGACTATAGCACGCAATAACTGCATCATTTTGTACATATATAAGTTGTAATATTATGTTTATTTTGTATTAATATTAATCTCAGGATGCATTTTTGAGTTAAATAAGCTGCCAGCAAAACGCTTAAGTTTACCGTATTCATTCAGCTCTTCAGTTTCAGCACGCGCAGCTCAAACGGCTGTTATTTAAAACAGTGGTATTAATTTGTTTTTTTTTCAAAATCATTGATACATTATTAACATTAATAACAACCACTTTTATTTTTCTCTTATTATTTTCATCAACGATATGGTTTAGTAATTAAAATAATTTAATTATTGTCCGTGCAGAGGCTATTCCGTTTTATTGATCTGTGGCGCATTCATTTTGATTCTTTACACGTGTAATGATGTCCAGTGTCTTGTTTGCATTATTTATGCATTATTTTTATTTATTTGTAAGACTTTTTTATTACTAAATTTGGTAATGGTAGAGTAAAAATATTTTTAAAACGTACCACCGTTCAAACTAGGCTGCTTATGTAGAAGTGTTCGGGATGGGGTTTTTAATGATGAGACCTTTTTTGTAAACAGGCTCTCAAAAAGTATATAACAATTCTCGCCACATAATCGTTATCGGCTTTCAAAACAAGAAGACGGGATCGGTCAAAATTTTCATATCGGTGCATCCCTAATATCAGTGATACTAAAATACCACTGGTCACAACATTATGTACTGTTTGAAAAAAATAGATATTTATTTTGAAATTTGCTAAAGATTATATGTTAAATATCCACAATTAAATATCCAATATCACCTTATACAGATTGCATTAAAATATTCTAATATCGACTAATAACTGATATGGTGCCGATAAATCTCCAATTTGTTTTTCAGCACTATCTTTTCACACTGAATATTTTGTTTCACCTTAACATTATGGATGACTGTGACTGTCTTTTTGTTATATTATAAACATTTATGTTGAGTTACATAAATAATTACTACAGTGTAATCTGCTAAACGGTTTTATTCAAGTATATTAACTCATAATTTACTGTACAATAAATGAGAAGAAAGTGCAGACGTGGGTTGCAACCCAACAAACAGAGTCAGACTTTGATAGAACAGAATATTATAATATACAATACGACGATAAACACACACTGCAGTTGGTCGACATCAACAAACACAAGTGATTTCTGTACAATCCCTGCACTGCTTTAGGCTCCATACTCACACGCTCTCATTGCACATGCATTCCTTTACTGTACATCACAGAAGACAAGACACCGCATGTCCACCAGAATACAAATCAGAAAATATGATTCATGTTTTTGGTCAAAGCCACGTGAAGGGCAGAACACCCTCGCTGTCGTAACAGAATCCTCTCAGAAGAACACCGAAGGTGGAAGGAAGTCTAGTCTGATTGTGACGCTCCTAGAGTCACTTCCCACAGAGTCTGTGTGCTTATATTTCACACAGGATGACAGGGAAGTCGACGTGGATTCGTGGGTGATCCAACTTAATGATTCCCTGTAGACATGAAATATAAAAAATACTGTCAAAAATTTGAATATAAAAAAAACAGTGCTCTAAAACTAAATTATGTGATTTATGGTAAGTGAAATGTTTACATAAGACACCAGGAACAAACAAACAAAAAATATGTGTTGAGATAGGAGACCAGTAACAAATCGCCTATCAAATAATGAATGAATGAATGTAAATGAAACGTTAAGATGAGAGATAATAAATGAATGAATAGAAAAATATATATATAAATAAATAAATTCTAACATGATTAGCATGTTACTAGCATTTTGTTAACATGATTAGCATGTTACCTGCATTTTGCTAGCATGATTTTAGCATGATAGCAGTACTACATTTTTCTAGCATGTTACTAGCCTGTTTGTTACACAATTAGAAAGTTACTAGCATGTTGTCAACATGACTAGCAAGTTACTAGTATGTTGCTATCATGAATCTAGCATGATTAACTGTACTAGCCATTTAACGTTGACTATCAAATGTAAGCAAAATGTTCCCCCTTCTAACATATTTAACAAAGTTGATAGCATGCTTCTAGCATGATTAACAAGTTACTAGCATGTTAAACTGTTTCACATGTTAGCGAAGTTCTACATGGTTACATGATTTAGGCAAGTTTAATAAGCATGTTACTAGCAGTTGTTTTTAGCCATGATGAACATGGGTTTAGCATGAGTAGCAATTGTAACGTCTGCGTAGAATCATGCATGATCTTTGGGGTTTTATGGCTTAAGAGACCCTTTTAGCCTTTGACATTTGCATATAAATTACAGTCCTGGTCACAGACTTTACGTTTATATGGGGTCTAAATTGCCAAATAGGTCCTCGCTATCAAGGAGATTCTAACCAGTCCCCCACTATCATCTCCCCATCTAATTTCAAACACTTTCCAAAGAGATGTAAATGATCCCGATGCCAGGCACCGATGGCCTGGCTGACCACGCAAACTACACACACACACAAACACACACATGTAAAGACCTTTTACTCTATTATACTCTACAAATATATCTGGTATATTGCATATGTTGTTTGTACGTTTCCCTATTAGATTAGCTGAGTTACCACTCATTATTTGTATTAGTTAAAGCCCTAAACACTGATATTCAGGTGTATGGATGTATCTTTGGTTTAATCTATTCTAAATGTTTGTTTCTTGGTATCAATATTATCAATATACAGTATGTGATTGTGAAACGCATCATACGATTTGTACTATATTTTGGGTTAAAACTACAGAAATTCCAGACGTGCCATAAAACATGCAAATGGGCCATAAAGTGAGACAAAGGAAACTTCTCCCGCTCAAAATTCATGCCTCTTTTTGGCCAGTCCACCCAGAATAGAAACCCTCAAAAGTGATTAGCCCAAAATGATTTTTGCTCAGAAAAAACTCTTCTTTTTTCTTCTTGTTTTTTAGGCTACAAGCTTATTTTTAGCAGATACACATTTGATTTTATGTGGTGTCTTTCTATTACTGAAAAGCTGACCAAAAATATTTCATAATAAATGATACATTTCATGTGCTACTGACTAGCAAAATCAAGTTTCATTTCAAATCTAATGTCTTAATCATCATAAATAACAATCATTCACTTCCTGAGATGATCCTGTCAATTTGCACTAAATATTTCCATGTACCTCTCACCTGAGGTATAAGATTTTTCTGAATTCTCTTCAGTTTAGCTTTCTTTCTGCCGTTCCTGGTCACCACAGTCTCCTCATAAAATTCATGAGCCAGATCTCCATCTTCATCGAAATACAAGGAACTGCAACAACAAACAGCAGCTGGATGGATATCACAAAAACACATACAGGTCTCATTTCAAGAAATGATTAAGAATTTAAAATGTACACAAAATGTGAAGTCTGTATTAATTTTTTTTAATGAAATATTTATTTATGCATGCATGAATGATTCGGGCATTATTACATTTGAGCACACTTTCTCACAAACTGAGAATGACTGAAATGCACTGTTGTTTTTGTAAAAACCATTTCTCTCAATGGTGTGAGTTAAGATTTATTAAGTTATATTATTATGAATTAAGCAAAGAATGTGTTGTTCTATAAACAAAATATGTCTTCTTATTTCTTTTTCTTGGTTTTGAGGTGAAAAATGACGTGTTCTTGACATGAGAATGACTTCACATGGCCCAGACCACCGAGAACTGACCACACTAAACTAAACAGCTCTCAGATCTTAAAGGTTTTTCGACTTGAACATTTACCTTCTCCTTGTAAAGACAAATGGTGTTGCGTTCTTGGAGCCTCGTAGACGTGCTAAACACTGTTCGTTGACCTCACCGGGAGCTTCTCCTCCAGCTCCTGAGCTGCTAAAAGGCCAGACTCCTTTGGTTTTGGATCCGCTGCCTCCCATTTTTATTGACAACGCATTACTGTAGAGGAGGTGCAGCAGCCAGCAGATCCCGTCAGCTCAGTCCTGGAAAACAGAGAGCATGTTACAGACTTCTGCCATAAAGGCAACATATGGTAATGCATCTGGGCCTGTGTGGCTTTTGGTGTGGCTTCATAGCACTGCTGCGGCTGAACTAGCTCTCTGAACTCTGAGCAAGAACCTGTGGTCAGGTCTTTTTATAGACTGTAATACCTGGAGGCAAGGTCCCAAAAATAGATACACTCACAGCGCCAGATAAGTACAACTGCCTTTGTGGATGGCAACTTTTATAGGAAATGCAACATACCACATGACCTGTGTAGTTATCTTTTGTAAGGGAAAAATAAATAAACAAATAAATAAAAAAAAAAAAATGCCTATATATATATATCATATATAGATATATATAATTCTATATGTATATAACTAAGTACCATCATACACTGCCCGTCAAAATTTGGATCATAATACTTGGAATGTTTTTTTTAAAGGAAGTCTCTTCTCTCTCATCAAGCTGCATTTTATTTTGATTCCAATTACAGAAAAAAAAAAACCCCAGCAATTTGCAAAATGTTATTACAATATAAAATACTGGTTTCTATTTTAATATCCTTTAAAAAATAATATATTTCTGTGATGCAAAGCTGAACTTTCATCATCATTACTCCAGTCTTCAATGTCAAATAATCCTTCAGAAATCATTCTAAGAAGCATTTATTATTATTATTATCAATGTTGTGCTGCCAAATATATTTTTTGGAAATTGCAATACTTTTTTCCAGGATTCTTTGAATCAAAGTTAAAAAGAACAGCATTTTTTCAAAATATAAACCTTTATAACAATATAAATCTTTTGCTATCCTTCTTATCATTTAACCAGTCCTTGCTGAATACATTTTAATTTCTTTCACAAAAGAAAGAATAGACTGACCAAAACTTTTGAACGGTAGTGTTTATTGTTAGAAAATATTTCTATTTTAATTAAATGCTCTTCTTTTAACTTTTTATTCATCAAATAATCAAAGAAAAAAGTATCACAAGTTCCAAAAAAAAATATTAAGCAGCACAACAGTTTCCAGCTCTGATATTAAATCAGCATATTAGAATGATTTATGAAGTATTATGTGACACTGAAGACTAAAGTAATGTTTGCTGAAAATCAGCTTTGCATCACAGGAATAAATTAACATTTAAAATATATTAAAATATAAAACATTTTAAATTGTAATAATATTTCACAGTATTACTATCTTTACTGTATTTTTATCAATAAATGCAGCCTTGATGAGCAGAAGAAACTTTACTTTACTTTTAGTCATTTAGCAGATGTTTTTATCCAAAGCGACTTACAAATAAGAAAAAGTAATTAAAACTAAACGCTAAAACTCTATATATATATATATATACACATTTAATAAAATAAAATAAATTAAATAAAAATTACAAATGCATACAACAACATTTCAAAACTAAACTTTTAAATGAAAATAAACAAAATAAAGCTAAAAACAATTTAGTTAATAGAAACTCCTGTAAAAAACATTAAAAGTCGTTCTGATTCCAAACTTTTGAACGGTAGTGTATATCTATCTATCTATCCATCTTCATCTATCTATATATATATATTATTGCTGTCAAACGATTAATCGCATCCAGAATAAAAGTTTTTATTTACATAATGTGTTTATATTGTGTATATTTATTATGTATATAACATACAAATGCAGCTTGTAATCTTTAAGAAAATCGGTATTGTAACATATTTTATATAATCTAAAATACAAGAATATAAAGGGATATACATTTTAAATATTTTCCATATACTGGATGGTGTGTATTTATATATACACAATAAATATACACAGTACACACACACATATATTATGTAAACAAAAACTTTTATTTTGGATGCAGAATGTTGACGCACTAATATATATCTCGTATAAAATGTATATAAAACACAATCATAAACGTATTTTACAAAATAATCTACTATTTTAATAAAGCATGTTAAAAATAGCAAATAGTTCTTCATCCTCTGTTGATACACCAGCACTCTCAACAGTCTCTAAACACACAGATCCGCTGGTTAAAGCTGTAATCCCAGTTAGTTCAGTTAGCAGGCTAGCTATCTGATTATGCCTGAAGAGCGTCACTTTAACCAGCATTATTCTCACAACTAACCACTATTTACAAGTCGTTGAAATCCAATATATCTGCAGTACGAACGCACGTATTTTTCTCTAAATGTTATTGCACTAATAAGGCTGTATGTTCTAGAGTCGTTTGCAATGTAAACAACACATAAGCCATTCACAGCCATTCAACACACAACACAACACGACTACCACGCGTTTCAGTTCACCGGCTCGATTCGGTTTCATTCCAGAAGACATTCAAATAAAAGATCACGTAAGACACATACATACAGATCATGTAAATCTCATTGTTTTGGTTCTTCTAGTCTGCTGTCTTCAAGCACAATGACGTAGTTTGACAACGTCACATTTACGCGCCCAGTCACAGAAAAGAACCGACCAACCAGAGCATAGACATAATAAATACCTAGACCTCATTGGCCGCTCGACCGCACGTCAACGTCGCCGCCATATTGCTGAAGGCAACTGTCATATCGGGACAGAAGAAAACATACCTGACTGGTCGGCAGCTTGGGCGTCTACAAACCGTCGCACAATAATAAAAACAGATCTCGGGGTATTATCTTTCACAGGTAAGACTGAACAGTTCTTTCTGTATGTTTTTTGGTCATTTTTAGCTTTATGTTGACAGCTTAATTAAGTCAAGTCACCTTTATTTATATAGCGCTTTTAACAATACAGATTGTGTCAAAGCAACTGAACAGCATTAATTAGGAAAATAGTGTCAATAATGCAAAATGACAATCGTAAACACTAATTTTTCAGTTAAAGACTGAGCTCATCATCCAGCTCAGTTCAGTTTAAATAGTATCTTTGCAATAATTTGCAATCAAGTCAAGGATAATCGCTGGAAATGAAGTGTCCCCAACTAAGCAAGCCAGAGGCGACAGCGGCGAGGAACCAAAACTCCATCGGTGACAGAATGGAGAAAAAACCTTGGGAGAAACCAGGCTCAGTGGGGGGCCAGTTATCCCTGCCCGACGAACCCAGCAGTTCAATCCAGGCTGCAGCAAAGTTCAGATTGGAAGAGGACTCGTCTGGTTCCTGCCACCAGTGGCAGACTATTAATAGCTAGCGATATCGCCAGTAAGCTGTGAAAGCTGAGACTTTATATGAAATCAAAGTTTAAATGAATTCTTAAGTTTTAACTTTTATATTGTAGTTTATATCATAAAGTAAATTGTGTTATGAGTACAATATGTACAGTGAGAACACTTTGACAAGACAATGCCAGACTGTCAGGATTAGGGATGGAGCTAAATCATCTCTCTTTAATTTCACTAACGTTACTTATTTACAAAGAGTACGTTTATCATCTCTTGATTATAAGGATTTCATAGCTTATCATAAATCTGTGGACTTATTATATATATATATATTTTTATTTTTAGCCAATTGCAAACTGGACATGCAAGCCTTAAGGAAAGCTGAAGAAAGCCTGTCCTCTGCATTAGTTCTCTGAGAGTAGGCTATACTTCCACAGCCTAATGTTGTATTTGTACTAGTTAAAACCCAGAACAGCCCTGAATGAATGGTCAGAATTACCCTGGTCATATTCTAACCACCCCCTTACTTGTTTTTTACTTTGTTTAATAATTATTACACAATACTATTATAAAACTACATTTCATGATTATTTATTTTAATTTATTGTCTATTCTGTATTATTCCACCCTACATATTCTACTTGCTATTATTAATCTATTGTATATCTATATTATACATATAATTGATGCTATTATAAAACTATTATATACTGTTGTACTCGCTTTTTATATTATTCACTTTACTACAACTTGTACTACATATACTCTTTAATATTACATATCACTTTGACTGTGCACTGTATCAGTGCATAATATTTTACTGCTGTAACTGTAAGTTTTACTGGATCCATAAAGGATTATCGGTTGCATTTGTTATTGTTTGTTGTGGAGTTTATCTGTATAGAGTGCTATCAAAATAAAAAGCAGACTACCAAGAGTGTCACTTTTTGAATTGTATTCGCTGGTTTTATTCAATTTCCTCAATGATGGTAAATTATTAGTCCTTAAAGATGTATTATTTTGATTTTCTTCCAGTATTTCAAAGGGAATGAGCGGTGTTCTGACCTGAAGCACAAGAAAAGCTCAAATGTTGGGGTTGAAGACAGAGAAAGCAATGAAACAACTTAATTTCATTTAATGCACATTCAAATGGCAAAACATGTATATGCCACAGTTATACTACATTAACATTAGAATTGTAAACCGAAAAAAAACAATCAACAAGTGTGAGTTTTCACAATTTCTTACGAAAATTAATAATTTTCCAAACCTAACTAAATAAAGGGAGGCAGAGGATTTAACTCAGGTGATCACAAACCTCGAAACGGTTGCTAAATGTAAACGTTATAGTGTTTTTATCCAGAAAAAAAACACAGCTACTCCGTTTACCTCCATTATTTTTAAGGCAGTATGCCCTCCAAACAGGCGGAGCGTTGACGTATCGCAGCAACGGCTCAAAGCGGCCAATGAGGCTCTAGCTATTTATTATGAACCAGAGCCCCTTGGTCCAGTCACGTATTATTGATTCTTTTTTTTTGATGGAAATAATATACTATTATATTATATACAAAGTATGACGACTTATTTATCTATCATTGAAATATTCAAATATATACTGTATGTGTGTGTATTTATATAAAATATAAAATAAATATACACATAACACACACATATATTATGCAAACAAAACACTTTACATTTATATTAATTACGCATGACGATTATTGATTTGTGTAATTTAGGCTTTGTTTTTATTTATTTTTAAAGTTCAAGTAATTTATTACCTTTTAATTTATATTATTATTTATTGTCATGTGAGACGTTCTCTATCTATCTATCTATCTATCATCGAGTGAATTAGAGTTGTAATTTAATGTATTTATTGCGAAGCCATGGTGGATATTATATTTTAACAGAGCTTGACGGCTTTAGTTTTTTTTATTTATATTAAAAGTAAAAGCCATTTATTATTATTTTTATACTTTTATTATTTTTTGTTTAAATATACTTGGTATAAGTAATTGGCATGCGTTCTCTATCTATCTATCGATCTCTGTAGTTTAGTTTATTTATATATTTATTGTGCAGCTGTTTGTATATTATTTTTATTATATTATTTAAAGAAGCATGAAGATTTATTTATTTATTTTCTCTTTTTTTCTTTTATTTTTCTTGAAGTTGCCAGTAATTTGTCACAGTCATTATATGCAGCATATGGCTCGTGAGATCCGCCTCTCTTCCCATCAACCTGCGGCTCATCCCGCTTTTCCATTGGCCTTTTATTCCACTGACAGGCGGCTATTCCTGAACTCGCTTTAATCGCATCTATTCCGCGTCTCCCTCGATACGATCGGAAGCGACAGAGTTAATTTCGCTCTTCTCCACACGCAGACGTCTCTTTACCTCGGAATTAGACCGTGGTTTATTGGTAGACGGTCGGTTGCGCTCTAATTCAGTCAGCAGAGATCGTGCGGGAGGTGGGGCCACCGAACAGAACAGCGCGCATCACACCATTATTTTCCTGTAAGTGCATGTAAGTGAATGTTTGGTTCTGTTTTAAATGGTTGCACGAGGACTGTAATGCTCATTTGCACGTCCGTCTGTAAGTGCAGCGCGCGCTATATGGCTTCCATATAGATTTATCGTTGCATAACCTACTGAGCGCCTCGCCTGTGCATCAACACCAGTTATTTTCCAAAGTACCCAGAAGGTTTACAGACATGAATGCAATTATTAAACTTTATGAGACTGACTGTGCATTGTTTTAATGTCCCAGAGACCCTCAATGCTGTATGCCTGAAAATGATCACAATATATCCTTCCTTTAAACTTAATCAGTCATTGCATCTAGATCTTTTTAGACTTGATTTAAGTTGTAAAGGTCTGTGTTTGAATAATCAGTTTATAATTAGCTAATGCATTCATTGTAAACCTCTATTTAAGTCACATTAAAGGGGTCATATGATGAGATTTCAATTTTTCCTTTCTCTTTGGAGTGTTACAAGCTCTTGGTGCATAAAGAAGATCTGTAAAAAAGTTGCAAAGACTAAAGTCTCAAAACCAAAAAGATGCTTTCTAAAGTTCAGAGTCAACCACGCTTACCTAAAACGGCTCTTTCTAACACGCACCCACATATCTACGTCACTATGTGGGAAGATTTGCATTACACCGCCCAAATGTTCACGCAAAGAAAGAAGGCGTGGTTTAAGGAACGCAGTAGTGTTGAAGCAGCATGTCAGAGAGAAGCTGTGTGTTTCTAGGCGAAAGCAAAAGCACTTTATTGGGCCTTCCGGAAGTAGATGCAATTAGAAATCACTGGTTAAGATTTATTTACAACAGAACAACACAACCCAGATGTTCCAATTTGTGCAACGCATTTTATGGACGACAGTTTTTTTAACCTAGAAGAGTAAAAGGCTGGCTGTGCAAAAAGGCTATTTCAAAAAAAAAAAAAAAGGGTAAATTCCGAATTTGCTATGACAATCTGGCGCTTCTGAATCAGCTACTGTTTTGTTATAGTTTAAGTATTTGCTATTGACTGTCAATTCCAATGCAGAGTTTTGCGCAGCGCAGAGTAACTCGTTGTGTGTGTGTGTGTGAGAGAGGGGAACAGGGGAAATCACAGGCGAGTGAACTATGAAGGTATTTTTGGTGCAAAACAACTGAGTGACCGTGACAGCGGAATTTGTAGTTGTAGAGAATAGCCACACATGTGTATCAGTAAATCTGAAGTCACAGACAAAAGTTGCAAACTTGTAGATATTTTTTTCTCTCCCACAAACACAACACAACAGTTACACGTTATTGAATCCTTCACTGCAGGTGCACAAATCCTAGTCTACGAATCACAAATCAAGAAACACGTACGCTCACAAGTTTTGCTACTATTGCTGCAGTGAATATGGTGCAAAACACATTCACACACCTGCATCAAAAAATGTGAAGTCACAGACGAATTTTGTACATCCGCAAATCAGTTTGTGAATTCTTGCAATTAGATTTGCACGCTTGTAGAATGTTTTCTTACATATATATTTTTTTCTTGGATGCTTTTTCTAGCACAAACACAAGTGCATAACTACAACGGCGTGAATCTGCTGCTACGAGTCTCAAACACTGTTTTTCGCTTGCAAATGACAAGTTTCACGCTCTCTCCCTTATGCACCGCCTATCTGTGTGATAAATGGTGCAAAAGTGATTTGTGCATCTGTAGAGGCAACGGCGCGCACTGTTCAGAGAGCAGAGAATTTCAGCCAATCAGAAGAGCTCATTTGGGCGCCTGAAACACGCCCCCTAGTTTTAGCCACAACCCCGAAAAATCGCGAGCTGCGAGCATCTTGACAGCGACAAGTATCAGAAAAGGTACGTGGGTATTTTTTCTTTCTGAAATCATTTGTTTATAGCTTAAATACAGCTACGTTGGTAAACAGTGTTTCTTAGTTAGGTTAGCAAATCTTATTTCACGAAAGGTAAACTAACGGTAGCCTACCTGCACTGTTAAATTTGCTATTCAATCGTCTCGTATTAAATTACACTGTCTAATATAACATTTATTCCTTGTATTCTGTTATGCTTACCTTATAGAAAACTAAAGTAAAAAAGGAATTTACAGCAGGCAATCTATAGTAGGTAAATATATATAGTAGTAGATATTGAGCCAAATCACAAAACAAGGGTTCTCAAAGGAATGAAAACTGAGATTTTTCCCCTACCCAACACAGTAGTAATTACTAGGCAAATTACCTACTATAGATTGCCTGCTGTAAATTACCTTTAGTTTACTATAGTAGGCCATCCCAATAAAAATTACTATTCACCAAAAAAAAAAACATGGTACCCTTGGTTTTAACTTACTCACCTGCGAAGGGGGGGGGGGGGGGGATGCACCATGATCTGCCAGTTTTCTAATAAGGTAAAGCATAACAGAATACAAGGAATAAATCGTTACAGACTGTGTAATTTAATACGAGACGATTGAATAGCAAATTTAACAGTGCAGGTAGGCTACCGTTATCTTACTTTTCGTGAAATAAGATTTGCTAACCTAACTAAGAAACACTGTATACCAACGTAGCTGTATTTAAGCTATAAACAAATGATTTCAGAAAGAAAAAATAGCCACGAACCTTTTCTGATACTTGTCGCTGTCAAGATGCTCCCAGCTCGCGATTTTTCGGGGTTGTGGCTAAAACTAGGGGGCGTGTTTCAGGCGCCCAATGAGCTCTTCTGATTGGCTGAAATTATCTGCTCTCTGAACAGTGCGCGCCGTTTCCTCTACAGATGCACAAATCACTTTTACACCATATGTCACACAGATATGTGGTGCAAAAAGGAGAGTGCGCGAAACTTGTCATTTGCAATTGAAAAACAGCATTTGAGACTCGTAGCAGCAGATTCACACCGTTGTAGTTATGCACTTGTGTTTGTGCTAGAAAAAGCATCCAAGAAAAAATATATATATGTAAGAAAACATTCTACAAGAGTGCAAATCTAATTGCAAGAAGTCACAAACTGATTTGCGGATGACAGAAATGCGTCTGTGACTTAACATTTTTGATGCAGGTGTGTGAATGTGTTTTGCAACATATTCACTGCAGCAATAGTAGCAAAACATGTGAGCGAACGAGTTTCTTGATTTGTGATTCGTAAAATAGGATTTGTGCACGTGCAATAAAGGATTCTACGACCGTGTAACTGTTGTGTTGTGTTTGTGGGAAAGAAAAAAATATCTACAAGTTTGCAACTTTTGTCGGTGACTTCAGATTTACTGATACACATTTGTGGCTATTCTCTACAACTACAAATTCCGCTGTCACGGTTCCTCAGTTGTTTTGCACTCCCATAATAATTATTTTCTATTGTGGTCTCGTGAAACTGGTCTGTCAGAATATCCTAGATCGTCAGCTGTCTAACCGCGGCATGTTGTTACTGCATCCAAATTTTTTTCACTGGTCTGTCACACGACTATGTTCACTTTCGACTTGGATGATGGTAAAACCTAACAACATTATTAAACTGTTGATGTTACTTTGAAAGCTGAAGACGAGACGATTTAGTACGGGGCGTTACATTTCAGGGAACGTGCTTTGTTGTGGTGTCCGGCCAATCACAATGCACTGGGTCAGCTGGCCAATCAGAGCAGACCGCGCTTGTCAAAGGAGGGGGCTATGTTGAAAATGACGTGTTTGAGAGAGGCGGGGCATAGAAGACCTACAATAATGTACAGTATTTGAAAAATAATGTGTTATTTCAACATTAAACAGCATAAATATTTCATTACACCAAATCACAAAATAATGATCTTTAAAATAGCATCATATGACCCCTTTAATAGATAATCAGTAATGTTATCAATTCAAATTGCATCTCCTTGGATATAAAAGCGGCTGTTTAATTAATTTAATTTCCATTTAAACAGCCAAGAAACATGAGTGATTCAGAGAAACAAACAGTCTCCCTTAAAAACAAGGATGGCGTTGAGAAAAGGGGACGAGGAAGACCAAGGAAACATCCAAAGGTATAATATAATATTGCATTATTAGTGATCAATTATTAGTGATCAATATTAAACCAGTTTACTTTCTGAGC
Source organism: Sinocyclocheilus anophthalmus (assembly GCA_018155175.1). Taxonomy (NCBI): domain Eukaryota; kingdom Metazoa; phylum Chordata; class Actinopteri; order Cypriniformes; family Cyprinidae; genus Sinocyclocheilus; species Sinocyclocheilus anophthalmus. The sequence goes on along the minus strand of JADLZN010001531.1, from coordinate 51,421 downwards.
GAAAAGAATATAATAATGCATGGGGCTTTTAATTTTTCAATGATGCAGTAACAATATAGTTGATGCATCCCCAGTTTTAGTAACATTACAGTATTGTATTAAGGCAACTTCTTAATAAACATGTTTTCTTGCAGGAATCGAGTGGGTCGCCAACTGCGAAAAGACCAAGAGGACGGCCAAAAGGCAGCAAAAACAAAGGCCCATCCAAGAGAGTAAGCCTTCTTCTTTTTAATTAACTCACACTATGAGTAATTAGTCTCTTTGTGTGATTATGGCATAGCCATGTAAATATAGACACTATTTTTCTCAATATTGCCGAGTAGTACAACACAGCTGTCTCTGGTTTGCAAACACACACAGACGTATGCATTATTAATTATGAATAGTGTTATGCAGGTTTTTCGTTGCCAGCTCATCCGTCGACCAAATGCAGGTGACCCGCTGTTAGCCACTTAGCCCTGAGCGATGCACTGTCAGCTCCCGCCTCAAGAGTCCTCAGTGAACTCAATGCCCCCTCCATCTGTTGTCATGTGCAGAAACAGGCTCCCTCTACTGTGCACTTGCCATGCAATGCCACATTGGCCTGTGAAAATGATTTGAAAAAATAGAAGTGCCCTTGGTTTTATCTAATGGTTTAGCCTGGGAGGGCTTATTGCATACAACTGAGTGACACTTGAATAATTGTTTGTTTGTTAATTTCATTTTCTGTTCAATAGAAATCATCGGCTTCTGGCAGCAAACCTAAGGGGAAACCGAAGAAAGAGGTACATATTAAAATAATAGTTTGTGTAAAAAATTCTATAATTATTTACTTTCTTCTGAGGAACACAAATCTGGACATATTAAATATAAAATATTATATTACTGTTTTTGCAGCATATATTGACTATGGCCAAAAATCTATACTTTATGCAAGTATGCAGATGTGAATGCTTTGCCAATACATTAAAAGCACAGAGCCCTGTTGAATATATTTAACGTGCATTTTTGCAGCATCAAGTTCTGTGCATAACATTCATGGAAGAAAGAAAATCATAATTGGCACGAGAGTTAATGTGCAGTAATTGTACACAACTGGTCAAAAGTTAGAAATAATTAATAAAAGTGTTATAGAAAGAAGTCTCTTCTGCTTACCAAGGCTGCGTTTATTTGATGATAAATACAGTAAAAACAGTCATGTGAAATATTATTTTTCAAGATAACAGATTTCTATTTTAATATGTATTAAAATTGCAATCAAAGTGCGCACATCCAACAGGCTAAAAGCTCAATGTGGGTGCTCAACCACAAAAACAATTTCAAGCAGGAAAAGCAAAGCTTGCACACCACAGTTCCAAAAGTAGAAAATATTTATTTATGTTGTCTGATGAAGATACTAAATACTAATAGTTACTGAAGAATTCCTTTGATGCAAAGCTGAATTTACAGTCCTTCACAAATCATTCTAATTTGCTGACGGCCAGGTAGTGTATTTTTTTGGTGAACTGTCTCTTTAAATGTTATATTTCATTTCAGATTGCACAGAATGGATGTGCAAATTTAAAGGTCAAACTATCTTGCTAAACCTATTTAAAATGGCATTGTAAATGTCAAATATAGCATGCAAGAGAGAAGCTTTGCTTCCATGCATTTCATCTCCAAATGTTTGATTCCGTTTCACACAGGAAAAGGAAAAACCTCAGGACTCATCTGAGGACGCTGAGGAAGATGACGAGGAGGAGCAGTAACAATCTAACTGGAGCACTACCTCACACTCAACCAAACAAACCAACCGTCTGCTCTCCAACCTGTGAATAACATGGAATGTCATTCACATCTTTCTACAGCCACAAAAGGACAGTAATAGATGAGTTTTATGTCATTAGATCAAATATACTGTAGAAATCAGAATCACACTGCATACAAATGTCACATGTTTCCAGTTACTTTTGGACTGAGGTGCTTTTCTACTTAAGCTTTGTTTGTAGTTCTGTTTAGTAAGTTTTGTGTCCATGTTGTAGACTAGATTTAGATCAAGCTATAATTAAAAGTGTAACTTCATGGGCTTAATAGTTCTCATAGAATGCATTCATTTTGAATGTAGCTGTTTACAGTTCACCAATTAACAGTTTACCTAGCTTTTTGTTAGTGTATATTACTGTGCAACCATCAGTGAAGATTTGTTTCAAGGCAGGTTCTTATATTTTGTAGTCAAATATAAGCTACACAGGCCAGGTTTGAGGGAGCACGTAGATTTAGCTTGAAGGAATAGTTCACCCAAAAATGAAAATTTGCTGAAAATGTACTCACCCTCAGGCCATCCGAGATGTAAATGAGTTTGTTTCTTCATCAGAACAGATTTGGAGAAATGTAGCATTACATCACTTGCTCACCAATGGATGCTCTGCAGTGAATGGGTGCCGTCGGAATGAGAGTCCAAACAGCTGATAAAAGCATCACAATAATCTACAAGTAATCCACACCCCTCCAGTACATTAATTAACATCTTGTGAAGCAAAAAGTTCCGTGTTTGTAAGAGACAAATCCATCATTAGAACGGTTTTAACTTCAAACTGCTGCTTTTGGCTAAAATATGAGTCTGTAATTCATAATATTGCTTCCTCCAGTGTAAAAGCCATCTCGTCTGAATCAGGAGAGAAATATGCACAGGATCAAAAAAAAAAAAAAAAAAAAAAAAAATCCACTTACAACAACAACAACAAAAAAACATCCCAGAACAATTTTAAATAAACATGTGGGTGGATTTTAGTGTGAGAGGACAATATGGGAACACTCATTCTGACGGCACCCATTCACTGCAGAGGATCCATTGGTGAGCAAGTGACAATGCTAAATTTCTCCAAATCTATTCTGAGAAACAGGAATCAAACTCATCTACATCTTGGGATGGCCTGAGCATGAGTACGTTTTCAGCAAATATAAATTTTTGGATGAACTATTACTTTAACAGCAGCTTATGTGATGTTTTCCACTAGAATCCCCAGGAATCAGCATCGAGGATAATAGCAAAGGTTTGTATTTGCATGTATAATTCTGTGTTTGTTTGTCACTATTGAAGTTTATGGAAGCATTGTTCAATTTTGAAGCCATGACTGACACCGACCTTGTGGGTACAAATTGCACTTTGAAACTGATTGGCAGAAAACAGACATCTTTGCTTGTGTATTGTGTTTGAAGACATTCCAGGTAAAATGATTGGTGTTTTGGAACTACATGATGACATTTATTGTACTAATTCCTAATGGGGAATGAATTTGGCACAGCACTTTGTGTTTCTTACGCAGTTAAAAAGAGATTTAAGGATAAAAACATAATGGTTAGCCAATATGCTTGGCTTATAGAAGTGGTTCTCAGGTGGTTTTGCTTCAGGACGCCATCAAGTGGTGACTCAAGGTACCAAAAAGTAAACAAAAAAATCCTTAAAAACCGATCATTGAAATGTATTAATATTACCAATAATACATAACATTCACAAACCACCTTCTTACAGCATTTCCTCAAAGGACTGTTTGCATTACAGGTATCAGCTCAAGGTTCTCCACACCCAAGTGCTTTTGGAATATTTATTTCAAAATGATTTTTATTTTAATCATCTAGCTGTGTACATGACAGATCACAACAGTGACAACAAGCTATGCTTCTCAAGGATTTATTCATATGTATTCTTTTCAGGGTCCCTAAAAAATAAAATGATACACTCCACTGAAATGCATATATTGAGCAAAAGTGCAATCTAAATTATAGCCTATATTAATCCACTTTTGGACTGCATTTTATGCATTCAAGTACTCATAACTTCTGAAATATTCGCCTCAGGTATTACGGTGTCATGAACAGACAGCAAAAGCCCAAGACAACGTCAATCCCTTCAGCAGTAGAAACAGCCTTTATTCTGCAGTGATTGTTCGTGTAGCAGTAAATAGCCTACATAGGCATATGGTGTGTGACATTTTATTAATACAATATTAAAGTTATAAAATGTAGATTTATAGGCTTTATTTGTATTTATAGTGTGTGTTGATCTTAATAAAAAATACTTTTTCAAATTGTTTGTGCATTTTCATATACAATACTAATAGTTACTGTTATATTTAATATTTTATTATATCATAATAATTGAAAGAAATATCCCTGCATCCCATACGATCCACCCTATCTGCCCTAAATAGTATTGAACATTACTAATATCACATAGAATTTAGCATGGATAGCGTGCACATTGGGACGTAGCCATGTTACTAAATACGGTTGCAACGGAAACATCGTGTATTTTGAGAGAATTTATTCATAGAGAGAGGAGAGATTCATGTGTCCTTTTTTTTATGGTTTATGAGTTTTCACTTCAATTGAAGTATACATAAGGAGGTTTTCAGGTATATCGTTTTTATTTGTGTTGAGGCTAGATAACTATTTGTCACTGTTGTTTCATTTGTATATTAATTAGCTATACAGATTTTTAATCATTTTAATGTGGAGAAAAATACAAACTACCGTACTGTATATTTTAATCAATATTGTTTGATTAATAATATTATAGTTAATTAAGTCGCAAATAACACATTAATAAAGGTAATAATATTAATAAAATAATATAATATTGTTTATTCTGTAAAATACTGTATATTTTATTCAATAACCTACTGATTAGATCAATTTAATAACAGGTCTAACAATTATTGTTAATGTATCAACAATTAAATAACAAAAGCTAATAAAACACATTATTATTATAAACCCAAAAAAAATTTACGCGGATTTCATATCCGCAGGCCCTATTCTCTAAACCAACAACGTGCTTTTTATCTGTCTGCGCTGCGCCGGTTGCGCACATGCCGTAGCGGTCTCGATAATGGCGTCGGTCACCGAGATGCGCTCGGCTTTGGAAAAATGAAGCGCAGAAGAGCTTATTTCCAGTGATTGACGCGGGGTTTCCATTCGCGGACGGACTTTGCCTCTCTTGCCGCGCGACAGGTTCAGGTTCCGATCTCAGTCGCGACGCGCAGCCCGAGATGATGAAGTCGAACCAAACGCGCACCTATGATGGAGACGGGTTCAAGAAGCGGGCCGCCTGCCTGTGCTTCAGGAACGACACCGAGCAGGAGGTGAGTCGGCCGTCAGCTGGCGGATCTCAAGCCCTTCGGCTGCGCGCTAGCGGCGTGCTATCAGCGTGCTATCAGCGGCTAGCCTGTGACTGGTTAGCGGAGCTGGCCTAGCGTTAAGCGATACTCAATAAAGCTGCGCTGAGAACACGCGACTCGTTGACAGCTTGATTGATTTATTGAAATCCAGCTGATCTGAGATCACGTGCTGTATTTACATTTAGTCAGTTCGCAGACGCTTTTATCCAAAATGATGACAATCAAAACCAACAAAAGAGCAATAATATGCATGTGCTATGACAAGCCTCGGTTAGCCTGTGTGCTAAATCTCAAATGAGAGACCTTTAAAGACTTCCTTGCAATAAAGTACTGTGGTGAATCATGGTACATCCGATGGTAATACCATGTTACTTCCATGGTACCACCATTGTGCCCAAAATACCACGGTGCTTTTTTATTTGAGCACCACTAACAAGAAGTACCATGGTATTCTTTGAAGATATTAGAAGGACCATCCCTAAAAACCTACTGTTGGGGGTACCATGGTATATTTCAAAGTACTATAGTATTACCATGGTACCCCCACAGTACTTTTTTAGGGATGGTCCTTCTAATATCTTCAAAGAATACCATTGTACTGCTTGTTAGAATACTTAATGAAATTCACGTGTTTCATGAATGTTGAAAACCATTATTGTACATGTCTGAAACACCATGGTACTTTTTATTTTGAGCACTGCTAACAAGTACCATGGTATTCTTTGCTGATGGTCCAAATCATTTTTTTTTTTCAATGTGGAAACCCATGGTACATCCAAGAAAGCATTTGTTTACGTCATTTGAAAGCATAATTAAGGGCCTCGTTTAGCTCCATAAATTCTATGGAGTTCATCAAAGGTGAGGAACAAATAAAGGCATCATTTATAATACTGTATAAGCCAAATGAGCAATATTTTAACTGCTTTGCTTTGTGATAATTACTTAAAGGAAATTTATTAATTCATTTTAATCGAATTTCTGAAAAAAGCTATTAGTTATTTATTTACTTTTTTTTAATTGTTTATGATGTTTTATTTCCACTTCAATTTAGACACTAAATAAAGTGAGGTAATGGATATATTTTGAGAGACATATCTTTTTATAGTGTTTACAATTTTTAGTATTCGATGGATCTGTAACGTTTATAGCTATTTGTATTTGTTAGTGTTGTTTTATTTGTATGTTATTTGGTTATATGGATTTTTTTTTCATAATTTAATTTGTGAGAAATGTGTTATATTAGTACAAACCCAATTCCAAAAAAGTTGGGACACTGTACAAATTGTGAGTAAAAAAGGAATGGAATAATTTACAAATCTCATAAACTTATATTTTATTCACAATAGAATATAGATAACATATCAAATGTTGAAAGTGAGACATTTTGAAATGTCATGCCAAATATTGGCTCATTTTGGATTTCATGAGAGCTACACATTCCAAAAAAGTTGGGACAGGTAGCAATAAGAGTTAAATGTACATATAAGGAACAGCTGGAGGACCAATTTGCAACTTATTAGGTCAATTGGCAACATGATTGGGTATAAAAAGAGCCTCTCAGAGTGACAGTGTCTCTCAGAAGTCAAGATGGGCAGAGGATCACCAATTCCCCCAATGCTGCGGCAAAAAATAGTGGAGCAATATCAGAAAGGAGTTTCTCAGAGAAAAAATTGCAAAGAGTTTGAAGTTATCATCATCTACAGTGCATAATATCATCCAAAGATTCAGAGAATCTGGAACAATCTCTGTGCGTAAGGGTCAAGGCGGGAAAACCATACTGGATGCCCGTGATCTTCGGGCCCTTAGATGGCACTGCATCACATACAGGAATGCTACTGTAATGGAAATCACAACATGGGCTCAGGAATACTTCCAGAAAACATTGTCGGTGAACACAATCCACCGTGCCATTCGCCGTTGCCGGCTAAAACTCTATAGGTCAAAAAAGAAGCCATATCTAAACATGATCCAGAAGCGCAGGCGTTTTCTCTGGGCCAAGGCTCATTTAAAATGGACTGTGGCAAAGTGGAAAACTGTTCTGTGGTCAGACGAATCAAAATTTGAAAAACTGGGACGCCATGTCATCCAGACTAAAGAGGACAAGGACAACCCAAGTTGTTATCAGCGCTCAGTTCAGAAGCCTGCATCTCTGATGGTATGGGGTTGCATGAGTGCGTGTGGCATGGGCAGCTTACACATCTGGAAAGGCACCATCAATGCTGAAAGGTATATCCAAGTTCTAGAACAACATATGCTCCCATCCAGACGTCGTCTCTTTCAGGGAAGACCTTGCATTTTCCAACATGACAATGCCAGACCACATACTGCATCAATTACAACATCATGGCTGCGTAGAAGGATCCGGGTACTGAAATGGCCAGCCTGCAGTCCAGATCTTTCACCCATAGAAAACATTTGGCGCATCATAAAGAGGAAGATGCGACAAAGAAGACCTAAGACAGTTGAGCAACTAGAAGCCTGTATTAGACAAGAATGGGACAACATTCCTATTCCTAAACTTGAGCAACTTGTCTCCTCAGTCCCCAGACGTTTGCAGACTGTTATAAAAAGAAGAGGGGATGCCACACAGTGGTAAACATGGCCTTGTCCCAACTTTTTTGAGATGTGTTGATGCCATGAAATTTAAAATCAACTTTTTCCCTTAAAATGATAAATTTTCTGTTTAAACATTTGATATGTCATGCATGTTGTATTCTGAATAAAATATTGAAATTTGAAACTTCCACATCATTGCATTGTTTTTATTCACAATTTGTACAGTGTCCCAACTTTTTTGGAATCGGGTTTGTATTTACATACTACTAGTATTACTTCACAAACTCAAATTACAGTACTGTTGATTAATAATATTTATTCCATGGTCTGTCTGAATACTAGATTCTGATTGGCTGGCAGGTATGCATTACCGTTTAATGCACAGGTAGTTCCAAGTCAGTTTAAACCATTTCCGTATTAATAATACAATTATGTAATGATTTTCTAAATTATACATTTATTTATTGATGATTTTATGGACAATAAATAATATCAAAGATTATAAAGATGCATATATTTAGAAACCTCATTCAGAAAAACATTTCAGAAACTGTTGTACATTTATATTTATTTAGAATAATAAATTCTGTACAATGAGGGCCAGAGTTTGTGAAATTGCATCTGTTGTACAAACAGTGACACAGACTGAACTTGTCAAATGTTTCTTCACAGGTGTTATTGGTGAGCAGCAGCAGATATCCAGACAAATGGATCGTACCCGGAGGAGGAATGGAGCCCGAGGAAGAGCCCAACGTTGCTGCTGCCCGAGAAGTCTGTGAAGAGGTTTGACTTTCACCTCTAGGATTATGCATGAAATAGATGATCTTTTTTATTATTTATCATCAGTGTTGGGGGTAATGCATTACAAGCAACGCGAGTTACGTAATCAGATTACTTTTTTCAAGTAACTAGTAAAGTATTGCATTACTTTTTTAATTTACAAGAAAATATCTGAGTTACTTTTTCAAAAAAGTAACGCCAGTTACTTTGTTTTCCCATTTATTCACTGACAGCTCTCCTGTCCACATGTTGAGAGAAATCATGAGTAAGTGCAGAGGCATTGTGTGCGCTGTGTGAACATGATGTTACTGTAGTTCTAGACTAAATGTGAACGTGCATTAATTCATCCCACTCACAAAAAACAGCTTTAGTATTCATCAAAATGAATTAAAACAGTGAAATGCAAACTCAGAATATGACACAAACCTGCAATAATTAAATATGTATAATTTATGTATCTAATCCCATTTTATTAACCAATGTCTTTGCTGCTGACCTTTGAAGATCCAGTTCAACCATACTAATAAGCAAAAAGGATTTTAGATAACTAACAATTGTGCTTCATTGTTTTTTTATTGCTGAAGAGTGTTTCTTCTCCTGCGTTCTACTGTACAGACGTGAATTTACTTTTGCTTCAGCCTGAGGTTTATTCATTACACTTTTTGGTGTGAAAGGGCTTTTATATTTGCTATAAATATAACTTCTTATATTAAAAACAATCAAGCCCAGCTCATATTTAAAAAGTAACGCGAAAGTAACGCAAAAGTAATATAACGCATTACTTTCCATAAAAAGTAACTAAGTAACGTAATTAGTTACTTTTTTAGGGAGTAACGCAATATTGTAATGCATTACTTTTAAAAGTAACTTTCCCCAATCAGCTGTCCATTACAAAAAGCTTCTCACGCCATTTGTAGAAGATATCATTAATTTATCATGAGTTTACATGATTTTCAGTCGATTTTTTGATGGCTAATAATGTGGATAAAATATACACACAATTTCCAATTTAAATGCACACTCATTTTTGTACAACATTTACTTAAAATAGATTCAGTATCAGTAAATAATGGCTCTAAAACACAACTGATGGACCCGATCATTTTAATATGGCCAAATATCACCTGATTAATCGGCTGATCACCTCTCACGACTCACTATAATTGATGTTTTGCTGCATATTTTTGACTCGATCCATTGTGCAAACATGGAAACTCTAGGTTTTCTCTCTGCTGACACTTAACCTATGGGGTTTCTCGTAAAGAGAAGTGATAATGTTCCATCAGCTGAGATCCTCCATACGCTCTTACTTTCGCTGGCCATCTGACAGACAGCAAACATGTCGTTCATTCTGCCGGGACGATCGCCTTACCGTTTTAAAGGGCATTACACTCAGATTAAGAGCTGCTCTTCACACCTCCACTGCCAGACAGTAGCCAAGAGCGGCCGTACACTATAAACGTCCCATGACACAACGAAGGAACCGCATATGTGGGATTGTCCTGAAGTCTGAGAGCATATTGAAAAGTTTGTAGATTTCAAACTCTTAATGTAATGTTATGTAACGTTATAAAATAGCAAGGCATATTCTGCATTTCTATGTGACTAATCAAATGTAAATGAAGTAAATGAGTGTTTTTGATCATGTGACTCTTGGTTCACGAAGAAGAACATGATCATCAGGCCATTAAAGCAAAAGAAAGCAAACCTAAACTTTCTCAAATTGTTATCCTGATAATGTAATTTGCTATATATGCGGTCAGTAAGGTTTAAAAAAAATGAAATCCACACAAACACTCATCACACACCTAATATATATAATATATAAAACAATTTTTTAAAATGTATTATTCATTTTAAAAAAACAATTTTGTTTAGAGAGAGAGAGCGAAATTAAATAAATACTTTTAAATTAGCAAGGTCATTAAATTGACAAAAGAGTGACACTTTTACTGTTACAAATAATTTTTATTTATAAGAAAATGCTTTTGTTGAGCAGCAAATCAGCATATTAGAATGATTTCTGAAGGATCATGTGACACTGATGAATGGCGTAATTAATTAGCGGCCCAAAATTCAGCTTTGATCACAAGAATAAAATACATTTTGAAATGTATTACAATAGAAAACAATTAATTTAGATTGTAATAATATTACAATTTAAACAATTTCACTATAAAAATAATGTTTTTTTTCTGTATTTTTGATCAAATAAATGCAGTCTTGATGAGCAGAAGAAACAAAAAAAATCTTAAATCTCACAGACCCCACGCTTTTTAATGGTAGTGCATATTAAATTGAAAAATTTCACTAGTGGCCTCAGACTTTTGGACCACCGCTATATAATCAGGACTAAATTTTGACCATGTTTGAAGACAATCAGCTACTCAAGTTGAGGTCAGCGCCATGTTGTGTACATGACATTTGGCTTAAACCGCGTCATGATGGATCGCTATCACTCAGGACGGGTGTAGACTGTCACAGACTGAAGAATGCCTTCATGTTCCTGTTGATATGCTGTCCTGCTTGTTTTCACAACTACTCTTTTCTTGGACTCCGAAAACATATCAGTTGTCAAATTCTCACTTACTAATTAATGCATCAGTCATTGGTTCTGCATTGATGACAAACTGAAGGACCTGATCATGTAGCAATGACTGTCTCTTTAAAATAATAATAATAGAAACACAATGATTTAGTTTCGTTCATTCGTTGTTTTACAGGCTGGTGTCAAGGGCACTTTAGGAAGACTAGTAGGAATATTTGAGGTAAGTACTTTAAGAAAGAATGGCTTTCTGTAAAAGTGTTGTGCTGCTTGTCTTAAAGTGCCCCTATTATGGGTAATGAAAGGTTCATATTTTGGTTTTGGGAGTCCCCAACAACAGGTTGACATGCATGCAAGGTCAAAAAACACTTTCACTGTCTTAAAATAATATGCATTTATTTTTACCTTACTTGCTCAACGACTCCCAAACGATTCACTCAACGATTAATTTTTCCAAACCCCTCCTTTGCGTGACGCTAATCTGCGGTGATTGGTCTGATTGGTCTCAGTTTCATTTCATCATGTCTGTAACGCCTGATAAACCAGCGTTTGTGAACCAGTGCTGCTTTATGTACAGTGTTACCGGGAGGGAGGAGGGAAACCGCTATTTTTGACGTCAACATGAAACGTGTGGGATTGGTTTTAAAAACGACTCGTTTCAATGATTCAGAGTCGACTCTTTCTTTTGAGAGACAATAACTTTATACACGGTGCACTTTCAGATTTAAAACTTTGCAGGATGTTTTCATTCACTTAGAGCTGTTACACACTGCATGAAAGGTCATTTTCAAAAACCATAATAGGGGCACTTTAACTTTTAAATAACATTTTGTTTTATATTTAGAATCGAGATAGGAAACACAGAACGTACGTCTACGTTCTCATCGTAACTGAAGTTCTAGAAGATTGGGAGGATTCAGTAAACATTGGTAAGTACTTTAGAATAATACACTACAGTATAACAGTTTGGATTTTTTTATTGTTTATTTATTTACTAAAAATCCATTAAAAACAGCATTATTTTGAAATATTATTACAATTTCAGATACCTTTTTTATTTGAAAATATTGTAAACTGTAATTTATTGCTGTGATCAAAGCTGAATTTTCAGCATCATAACTCCAGTCTTCAGTGTCACATGATCTTCAGAAATCATACTAATATGCTGATTTGCTGCTCAAGAAACATTTCTGATTATTATCAGTGTTGAAAACAGTTGTGCTGCTCCATATTTTTGTGGAAACCGCGAGGCATTTTATTTTATACTGTCACTTTTGAGTAATTTAATGTGTCCTTTCTGAATAAAAGTATTTCTTTTAAAAGCAAGAACAAAAAACTTACTAACCACACATTTTTGAACAGTATGAATGTTTTTTTACAGGGTATATACTGAATAAAGTGCATACATGACCCATAATTCAGATGAACACAGACATGTGGCAATGTCACGGCAACATTAACATGGCTTATCTCATCAAAATGTGACCAAATTCTAATTAATATCAGAATATTCTTGTCGGAGCCATTGTGGGATTAGCAAGTGTGAAAAATCTAATATTTTGGGATTGGCGAATGTACAATTGTCTTCTGAGTCTATTTGACTCATAACACCTCCTTTATCTTTTTTTGTTTGTTTGTTTTGACAGGAAGAAAAAGGGAATGGTTCAAAATCGAAGATGCCATAGAAGTGTTGCAGTGTCACAAACCAGTACAGGCCACTTACTTCTCGGCCCTGCAGGAAGGCTGTCTGAACAGTAACGGGACGCCCCTGGTGGCCACGATAGGCGGAGACCTGTCGCCCACCTACAGCATTAATCAGAGCTCCGTCTCTGATATCAGATAACTAATACAAAACATAGACACCGAATGCTTTCACCACTCTTGACCTTACTTTCATTATTCTATCTTTCTTTTCTTTTTCTTTAAAAAAAGACACAAAAACAACGGTTTGCCAAGGCTTTTTGAGCACCGAGAAAGTGGCGCAGACGTCAAGTGTTGGTTGAATATTCGAAACGATGTTTTGTAAATGTAACACTTCTGCTTTTTCCTGTTTAATCCTCCTTTCATGCGGACTGTTGCATGAAACCCGCGACCCACGTCCTTTTAGCGGCCTGAGTGTGAGATTAAACGAATGCAAGAACTACTTTTTACTGTTGTGATGTACAAATCTACACATGGTGCGTCAGCATGTGGCTTTCAGTATTTTTACACATTCGATTTCCTCTGCGTGCGTAAGTGTGAACGAGTTTTTCATTAGTTCTCTTTCGGCGGTTGCGAGAGGAAACGTTTAGTCTTCTGAATGGTGGAACTGTGAGAAGTTAATAGTTTTGCATGAACACTGGTATTTATTTGTGTTTTGAGTTTGCGTGATGCGATGAATGTTTAACCTGTACTTCGTGTTTAAATTCATGCTCTTAACTTACCCTTTTTTGTCTTGCCATCTTGTAAATAACTTATGGGCCTGCAAAAACATATTTAATTTATACTAGTACCTGATTAGACTGGAGCGCAATTCTACAAGTGCACACTTTTTTTTTTTTAATCCAGTAAATTTTTTCCAACCTGCTTAGGTTTGAAGGACTTAGAATTTAGTATTGCAAACTTTACAATGAATCTTGTGTGTACATTTGTGCCATTAGCAGCACCAATTCATTTGAACTAAATAGTTCGGACATTATTTCTGCAATTCCGTTTGGTGCTGCTAGTGATGTTGAAACGAAACAGTTCCCCTTTAAGCAGACTGTGATAGAGTGGTGGTATGATTTGGCAGGTCTGTAATGGTTTTCTGTAGCACTTTTTAAAATCAACATGAAAACAAAATGGACTCAGTTTACTTTTATATTTTCCTGGTTTCATCAGTGCACCATAGTGTGCAACTGCAATCCCATTCTGGTATGAAACGCCCACTTTTCATGATGCAGTCACTTCCAGATGGATTAAAGTCTCATTTAATTTCTTCCTCGCAATACGTTATACATTTTACAGAAGTAAAACGGGTTGCACGTACCATGTTGACTTTAAGAAGTGCCGCGGTAGATAGAGTGGACAGTTAAATCAAGAAGCAGCTTGGAAATCCTCTCCCTAAACTAGAAGATTCACTTAGATTTTCAAAGCAATCTGTTGAAAAACTATGAAGGATTATAATGATACCTAGCAGCTTCCAAAATCTCCACGAACAACATGAAATCAAAATGGACACTTTTTACTTTCTCTGTGTGTTTAATGTATTATCGAGCATGATTCATTTCTTGGATGAACTTGGATAACATTTTTCTTATGGAACATACTGAAATATTTCAGAATAGTTCACCCCAAACAATCTGTCATTATTTACTTATCCTCAAGTTGTTTCAAACCTGTATTAGTTTCTTTCTTCTGTTGAGCACAGAAGACGACATTTTAAAGAATATCGTTAACAATTGACGGTAGCCATTGACTTCCATAATATGGAAAAAATATATTATGGAAGTCAATGGTGACCATCAACTAATGATTCTATTTTTGTGTTCAACAGAAACTCAATAGAAACTCATACAGGTTTGGAACAACATGAAGCGAAGTAAATAATGACATAATTTTCTTTCTTTTTAAAAAAAAAAAAGGAAATATCTCTTTAAGGAAGTAAAATGGGTTTCATGTTCATTTTAGCTGTTAGCAGATGTTTACATTTCGTTAATTACCATAACGTCTCTCAAATGACACCTAAAGAGATATTTCAGTGGAGATGATTATATAGATTTTATTTTTTATTTTTTTTGCACAAAACTAGCTCTAGTCTGCACTAGTCCAGTTTTCACATCGTGTCACTTTTTACAGCTGTTCAGCAGACCCCTGAAATGGTTTCATCTTCCCTTAGTAGATTTGGCTATTAATATTCTTCTGACAATTGCTGAAGGTGTTTTCTGGCCTTCTGTTTTTGTGGACTTTTAGTCCTGCTGATGAGGTATTTGGTTGTTTTAACCTTTCACCCTTTTTATAAATGACCATATCATCATCTACAACTCATTTAAACATCTTCTCTTTTGAAATGTTAAATATGTCTTGGAAGCCGAACTGTAAAGCGCTTGGCGCAATACTGTGAATCTTGAGCCACTGTAGTTAACGAGATGTTTTGGTGTCTTTTAATCGCTCTTGTTCCAATTCCAGTGCTTTTCATTATGATGCATAGATATGGTACACGCTAGGTTGTGCAATTTATTTCGTCGAGACTGAACCCGCTTTGCTCCTCTGAGAGTTTTAAGTGCATTTATGATGCAAGATCCTTATGAAGTACATTTCGAATTCAAGAGTTGGTCTGACTGCAAAATGAGTAATGATGAACCCAAGATCTAAAACGTGAATGAACCTACTTTTATCAGTGATTTATGTTTACATGCCTTTGATTAATATCTGTCAACACTAATTTCATCGATTTTGCAGCTGATTGCAAGTCTTTCTCTTTCACTTTTAGTGTAGCATGTAATAGCTAATCTGGTCTGTTTTCTTGATTGAGATACGTGATGATGGCCATACTAATGTACCCTTCATTTAGCACAGCAGCATATTAAAAATGTTTTGACTTCTGTAGTAAGTGGAAGTGACTGCGCCGATCATTGCAGTGAATGATCTTCTCTTGAGCAGTCGTTTTAAAGTCCTACAAAACAAGGTTGTTAAATCTAAACTGCTGCATTTGAAGTATATCACAGACCATGTGAAATACCCATATCCTTGACGAACATCTCACGGAAAGCACCTTAAATTTGCCCTGCTTGTGACTCTGAATGTAAACTTGGGTAAAATAAGACGGGATGCTGGAACTAGGACTGAAATCTCCCAACACTCCGAAACAAAAGCTGTGAGACTTTGGTTCCACAGCTGTACCCTTCACTGGAATATTTAGCTTTTTCGTTTTGGGATTGTGAAATCAACCAGTATAAGAATGTAATATAAATGTGCCAACTAATAAACACCAGTATTTCACATTCCCGGTTAGGGACTTTTTTTTTGGGTCCCACAAGCCGAAATTGTAGTGCTTGTTACTGCCAATATTCTGTAATTAGTAATACTTCATGGCTTTTGAGGAAAACTACATGTGCTAGTTTAACATTAAAGTGTTGTCAAACTATCTACATTTAAGATTTACAGGTTCCTTCCAGGATGAAGGACCAAAAAGGAAGTGGGTAAGAAAATAAAAACATTCTTGGATCCAAAACCCCCCCCCCCCCCCTCACATGGACAAAACTTACTCGCCTTCAGGTCATCCAAGTTGAGGATGAGTTTGTTCCTTCATGAGAACGGATTTGGAAAAATGTAGCATTGTATCACTTGCTCACCAATGGATCTTCTTAGGTGAATGGGTGCCGTCAGAATGAGACCAAACAGTGGTGGTTTACACCAAACCTCACGGATACATCCACCCCCATACACGCTCACTAATCACACACACACCCTACCCTACTGTGACCGTGAAAAGCTGAGTTCAGTGTACAGAAACCAAATCCTCATGATATTCTAACACAGTTGAGCGCTCTGGCGCAGACATAGAATGAGTCCATAATAAAGAACACTTTCTATTGGAGCAGTCCATCACCCTTTTGTCCTCCACATCAGAATGATCAACACCCATTTGGATCGTTTTGCCTTGTAAAACTGCTTGATCTGTGCATATTTCTCAGACGAGATGATTTCACTGAGAACCCAATATTATGGGCCAGTTAGTCCATGATGATGGATTTATTGCAAACGGCAGCTTTTCACTTCACAAGTCGTTAACTAATGGACTGGAGTGGTGTACCTCTGTGAAGTTGGCCCCCTACCCAACGCAATTGTTTGTGCTGTAAAAGTTTTTGTTTGTGCTGCTTCGGTTTTTAGATAGGCTATTAAAATATTAAGTGATCATTCTGCGGTCACTCTGCCCCCCACATGCTACCCCAAATAGTCTTTCTTTGTGCTTCGTTTGTGGTGGGTTTGTGCCCGTTAAAAAGTGTTTGTGTTGCTGCAGTTTTTTAGATTAAAATAATATTTAATGATCATTCTGAGGTCACTCAGCCCCCCACATGCTCCAAATATACCCCAATAGTCTAATTTGTTTGTGCTTGATTTGTACCGGTAGTATTTTTGTTTTTTACTGTTTTTTTTTAACAATACAGTTGAAGCAATAAGGTAAAATTCAAACGGCAAACCGAATCACATGAAATAGTTGCAGTCACTTAATTGTTAGTAGGCATATTTAGCCAGTCTTTTTTGCTTTGCTAGTTTGATATTTTTGTTATGTAAATGAGGTTGTTTGGTTTAGGACTGATTGATTAGGGTTACTGTTATTTGTATGCTTACATTATTTTTGTATATTGATATATTGTTTATTTTATTTGACAGCTGGTATTGATGTGTATAGTATAACTTTTAAGGCGGATGTTTTGTTTTTAGGAATTAATGAATGGTACATGTATTTTAGAGTATGTAAGTATCATGTATCGATTAATTCTTTATAATTTTAGGGTGACAATTTTACCATCAGTCCAGGGACTGTAGATGCAAAATAGCCTGGCTAATTCTAGCACATTGTGCATTTATGTATTGTTGATGCACATTGTCCCTGTCAAATAAACCTGAAAAAAAAATAGATGGGGAGCAGGGCAATTAATAGGACATGACAAAATAGGATTATTTTGAGATGAATATAAAAATCGCTACTATATGGGGGCATTCAAGTGTTTATGAGGAGTGCATTATCACGCTTATGTTATGGTATATGGGGTGCCCTCCCTCGTTTTTTTTTCACCTGCGGAAACAAGTTTTTTGGAATGTTATTTCGGACGTCTCATGCAGTCTCCGTGATGGAGCGCGTCACAAAACAATGACCGGCTCACGACAAGAAATAAATCTATAGACATCTTGACTGTTACTATTAAACAACCCATTCAAATAAACAAACAAACAAATCCTCCTACACTCACCCCATCGTGCCGTCCGTATGAAAAGGTGCATTTCCTCTATTAGGCACGTCCCATAGCCAAGCATGCGCGGAGATCGGGCGCCATCAGTGTGTACGCGGCATTTGGCAACTTCCATCTTATGCAGCAGGACACTGACGAGAAAGCACCAAGATTAGGCAAATAATCGGCTACATGTCGCTCACTTTCATCCACCTAGAACGTCGAGTAACCCCTCGAGACGATTTGTGCCAGTGATGTGTGACAGCAAGCTTATAGCGTGCGCTTGAGTGGTGAAAATAGAGCGAGCCTAGATATCGAAAAGATGGTAATAGGTTATATACGTCTAAATTTTATATCAAAAAATCTTGACTAGTTGACTATGAAAAAAATCTTAAAAAAAAAAAGAAGAAAACGACCCTGGTTAGCAACAAAACCGACACCATAATAGCACACGAGTTTTTCAAATTCATTTAACATCTACGCGACAAACAAGTAAATACCACTACTGAATGCAGTAAACAAGAGTACGCAAAAAATAATGATTGGCGCAAAGTTGCGGGACATCAAGAAGCGATAGTTTAGACGACCTTGAATTGTAAAGAAAATGTGGAAAACGATTAACTGTGGCTGTTGTCCTCGGCCACGGCCAAAACCACCTCTCTGAAAACACAACGGGAACGCCTAGGAAAAAGCGGTTCGCGGGCTCACAATTCTTACAGTTCCCAGTACGGTGAATATGAGTCATAGCCCTCGCGACTTTAGGTAAGTGTTTGGAGTCATGCATTTAAATGGTATTTAAACAGAAGTACTTACAAACTGGAATTCTGTGGCAGCACCTGCACCAGCCTCAGCCTTCTTGTCTGCACCAGCTGTAGGATGAAAAGTTTTTAGTTTAACACAATGCCACACAGAGGCAAAAGAATACGCTGATGTCGACAGTATGTATTGTGTACATACGCGGAGCTGCAGAACGTCTGTAAGCATCTCTGTCTCCTTCGCCACGGGCCAGACGAGCCGGTCTCTCTCCCTCAAGACCTGAAAAACACAGTGTTACACTTTAGTCAAGGTCTTTAAAATGGACTACAGCACATTATGAATGACATTTAGCATTGACAACCATTTATCAGTCAAGTGTCAAATAGGATCAGAACAAGTAGTTGAAACACTATATTCATTCTCTTCAGAAGCCATAA
Source organism: Sinocyclocheilus anophthalmus (assembly GCA_018155175.1). NCBI lineage: Eukaryota > Metazoa > Chordata > Actinopteri > Cypriniformes > Cyprinidae > Sinocyclocheilus > Sinocyclocheilus anophthalmus. The sequence continues at coordinate 32,295 of JADLZN010001531.1, read as the reverse complement.
TATAGCCTTCTAGTAGTAATGATTTTACAAATTAGTGCATGGTAGGTATTAACTACTTTCAAGGGTTATTTGTTCATTGTGTACATCATTGCATGGAAAAGCTCTATGGATTTTCTTCAAAATACGTTGCATGGTAAATTAAATTTTTCAGTTTGAAAAGCTTTTTAGTAGGAAGATGAGCCTCTTACCCTTGGGACGGGGTCTGGCGGTCTCGGGGCGGGTCTGGCGGCGGAGGGTGGCGGGCACGATCTCTGGGGGCAAGTGGAGGAAGTCCCGCAGGTACTGGATGCCCTCATTGGTCAGGTACCAGTAGAAATGGCGCCAAGCAAACTGCTCTTTGACGTACCCGCATGACTTCAGAGACTGTGAAGGTTCAAGTATTTGAATATACTTTCACATGTCATTAACTGGTCCAAGTTTGTGTCGTTCATGATGGTCAGAAGGACTCACCTGCATGGCCTTCATCACGTGAAGGTTGGGTACGTTTTTGTCAGCCAGCTCTGGATGTTTCGCAAGATGCACATCTTTTTTGGCCACCATGACACCCTCTTTGAAGAGGAGCTCATAGATGGCAATGCGGTTCTTCTTGGGCATCAACATCTACAAAAACAGAAATACAATTACTTCAGTTCATATACTCCATAATTATGCTTTTAGCAAACACTTTTACCCAACTTCAAAGACGCCAGGTTTATTAGATTACATTAAGAGCAGGATAAAGACAAGAAATGCAAGCATGTCTATATACATTTTATGATATAGAGACCAATTTTCCTAAGAATTGTTTTAAAAAAAACAATTAAAAGGCAACACTTACAGTACTCTAATTTTTCCATACATATCATGGTATTCTTTAACATGTCTTATAGTGCCATTTGCATAATATAAATATGATAAACAGTACCACAGTATTTCCTTAAAAGCACACTGCTATTACTATAAAATATCACTGAAACAAAGTACAGCCACATACAAGAAAGTACTGCTGTACAGTGATAATACCATGATATTAAATGTACATACTAAACCACACAAATATAGTAGCCATGACCAAAAAAACATGGTGATTTTAGTCAGCGATGACATTCTGCGCGGCTCTGAAGGCACTTAGCATGCTAAACGTGTTGATGTATACACAATAACGGTTTCAATAGGTTTTTTGCACTTCTAGGACGTATTTTCAGTAACAACGTCAATAATGCCTTTATTTAAGTTTATTTGATCATTTTGTGTTACTATATTGACTTAATACGAGTCGTGAAGCGCTCTCGCGGGGTAGCGACCGACACAGGCACATATCCTGCCTTACATATAGTATTTTTCACCTGCATTTTTTTGCAAGACTAAGATATATTCACCTTAAGGATTTATTTGAACAGAATTCACTTGAAACAACACATCAAATAGTAAGATGATGAAGATGTTGAACGGATTGTCGGCTCTTGTTTCGGCCTACCTTTACTCTTGCTGAGAGACCGGAGCCAGAAAGAACGTCCTGAGCTCTACTTCCTGTAATAGTTCGCTGCGCTTTATACAGTCTCATGTGAAGCGCGAGGCGCCAGCTAGTGTATTGGAGGTGTTTTTAATTTGTCACATATGGGCTTTTATATACAGGTGCATCTCAATAAATTAGAATGTCCTGGAAAAGTTCATTTATTTCAGTAATTCAACTCAAATTGTGAAATTCGTTTTTTAAATAAATTCAATGCACACAGACTGAAGTAGTTTAAGTCTTTGGTTCTTTTTATTGGGATGATTTTGGCTCACATTTAACGAAAACCAACCAATTCACTATCTCAACAAATTAGAATATGGTGACATGCCAATCAACTAACCAACTCAAAACACCTGCAAAGGTTTCCTGATCCTTCAAAATGGTCTCTCAGTTTGGTTCACTAGGCTACACAATCATGGGGAAGACTGCTGATCTGACAGTTCAGAAGACAATCATTGACACCCTTCACAAGGAGGTTAAGCCACAAACATTCATTGCCAAAGAATCTGGCTGTTCACAAGGAGTATCCAAGCATGTTAACAGAAAGTTGAGTGACATGAAAAAGTATGGAAGAAAAAGATGCACAACAAACCAAGAGAACCGTAGCCTTATGAGGATTGTCAAAATCGATTCAAGAATTTGAGTGAAAAATTCACAAGGAATGGACTGAGGCTCGGGTCAAGGCATCAAGAGCCACCACACACAGACGTGTCAAGGAATTTGGCTACAGTTGTCGTATTCATCTTTTTAAGCCACTCCTGAACCACAGACAACTTTAGAGGCGTCTTACCTGGGCTAAGGAGTAGAACTGGACTGTTGCCCAGTGGTCCCATTTTTTTTCAGATGAGAGCAAGTTTTGTATTTCATTTGGAAACCAAGGTCCTAGAGTCTGGAGGAAGGGTGGAGAAGCTCATAGCCCAAGTTGCTTGAAGTCCAGTTTTAAGTTTCCACAGTCTGTGATGATTCGGTGTGCAGTGTCATCTGCTGGTGTTGGTACATTGAGTTTCTTGAAAACCAACGTCACTGCACCCGTTACCAAGAAATTTTGGAGCACTTCATGCTTCCTTCTGCTGACCAGCTTTTTGAAGATGCTGATTTCATTTTCAGCAGGATTTGGCACCTGCCCACACTTCCAAAAGCACCAAAAGTTGGTTAAATTGCCATGGTGTTGTTGTGTTTGACTGGCCAGCAAACTCACCAGACCTAACCCCCATAGAGAATCTATGGTATTGTCAAGAGGAAAATGAGAAAAAAAGAGACCAAAAAATGCAGATGAACTGAAGTCCACTGTCAAAGAAACCTGGGCTTCCATACCACTTGAGCAGTGCCACAAACTGAGCACCTCCATGCCACGCCGAATTGAGGCAGTTATTAAAGCAAAAGGAGCCCCTACCAAGTATTGAGTACATGTGTAGTAAATGAACATACTTTCCAGAAGGGCCAACAATTCACTAAAAATGTTTTGTTTTTTATTTATTCTTATGAAGTATTCTAATTTTTTGAGATGGTGAATTGGTGGGTTTTTGTTCAATTTGAGCCAAAATCATCATAATTAAAAGAACCGAAGACTTAAACTGCTTCAGTCTGTGTGGATTGAATTTATTAATACACGAGTTTCACATTTGAGTTGAATTACTGAAATAATGAACTTTTCCACGACATTCTAATTTATTGAGATGCACCTGTATATAGGAATATGGTTACTTGCTAAAATACGGGTTTATTATGTGATTCAAAAATCACCCACCCCCCCCCCTCGGTTTTTTCACAATCGCACCCTGCCTATATACACGTATAGATATATATAGTTATCTATATACACTGTAACTATATTATAGATATATAGAGACATAATTAAAATAAAAAGACATATAGGCCTAGCCTATAGAATTTTCATTAGGTCTTTTTCAAATAATTTCTACAATTCTATCATTTTCTATAGAATTTTCAAAAATTAATTCTCTGTTTTTTTCTCTGTATTAAAAAAATCGGTAAACCTTTACAATAAGGTTCATTAGTTAATATTAGTTAACTACTTTAGTTAACATGAACTAAGCATGAGCAATACTTCTACAGCATTTATTAATCTTAGTTAATGTTAATTTCAACATTTAATACTGCATTATTAAAATCAAGTTGTGCTTGTTAACATTAGTTAATGCGCTGTGAATTAACATGAACTAACTATGAACAACTGTATTTTCATTAACTAACATTAACAAAGATGAATAAATACTGTAATAAATGTATTTTTCTTGTTTGTTCATGTTGTTAATACATTTTAAAAACCTTAAAAACATTAACTAATGGAACCTTATTGTAAAGTGTTGCCAAAAAATCTAATGGATGTTGTTAGTCCTCATTCATCGTAATTGCATGGAAACCAGTGACCAGTAAAATCCAGACATTGGCTGTTTTGACTATAAATACTGTCCTGTTGTGACATCAAATACAGTCACAACCACTTATTCAGTACTCAGTTCTCTGTCCTGCCTTTTGTTTCTGGCTGGACAGAGTTGAATGCTAAAGGAAATTACTTTTTCCCTGCATGGCTGCTTGAGGAATATATTTATATCTCACAATCACCGTCTAGTGACAGAGAAAACCCCCACATCCTTCATGAGAAGTAAGCATGCAGTTTAACAATGAAGGTTGAGTGTACACAGTATTAAGGATATGTATGTGATCTCTTATTCTTAATTATTGCATTTCATGGATTATATCTGCAATGAATTCAAATGGGCTACTTTATGGTATTATTCCTAGATGTTTTCTAAACCTGATTCTAGAGTTACTGGCTCTTTGGTTGTAGACAAACAAGGTGTTTTTATTTCAACCTTTAAAAGTAGGTCTATATTATGAGAGAAGTCAAATGTATGGGTTTATGTGCTGTTTTGAGGTAAACAGTTATATTTAAAGTCTTTTTAAAAGTTTCAGTTTTGGCATGAGATGTGGGAACATTTCAAAAGCTATTGCTCAGTTCAATTGCAGACTAATCCTCTTCACTGGATGCGTTAACAAGAAATGTGCTGGTTAAAATTTCAGCGCTCAGCTCATTTCTCTGGCAGTTTGTGTTTGGCAACGAACAGTGTTTTTCTGTTTCCCATCTGTGTTGCGAGGCGGTGATGTGTTTAGTGCCTGAGGTTTGTGGACTAATGGGAATGAACCTTACAGGAGCTTTGATTGTTGTTCCACCTGTGCCAACAAATTGAGAAGTTAACATTGCAACACCTCCATCTGCTTTCATACACGGACCACCTGTGCCGCACTGGCTTCACAGTCAAATTCCTTTCCGGTAATATTATATTTAGGAGCAGATTTGCAAGAAGTTGTTACTACCACCTACTTTATATCATATTTATAATATATTTAAATGATTTATTCGAATAAGATTTTATTTATATTTTCTGTTAATGATTTAGTTGTTTTTTAAATAAATATTATTACCGTCTTTTTAATTACTCAAATTTTAGTCTAATTTTGAGTTTTAATTTAGTTATTTAACTTGGAACTGAGACAAATAAGAAATGTTGCCTTTGACACTGGCTGAATTAAATACCGTTTTTAGACTATACAATTTTTATATTTTATTATATTTTTCATAATTTATTTTCAACTAATGACTTTTTTTATCATTTTAGTTTTAGTTAAAAAATAACAACCTGATATTATAATGGCGGTTAATGCAAAAATGCAAAATAGCTAATGAATATTGTATCAAATATTATGAAGTCACCAAACATTTAAAAAAACATTTTTTTTTACTGCAATATGCCACGTTGAAGACCAAAATAAGTAACTTTAGCAAAGTTTCACCAATAGGTGGCAAAAATGAACCCTTTGTATATACCATAGTACCACAACATTTTTTTTATATATAAAAAATCCTCACCGTGCTTTTTTTTGTTTTTTTTGTTAATAGACTGAATTAGAACTCAATTAGAAAGAGAAAGACAATTAGAAAGTCAATTGTAAGCCTTGGACGAACATTTTGAAAGTGAATGATTCAAATATATTCCACATATTCGTTGATCTTAGTGCGGTGCTTATTTCAGTAAAAGTCATTAATATGTAACGTGGGTCTCTTGGCTGACCATCCCCCATTTGATACACCCGCAGCACAACACTGCCTGTGTTCATCCGGTACCTTTGTGTTTTACTGATGTTCGATTCGCGAACGAATCGTTCATTCGAACCGATTCATTTGAACAGTTTCGCAATGTCTTTGTAAACCGCTTCACTGCAGCTAAGACTGTATGGTTACAGCAAATATTCCGTGTTCAACAAAATGTTTATCGAAATACTTATTTGATTACATGAAACTGTTCCCTCCTGTGAACTGGCTCGGTGAATTTGAGCCAACTCGCTAAAACGAACCGATTCCCTAAACCGAATCAGACAGCTCACCGTTATTGTGTTTGATTAGAGTGGAGGCTCGTGTGGATCACAGAGAGCCTGGATCCTCGTTCATCTGTGTTTGGTATGTCTTAACGCATGCTTTAGTTCTTATTTAGCAGCAGAAATGAGGTTGCTTGTCGGTATATGCGGACAGACGTCTTGTCTTGCGTTATGTCATTTATTTCTAAACGCTCGCGCAGAACGCTGCGGTTCTTTGCAATGCTGAACAGTGAACGCTGTGTGCACCTGAATTAATATGCATGTGTCGAATGAAGTTGAATTACATGAATAAATTAGACTTTTGTGCATCATTATGGACAATCATACCGTTTTGCATGCATTTAGCAAAATATGTATTGGAGCAAAAATAAACTACTTAAAACCTATTAGGTTAACTATTAATATTAGAAAACATTGCATATTTGAAAGCCATTTTACAGAGAGACTTAAGGATGATTGTTTTAATATTTATAGAATGTACTTACTAATTAATGCTTAGATAAGCTATTCTAAAGTTATGCAATGGGACAGATATATATATATATATAGGCTATAGGCTATATCTTTTTGGATATGATAAGCTTGCAAAAAGTACCATGGTGCAGTGATGGTATTATATGGTAATGCCTTTTAAATATAAGTGTATCTTGTGTTTTTGTACCATATTTCAATATATACTTGTTTAGAATATCTGTTTAAAATACTGCTGTCTACCATATTGGAAATATGATGCTTTAAAGTTATGAATAGCTCATTAATTTGACTTAAATCATCCTGCTAAAATGAGTTAGCAACTCGTCAACCGTTTCTGTCTTTAAAAAGGTTTGTACTAACAAAAAACCAAAGCAGTATGGCTTTTAGACATGGTGCCATTGAAACAGCTTGGAGTGGCATGCAAATTAGGAATCTAATTTAAGGCACTTGTTAACCCTGTCCTCTATTCTGAGATCCACAATAGACCGTTTTAGTAAATGCAATCTCTGTTGCTCCCAAAGGAGACTTTACTGTCTTCTTGCATGATAAACTCAAAAGGTCTGCTTTAATAAATCAATAGCAGGTCTCATAGCTGTAAAGAAGATGAATCAGTACAACAGTCTGTTATTTGATTAGTAAAGTACAGTTTAGTTTGGTCTTACATCGCTGATCCCATCTGTCTCCACCAACAGTAAATACTCATGTGAGTGTGTGTCTGAAGTGAACTGCTGCTTCACAGACACCAGATGTCCTTTTGATTTCTTCTGTTCAAGCCAAAGGTGAAATCCTCCCCTCGGAGGGTCTCGAACTGTCCAAGGTCCTGAATCGTCCCTTGGAACTTGAACTCTTTAGCTCTGGGTCAGTTCGTATTTGGTCTGCCAGGGAAAGCTTGTGATTTATATGCAGTTTTAGGGGAATTTGGCATATCTTGTACTTTAGATTCTATGTAGTGCTTAGAATTAATCTTAAGTATTTTTTATATATTTATTTTTTTCTACATTTTTATCTAATTTGTATGGAAGCTTGTTTCATGGGATAAACAAAAACAAAAAAGGTAATCTCACAATTGAGACTTTTTTGTATCTAAGTTTATTTCTTGCAATTCTGACATTTTTCTATCAGTTCTGTCTTTTGCAAGATACATCTGCAAGATATCAACTCAGAATTGTGAGAAATAAAATTGCAGTTCTGAAAATGTTTCTGAATTCTGTTTGTTTTTTCCACCACAGAATTAAAAATAAGAAAGGTAATTGTGACTTTTTATTCCACAATTCGGACGTTTCTTCTCAGATTTGCAAGTTTATAAGTCACAATTCTGCACTCTAAAAAATGCTGGGTTAAAAAGGGACAAACCCAGCTATTGGGGTTTTTGACCCAGCGGTTGGGTTGTTTTGAACCCAATAGCTGGGTTGTTTTGGCCCAGCGGTTGGGATAAATGTTTAACCCAACATTCTGGGTGTCTTGACCCAGCGGTTTTGGGTTTTCTTGACCCGCGGTTGGGTTGTCCTTGACCCATCGGTTGGGTTGTCCAGACCCAGCGGTTGGGTTTGATTTTTTTTTTTTGAACCCAAAGCTGGGTTGTTTTGACCCAGCGGTTGGGTTGTTTTGACCCAGCTATTGGGTTGTTTTGACCCAGCGGTTGGGTTGTTTTGAACCCAATAGCTGGGTTGTTTTGACCCAGCGGTTGGGTTGTTTTGACCCAGCTGTTGGGTTGTTTTGAATCAGCTATTGGTTTGTTTTGAACCCTCCTGGGTTTTTTTGACCCAGCGTGGTTGTTTTGACCCACGTTAGGGTTGTTTTGAACCCCGCGTTGGGTTTTCCTTGACCCACGTTTTGGGCCTGTCTTGACCCAACGGTTGGGCTGTCTTGACCCAGTGGTTGGGCTGTCTTGACCCAGCGGTTGGGCTGTCTTGACCCAGCGGTTGGGTTGTTTTGAACCCAATAGCTGGGTTTGTCCCTTTTTAACCCAGCGCTGCATGGGTTATATTTTATATTTATATATGGGCAATACTTACTTTTTTTTCTTAGAATTGCGAGAAAAAGGTCAGAGTTGTGAGATAAAAACTTATTTATTTTTTTTATTCCATGCCAGAAACTGACTTCCATACATTTGCTCTGAAGAATATGTAAGAAAACATGTTGCACCCCCCCAGTCCTTTCACCTGATGAAGTCAAAGCCATAAAGTATACAGTAGCTCTTTAACTGGATTGTGTTGGAGGACTCATTCACCTTGCTGGTTATATTGTTGAAATCTCATTCTGAATCTCTCCTTCAGCCCCTATATAGCTTCAGATGACAACTAAAACCAAGGAGAGCATGTCCTTAGAGGCTTTTAACTAAACTCAAGGTACAATACAAGGTCCTTACAGTCTGAATGCTTATCTGTGGGATAAAAATCTAAAGATATGCTTCAGTTTAAAACTCTGCTGAAATTCCTTTAGAAAGTCGATTATCATTGCATATTGCCTAATGTATCAGATACTTGTATACTGTTTGGTATGCATTGAGGAGCACACTATTCCGTTCTGAATGACGTGTCTGTTTGGTTGCATAACCCACACCGAATAATTTGTATTTTATCAGTCTAGGCAAGTTCATGGTAAAGCGCCTGTCACTGTGAAGGATGACCCAGAGTTCAGCAGGGCCGTGTCATTGCTCACTTTAGGGATGATTGGGGTCAAGGGTCAGGCTCAAAGGCACAGATTTGATCACCCGGGTACCTACTTTCACCCTTTACACCCCTACGTGGGATTCCAATCTGTGACCTGGTTACAATGCTAATTCCTGTTACTCTGATTTGTAATTTTTTGCTAATTTTATTTGCTACCTAGTATTTGTATAATCAGTTTGGTATTGTATTTCTAAAGTTAATTCAGTACTTTATAAAATCCATCTAATATATATATATTTTTTAAAGAATATATAATGAAAATTAATATAAAATTGATTTATTTGAAGATTACTATTTAGTATTTAATACTTTCACATTTTATTATTACTTAATTTTAGTTTTTTTATAACATTTGGCATTTTAATTTGTAAAATTCATTAATCATTTTATTTACAAAATACATTCGAGTATACTTCTAAGTCATTTGGTATTTTATGAATAAACAATTGGCCTTTTTTATTTTTAAAATAATTCTGTATTTTATTTGAAAATGTAAGCGGATCTGAATAATACCATTAACTTGCATACAATTACATTCTGATTTAGTTACACATAAAATGGGGTATTTTATTAATAAATAATTAGCATTTTTATGTTAAATTCTAAATTAATTCAGTAATTTTTAAAATGTAATTTGATTTTATTACAAATATGTATGTCCTATTTTATTAAGCGAAATTATTTTGAAAATATAAATTTTCAAAATGAATTCAGTAGTTTTTCAAAATGTAATTTAGTATTTTATTAATAAAATTAATTTTGAAATGTATTTATAAAAGTATATTTAGTAGTTTATTTTAAAAAGTAATTTTTTATTACATATACAGTTATTAGCACTTTATTTTAAAATCAATTCAGGTAGTTTATCTTATATGTAATTTGGTATTTTGTATTAAAATGAATTTCATTAATTTACTATTTTATTTATAAAATAAATGTATTTTGTACATTTATATTTATAAAAAAGTATTTGCTATTCTTTTGATATTATTTACATGATTCAAATCAATATGTGGTTTCAGTATAGGACTTTATAAAATGTGATCTTTTTGTCATCTTTATTTAGACCATATAGGAAGAACAGAATTCTGTGGTAAAAAGAGACAGATATATGATCAGAACATTGTTTCTGGTCAAATTTGAACCTGAGCTGCTGCAAAGAACCAGTAGAGAGAATTGTAAGAGTCCAGGCCTGTATGACGTCTTTTATAGGATAGATTACGCTGTTCTTTGAAGCCTTAGGAAATCCATGCAACAAGATCTCAGCTGTTGCAGCTCTCCAGCGTCGTATTACCAGGAGGCTGGCTTGCTTTTTGACAGATTCTCATGTGTGTCTGAGCCGGTGTGGATATCAGCTGCGCTGTGACCTTGCCTGACCACACGAACACGCGCAAATCTGCTCAAATACGGCACTGGCTGCTGCGAGATCCTGCATTGATCTCTCTCTGCAGTCTTGCCCAAGTTTCTGTCTGTCTGTAAGATGGACAGAGATAGAGAGAAACTAATTGAAGAGGTGGATGGTAGGACATATCGATTGAGACTAAACGCTTGAGAGAAGAAGACACCAATGAGATGCCGATGAGAGATGCAAGATTTATGCTTTGAACATTGCCAAGCGGCAAGTCTGCAGCGATCCTATATAAATAATCTGTTTCTCGGTTTCTAAACGTCTCTGAAGATGTTTACTTGTGCCTCACGAATGCTAAAAAGATGTGGGAGTGAGAACAAAGTGCAGTTTGTTCGATATTTCCACAACCCCACCCATAAGAAAGAAAAATCATGAACGAGATCTCTATAAAATCTCCATTGTTCTCCTAGGCTTTTTTTTTACGGGCTAAAATTTGCCAAGCTTGAGAGTAATTCTTGTATACTTCAGTCTCTTAAAGGAATAGTCCATTAGGAACAGATTTGGAGAAATGTGTCATACTTGCTCACCAGTGGATGCTTTGCAGTGAATGGGTGCCGTCAGAATGAGAGTCCAAACAGCTGTTAAAAACATCACAACAATCCACAAGTAACCCACACCACCTCCAGTCCATCAATTAATGCCTTCTGAAGTGAAAAGCTGCATGTTTGTACCATTTAACCATTGCTTCTGGCCAAAATAGGAGTCCGTAATTCATAATAACACGTCCTCCAGTGAAAAAATCCCTCCCCTGTTGTCCTCTAACATCAAAATCCACACACATATTTGTTTCAAACTGTTTTGGATTTGTAAATTATTGGACACTCTTTGTGTGAATGCTCTCTACTCTTAAAAATAAAGAGTCTTTATTGGCGTCAATGGTTTCATGAAGAATCTTTAACGTCCATGGAACCATTCCAAGGTTCTTTATAGAGGAAAAAGGCTCTTTAGATTATTACAATTTTCTTCACACTAAGAACGAAAGCGGTTCATTTAAGAACTGTTAATTGAAAGGTTCCTTGGGGAACCAAAAAATAGTTCTTCAATGGCATTGCTGTGAAATCCCTCTTTTGAATCGTCTATTTTTAAGAGTGTTTTTCATTCAAATGGATTTCAGAGCGTCAGTGGTGCTGCTTTTCCGGGGTGTGACTGACTGTCATCATTGCTGTTAGCAGTTACGCAACCCCTCCAACACATTATTAAGACACACATGCACGAGAGAGATAAAGGGAGTGTGCATCGCTCTCTTGAGGATTCACTGAATGAATGAATCACTCTCAGTTTATGACTCTTTTCCTACACAAAGCATCATCTGTGACGTTCAAATCTAAACACAGCTGTGGAGCTTTTGTATTTCACTAACACTAACATAGCACTTGAGTTCCATTAATCAGAGGTGTTTATTATTGGCAGGAATCGCTGTTGCTTAGTGGTATTGTTAATGTTAACAGAAACGAATTAATCTGAACTATTAATCACAGATTGAAGTGAAGCTGAAATAAAAATAGATAAACTTTAGGTGAAACTTAAACTTAAAATGAACATTTGAAATGTTGTCTTAGCAAATAACTGAAATAAGTTGAAGTAGTAAAATTACTCAAACTAAAACTGAAAAAAAATAAAGCTAAATATAAATATAAAAAAACTAAACCACTAAAACTTACATGAAAACGAAGACTGAAAAATATACTAATAAAAGCTAATTAAAAATATGAATAAATACTCCAATATATCTAAATAATATTAAAATAACATGATACTAAGAGTTAGGGATTTGAACAAACTCCAGAGTCATTATCTAATGCAGTTGTTTTGCATAAATTGTATCACTTTTATGGCTGCTGTGGGAACGTAAATCCTGCCTTTAAGTTAAATAAGCCAACCAGTTTATTGATCATGCACATGCATTAACTGGACCTGGAAATTTGAGCTAAAGAGGCAAAACATTTTATGTCATTGTTGTCAGATTATATTCAAAATTAAATAATATTCAGAGTTTCTCTTATCATCATTCTTTAAAGGAATAGTTCACCCAAAAATGAAAATTTGTTAAAAATGTCATCCCAAGATTGTAGATGTAAGTTTTGTTACTTCATCAGAACAGATTTGGAGAAATTACATCATTTGCTCACCATTGGATGCTCTGCAGTGAATGGGTGCCGTCAGAATGAGAGTAAAAACATCACATGTAATCCACACCACTCCAGTACATCAATTAACATCTTGAGAAGCAAAAAGCTGCTTGTTTGTAAGAAACAAATCATTGATGTTTTTAACTTTAAACTATTGCTACTGATCAAAATCGAGTCTATAACTTCCTCCAGTGGAAAAAGTCCCCGCCCGTGTTGTCTCTCAAATCAAATCCTCCCCATAATTTGTCTTGGCTTGTAAAATGCTTAATCTGTGCAGATTTCTCATGTTTTACTGGTGAAAGCATTTTTATGGATAGAGGACTTGTATTTTAGCTGCAAACAATGGCTTGGAGTTTAAAATATCTTAATGAAGGATTTGTTTCTTACAAACACACAACTTTTCACTTCTCTAGACATTAATTGATGGACTGGAGTTGTGTGGATTATTGTGATGTTTTTATCAGCTGTTTGGACTCTCATTCTGACGGCACCCATTCACTGCAGAGTATCCATTGGTGAAAAAGTGATGTATTGCTACATTTCTCCAAATCTGTTCCCAATGAAGAAACAAACTCATATACAGCTTGGATGGCCCGTGTGTGCTGAGAATATCAGCAAATTTTCAATGATTAGGTTAACTATTTTTTAATGCTATTCTAGTTAAAAGTACACCAGTCAGTGTGACTGCAGTCAACATTTGTTGGCTCTCATGTCAAACAGATCTTGTCACTTTAGAGTGTTATTGGAGCTCAGGGCCAGTGTGTGTGTGTGTGTGTGTGTGTGTGGTGTTTGTGTGGTGGAATGCAGTGTTGTAAAGGATGCTCCCCCTGTTCTGTGTCAGCCTCTGCATTCACACGTTTAATGCACAAACGAGCCAAGGAAATTGTGTATATATCATTTATGTGTTCATAGCTCACTGTGAGACACGAGAGGCAGGTACGGGTCTATCTTATCAAAGAATTTGTGAAATATGTAATTCCTAAAACTGCTTAGTTTGGTAGCTGCTGACTGCTCATTTCGTTGGTTATGCCTTCATTTATGTGGCTTCATTGAGTATCCTGTTTGCAGCGAGCTGCTCTTAGGATTGGTGTTCTGCTGCGGAACGAACCGAGAGAAAAATACACAGCCTGAACATTAATTGTTATTTAGTTCCAGACTAGAAGAGCACCGCTTGTGTAATTTCCTTTGGGTCATTGAGAAAGTGGACTTCTGAAGGTGAAGAAAAGCTATTGTCAGCAATGAACTGGGTTTTGGCACCATGTGAAATTGGCAAGAACATTGCAAGTGAATTCTGCTAAGGCTCACTTTTTGGCAATTAGCCATTGCAATTAACCTGACTCGAAGCTCTGAGCTGGCTAAAGACGAACAAACGAGCGAGATAACTCGTGATTCCTACGCAAATACCGCTGCATCCTCTGTGTCTTATAGCACTGTGAGGAGCAGTACGTCACTTGGCAGAATAGAATAAAACATAACTCTTGCTGACTACCTATCTATCTATCTTCTATCTATCATCTATCTGTCTCTCTCTCTCTATCCATCTATAATTATAATATATAGGGCGTCAGTCTATTAACATTTTTAAATCTAATATTACTGATGTGTCGATTAATTAATCGATAATCGCAAATTACAATAAAAAATAAATACAATGGAAAAAGAGTTTTTAAAGCTATTTTTGTGTTAAATGATAAAGTATTACGTAGACATTACAAATAGAAAGCTTTAGAAATAAATATTTTACTTGATTCAACATAAAATTTATTACACAAATTTTAGTCTACAGTGGCCGAAACAAAACTAATGAACATAAACGATATATTTAATAACAAAAATTTTTGTATCTGCAATGGCAGTCATTTGGTAACCAAAACAGCGTGTTACCAACATTTTTCAAAAATACAAAAGAACTTGCCGTTTTCAGACTACACGATATTTTTGTCGGTCACGATAGTCACTGTGTCAGATTACACTATTTTGACTCCTAAAATCTTGTCGTGGACAAGAAGCATGTCAGACTACACGTTGCTTCTCGACCATTCATCGTGTGCCGTCTTTACCGACGCGCGTGATGTCATCGAGAAGGCGGAATTAGCGACTGACTTCCGAAAACAAGAGTGTAAACATTGCTGAAGCGCTTCCGCTATAGTTCGCCAGCATTTTTCTTTCTTTGTTCTGTCGTGGTAGTCCCTCGATGACACATCATACAGGCAGGAGTACTGTTGCCACTGCTTCACGAACCTTTCGTCCATCTCATAATTCCTCCTAGCAGCACCATCATCTCTCTTTCATTTTGCCACGTTTGAAACCTTTGTATGAAAGAGCTTCTGTGCTGCTATCGGTCAACGTCACCAATGTGACAGAACTCGTCGTGGACGAGGGTAAAAAAATTAAACATGCTAGTCTTTCTGTCGTGAAGCATCGCAGACGCGGAATCGGTTGTCGTCCACTATGACACACTACACGAGCTGAAACGATGGAATCTTGCGTCCCGATGCTCATTGTCGTTTACGAAACCCCACGACACCCTACGTCAAGCAAATCGTGGCAAAATCGGGCTAAAATCGTGTAGTCTGAACCGGGCATATGTCATTCAGGTTTGAGTAAATGATAAATTTTTTGGGTGAATGTATGATTTGGGGGGGGGGAGTAGTGGCCTAATGGTTAGAGAGTCGGACTTGTAACCCAAAGGTTGTGGGGTTCGAGTCTCGTACCGGCAGGGATTGTAGTGGGGGGAGTGAATGTACAAGCTCTCTTCCACCCTCAATACCATGACTAAGGTGAGACCCTTAAGCAAGGCACCGAACCCCCAACTGCTCCCCGGGTGCCGCAGCAAAAATGGCTGCCCACTGCTACGGTGTTGTGTGTTCACGGGTGTGTGTGTTTGTGTGGTGTGGTCACGCGTGTGTGTTCACTTTGGATGGGATAAATGCAGAGCACTAATTCCGAGTATGGGTCACCACATGTCACGTCCCCACTAAAAACACATTTCTTGTTGCTTGTGCACATAGCCACAGGGTTAGAAGCATCATTTAGTCCTGCACACAAACAGCACAGGACAAAAGTACTTAAAGTTATTGGTTTGTTTGAATCATTAACCCTCAGTATGAGCAATAGCCTGGATTATAGCAAACTCTACTAACATGGGCCTTTAGTTATAGTCTTAGGACTGAGCATCTCAGCTATTGATATCTGCTGGCCTCAGTCTGGCCTGATCAATGCTATTGACTGGTTCCTGTGGTGGGCGAGATCCAGTCCACTGTGTGCTGAACAGCTTTTAGTTGCTAATTAGCACCATTTTGCTTCCTTTTTTTGACCACAGTATTGAATAACAGCGTATCCATCAGTATTAGTCCCGATACTTTAAAAAAATATTTATTCTCTCATTTAGAAATGTTTCTCTCATCTACTTTTTGGGGCATTAATACCCTGCTTCCCAATTTACTTACTAGTATGCACTAAACTGTATGCACTAAAAAGGAGTGTGTAACATGTAACAAATAGCATCCCTTCAATGAACACTTGACCTGAAATATGAGTTTAATAAAAAATAAAAAAACTATTTTTGCAGTTTTATTTGAGATTGTGTCTGTCTTTTTAAGAGTCAGTGTGTGGTAATGTTGACCTCTGGCTAATCATTGATCGTCTGCCATCTTGCTGGGTGGGGTTGTCAAAGTTCACTTTAATGCATGAGTGTGTGTCAGAGCAAATGTTTGTAAATGAATATGTACTGTGTGTGTGTATCTGTAATAGAGAGTGGGTAAAGTTACGTTTGGCAGCTTTAGACACACCCATTAGTCCAACACTGGTCTGATGTCAGGAGTATCCAGTGTCACTCGCAGGTCTTGGGACATCTTTCTCTTTTAGGCTGGATTTACCAGGTGAGGCATTGTGTTATACTGAACAAATATTTTAAGTCTAAATCAAATACTGAACGTCTGTCTTGAGTAAATTATAGCATGTGTAAGGGTGAATGTCAAGAATATGTCCAGGTTAGATTTCACACCAAAATCAAAAGAAATATTATATATTATATTATGCTTGTACACTGTAAAAAGTATTTTTCAAGGTTGTAAATAAAACGAAGATTATTGGAGTACATAAGAAATTAGATTTAGATTTCAAAATTTCATGTTTAAATTCAATGTGTTATTGCTATTATTTGTATTATTTATTACATTTACTAGTAGGGTTCAAAGTCAAGTCAACACTTTTTTCAGTGTATACAATTTTTATGTAATTATCAATATGTGAAAAATGAGGATATATTGTAATTTATTTATTGACAATCATTTATTTAATTATTTGTTTTAATAATTTATTTATCATGATATTTGTTGTATTGGCTTTGATTTTTGCTACATTTTAATAATAAAAAATTGCATTCCAATAATTTTTTTATGTAATAGAGCAACTTAATTAATAGAATAGAATCTACTGAGAATCAATATTGATGATAATATTATTTACAAAAAACATCTAGATGCATTATAAAAATTTTAATTTGAGAACAAAATGTACTTAATCATCACAAAAATAATGTCATTAAAAATAACTTATTTGTTTTCAGAATATAATTTCTTTAATTTTATTTTGCGTTGAAATGTAATTTATTGGAATGTTAGTCAAGATGACAAAAGCTGAAAAATAGTGAGTTATAATGAATGATGAATGAATGAAATTCCAGTGACGTCAGACGTCAGTTATGCAAATATGCCTGTAAGTATCACATTAATAAAGTGACATCATGCATTATGATTGAGTGTGTCATCTACAGGGCTTTTACAGCCCCTGTTGCTGTAATGTGAAGCTTTTCTGTCAGTATCACAGACGTGCTTGAGGATGTGCTGAAGTTTCCCTCTCAGCTCTTCTCTTATTTCAGTACCGTCACCTTTCAGGACTGCTCTAATCAACTCGATGTAGAGCCGATAGGCTGAAATTGTGTTGACTTGTGCAGGGCAGCGTGTCAGCGACGGCCTCGGTGTGTTTGGACATCCGGCCTGTTTTTGTTGGCCGTGCGGAGAGCTTTTGGGAGAGAGGTGTTTAGTTTCGGTGCAGGGTGCCGCTTGATTATACTTTATTTATAGCTGCAGACAGCGAAGAGAAGCTGGTCATTGCTGAGGAGAGTAAGGGATAGAAAATCACTCATTTATATGCAGAAAGAAAATTGGTGTAGGGTTTACTTTGAAAGATTTTTATACATTTTTTTTAAACTACATTGGCTTATGCTGATCAGAGAGAAACAGCTTCTGCACATTCTTACATCTGCACATTTTCATTTTTAACAGAAATCCAGAAATGGATATAAAACCAAATAAAATGTATAATATAGAAGTATTTATAAAAGTAACATTATAAAAAGTATAAAATATATTAACAAAATTAGTATAATTTTTATAAACATTTCTTTAAACGTTGTAGGTTTTACATTTTCTATAACTTCTGTTTTATTATTTATTATTACTGAATCAACTGGACTGCATTAGGTTACAGGTTTGTTCTTTAAGGTTACATCTGCACATTTGAATAGTATTATTTGGATTACAAAGTTAAATTAATAATGCCACAAAATAAAGCATATTACAATTGGTTTCAAATAATTTTTTCACTCAGAAACTTCTTATGCTATTTACAAAGAATTGCAAAAAAATGGTGAGCATTTTTACAGTGTCTATATGCATTTATATTAAAATATTGTATAAGATTAGGATAGTAAAATGCAAAATAGTGGGATTTTCAGTGGGGGTCTCATATTTTGGACCCTGGTAATAAAAAAAAACTAACTTTTTTGCAGTTCTGCAGTTTTTTGCAGATATTTTCTCAATTGATGTGATGTCAAACAATGCGTGATCTAGTAAGGTGGGATGATAACCGTCCAAACGGCAGAATATCAGGGGGACGAAAGGGGAAGAACCCTCCTATCCACGGTGTCGCTGTGATCCGTTAACGGAAGGCAATGAATTATTCATCAGTCCTGGGCTCAGAAGAACAGCTGATCATAATCCTGCCACTCTTGCATTTTCAGAAATGGCAAACGTGCACTGAAAATAAAAATGGTGTATATTTGTACATTTTAAGAGGCTATTTACCACCCATATAGCCACACCATTGCCATAAAAACTGCTAAATTGGTTTGAGTGTGTGCATGTGTAGGCTTGACTTCTTCTGCTGCTCATGCTGTTCCTCCTGCTGACTGATCAATAAGAGTCAGTTCTGCTCCTCATCCGTCTCTCATTACGTCTTTCTTCACGCCAGCCTTTTTGCTTCTACCTCATGTGAGGTTGGTGGCGTGAGGCATACCAGAGAAATGTATTGCAGATTTGACTTACAGTATATGTAGCAAAAATGCCCCCGGTAGAAACACATATCTCTTTTGATATCATTTCCATTCTCTCTTTAGCCGTGATGTATCGTGTTTGAGGGCTGTCGACATGCACACACAAGTTAACTGTGCTACACATTCAGACTTTGAACAGCAGTCGATCAGCTTCAGATAAGTTATCTGAACATAGCCGTAGCAGCGTTCCTTTGAGCATCTGTGATGATGTCAGACTCCATTCATCACTGTTTAGACCTGATGATGAGGCTTTTATTCAGGACATTCTGTAATGCTGAACGGTTTACATAAATGATAACTGATTACTGATTTGTCAAAAGAGTTACAGGAATAGTTCATCTGAAACTATTTGAATGACACGAGGGAGAGTAAATGATATGAGAATTGTCGTTTTTGGGTGAACTGCCCCTTGAATTTGCTCTGTGCCATGGCACAAGGATGCATTAAATTGATCAAAAGTGACAGGAAAGACTTATAATGTTACAAAAGATTACTATTTCAAATAAAATGCTGGGGTGATTTCGAACTTCTGTCATTAAGGATCCTTAAACTTAGTCATGGTTTCGCACAATAATATGAAGCAGCTTAATAATATGCATGAATGTTTCTATCAGCAATCAGCTATCAAATGGGTTTTCTGAGGATCATGTGACACTGAAGACTGGAGGAATGATGCTGAAAAATCAGCCTTGCTTCACAGGAATAAACTGGCTTTTAAAACATATTCAAACAGAAAGCAATTGTTTTAAATAGTAATAATATTTCTGAATATTACTGGTGTTTACTGTAATTTTTTGATCAAACAAATGCAGCCTTGTAGCAAAAGAGACTTCTTTCAAAAACAAAATTTTACTGACCTCAAACTTTTGAACGGTAATGTATATGTGAATATATATTTTCGGTATTTCCAAAAGCAAACAAACTGGTTAGACCATTTTTAACTATAACTGCATTACTGACCTGATGAAAAATGAGAAATGTATTCTAAGCTTTGGTTGGTAAACAGTCGTTAACATGCCACTAGACATTATTATGTCCATGTCTTTTTATAACACAGAAACTCATTCATCAATCATTAACATCACTGTATTTAATACTGTCATGGAAAAATGTCAAGAAATGTTCCAGCGGTTCTGTCATTCCCGGTCTTTCTTTATCATTTTCATATATATATGACATTTCACATATATAAGTATTACATAACTGTAAAGCATAATTTCCATCATTTCATGACATTGTTTTATCATAATATTGCTGTATAACTGGAATAAATTGCTATACAATTATAATTATTAAAGGAACACTCCACTACTTTTTGAAAATAGGCTCATTTTCCAACTCCCCTAGAGTTAAACAGTTGAGTTTTACCGTTTTCAAATCCATTCAGCCGATCTCCGGGTCTGGCGGTAGCACTTTTAGCTGTAGCTTAGCATAGATCATTGAAGCTGATTAGACCGTTAGCATCTCGCTCAAAAGTGACCAAAGAGTTTCTATATTTTTCCTATTTAAACTTGACTCTTCTGTAGTTACAACGTGTACTAAGACCGACCCTACCACGGAAACGAAAAGTTGCGATTTTCTAGGCCGATATGGGTGCAGCAGGCGCAATGATATTACGCAGCGCCTGAAAATAGTCCCCAGCACGCTCCCTGTGCAAGCAGGTGGTCACGTTGGTTATGTTGGCGGAAGTTAGCCTATTTTCAGGCGCTGTGTAATATCATTAGGCCTGCTGCACCCATGGTACGACAGCAAACTTCCTTGATTATTACGCCGGAATGAGAATATAGTTCCCAGCCATATCGGCCTAGAAAAATCACAACTTTTCATTTTCCGTCTGTCTTAGTACATGATGTAACTACAGAAGAGTCAAGTTTTTTAAATAGGAAAAATATAGAAACTTTGGTCATTTTTGAGTGAGATGTAAACGTCTAATCAGATTCAATGATCTATGCTAAGCTACAGCTAAAAGTGCTACCGCCAGACCCGGAGATCGCCTGAATGGATTCGAAAACGGTAAAACTCAACTGTTTAACTCTAGGGGAGTTGGAAAATGAGCCTATTTTCAAAAATAGTGGAGTGTTCCTTTCAGGAAATCCATGTAACAACAGCACCAATTGTGCTTTCAAGTGTTTTTTTTGTAAAAAAAAAAAAAAAAAGATAGATAGATATAAGCCTTAAAGCTGAATTCTAATCCAATATAAAATATCTTACAGTTAGAATTGTATATAATTTCTGTGAGATTTGTGAGACTTTCTCTAGTAAGTCTGATCTTTTAGTCTGATCTGATCTTTAAAAATGACTTTAGTGTAACCTAATGTACTGTCTATTAATTAATAATTTGTCACACTTTATATTTAGGGGTGGCCTTAACTACTATGTACTTGAAAAAAAGTGGACCCTAATTTTATAATAATTTTTCTCTAAAATATAATATTTTCAATATGCTATATAAAATATGTTAATAAAATAAGACATTTTCTCAAATACATGCTATACAATTGTAAAAGAAATCTTTGAAAATAGCAACACCAAATATTGTCTTCAAGTGTTGTTTTTGTCAAAATAATAGAAGCATTAAAGCTACATTCACACCCCCTGTCACCCAATCCCCCCCCACCTCCCTCTGTCAGAATATTCAGTCAAGTGTGATTAGTCTCTTCTCTCTTCTCTCTCTCTCTCCTCTCTCTCTCCCTCTCTCTCTCTCTCTTCTCTCTCTCTCCTCTCTCTCTCTCTCACACACACACACACACACAACACACACACACACACACCCACAACCTTGCTGCACTTGTGAACACCCACTTTTTTCACCAAGAAGCGTTTTTAACTACCCAGCATTAGAGATACAGTGAGTTTGACTGGGTCTTCAGCTACTCTAAAGCCTAACGAAACGCTTAACCCAGGAATAAAGAGGCGAAACTGAACAAAAGTGTGGAGCGGAGCGGCAGTTGGGGTTGTTTTTTGGTGGTGGAGGGTCCCACGTGCCTGGGATCTGAAGGCAGCCTGTGCCCTGGCTGAACGTGGGGGATCGGTGAGCCTTTTGTTGCTTTTCCTCTTTTGTCGTGGTTGGAGCGTTCGTCATCAGTATGGAGGAGATGATGCATGTGCTGGAGGAGAGCTTTGTTTGGGGGAAGCGTGGGGTTTTGTTTTTGACTGTCGGACTCGTATTTGCATTCATGCATTTGGCAGATGCTTTTATCCAAAGCAAGTTGCATTGCATTCAAGGTATACATTTAATTATGATTAGTTGAGCTTATCAGAGTTACTTTAACACATGCAATGGCTGGAGTCTCTGTTTTTGTGTGTATTTTAGGGCATTAATACATGCAGTGACCAACCGTTGGCGTGTAGATTGTATTTGAATGTGCTTGTATTATTTAATACTGTCTCATATAATTTGAAATGAGATAAAGATAGTATTTAATGGCAAGATAAAGTTGCCTTACTTATTTGAAGACATTTTAATGTGATCTAAATATAGAAAGTGATTAAAGTTTATGATCTTAAATAATGTGGCATGTTTTATGCATTTGTGATGCAATGTTTTGAGTGTTGCTATGATCTAAGTCAACAGTTTAGGATGCCCAACCACTTTTACAGTTCTTTTGTCTGATGTGCCAAATAGAGTCATGTGCAATGATTAAAACACCGCCCACTGCCTCTTCTCCTATTTCGAACCCACCAACCACATGTTTTCAACGGGTTCAGTTTGAATGGATTAACTGGACATGCTGCCCAAATTGAGGCCATTTTGCCAAACTGTTTTTGAGCAACTTGCACAATCATTTCTTTAACCCTGTAAAGTTTTTAGACAAAATGGCTTTAGACAAAATATTTTTAAAAAGCTGCATATATATTTTTTTCATTTGTACTTGATACATCAGGCTTTTATGTCTCATATATGTTGCAGAAGAGAATATGGAGCTCAAACTCAAGAAAAAAGACCTCAGGTTTATTAAGAGGCTCAAACTGAGCAAAAGTATGTAATTTTGTGCAGATGCTGATATTTATGTAACCAAAAAGTTAGAAATTCTGGTTCTAATATAAATCAATGAGATCATTATAACAGTATAGCAGACTACTTACAAAAAATCTTTATATCATAAAAGCTGTGTAGTTTTTTAAAACATATACTGTGAATGGAATACCATGCAGATACATGCAATATAATATTTCATGCAGTGCAAGCAATACAATACACATGATGAGAAGATGAACAATAAATAGACAGCTGATTTTTGTCTATTTAAAGTACCAGGGGTCTTTTTTTGCTAAAAGAACATTATTTGGTGTATTTGGTGTAATGAAATGTGTTTATGCGGTTTAAGGTTAAAAAAAACACATTTTCCACATACTGTCTTATTGTTTTCTTCTCTCCTCTAGATGATGCCCCGCCTTGTTGAAACGCGTCGATTTTTACAAAGCTCATGGTCTGAAAAGCTAGGTGTGCTCTGATTGGCCAGCTATCTAGTGCGTTTTTGATTGGCCGAATACCTCAAGCGTGTGACGGAAAATGTTACGCCCCTTACCATACTGTGATTCCCTGTCAGGCCGGAGCGACGACAAAACATTAAAACCCATTATAAACCAGGCATTCGTTGCATCCAGTGAGGACATAATTACGGATTATAATGACTTATACTGTCTTTTTACGCGTTGCATCGCGCCGCGTAAACATAAAAACATGTCTGCATTTGTGATCAGAGAAAAAACAAGCGCTACTCTACACTGCCCAAAACTCGCGTTTGAATCGTCAGGGGCAAATCCTTTAAATATGAAAACTTACAGTCCGTGAGTCAGAACAGCCGGCATTGTAGTCTACTCTCCCAGGATCAGGAAACAGTCTTCCATATAAAATTGCGCTGCACACATCTGAATATTTGGGTTGAATGTTCTGGAACAGTGTTGTAAATACAACTTAACCACTGATTTCTAGTATTGTCCTCTTTTGGAAGGCCAAACAGAGTAGTTTCACAACAAAACACACAGCGTCACACACAACAAGCGTGCTTTTTTCCCCTCAGCGACACAGCACGGATCATCTCTACATGACGAAGCGGATATCCCTCCTCTATGTGAATCCAACCAAAGTGTTTTGCTTTCACACACCGAAACACAGCGACTTCCACGACAGGGAAGGCCGCAACAATACTACAAGCGCGAATAAAGTTACGTGTCCTTCTTTCTTTGCGTGAACATTTGGATGGCGTTATGCAAATCTTCCCACATAGTGATGTAGATATTTTGGGGCGTGTTAGAACGAGCCGTTTTTTGGTAGGCGTGGTTGACTCTTATTTTTTTTTATAAAGAATATCTCTTTGGATTTTGAGACTTTAGTCTTTGCAACTTGACAGATCTTCTTCATGCACCAAGAGCTTGTAACACTTCAAAGATGAAGGACAAATTGAAATCGCATCATATGACCCCCCTTTAAAAGAAAAGATTATTTGATAGTTAAATAAACCAAAGATGCCTTCCTCAGCCATAAAGTTTCATCTTGAAGAATACCGTAACACTTTACAATAATGTTCCCATTGTTAAACGTTCGTTTGGTTAACGTTAATATTATTTAATGGATCTGAGCTGACATGAACTAACAATGAACAGTTGAATTTTTTTTAACTAATGTTAACAAAGATTAATACATTCTGTAACAATGCATTGCTCAATGGTAGCTAATGCATTAAATATAGTTTACAAATGGAACAGTACGGTAAAGTGTTCCATCATTAACTAACATAGTCGTACGTTATTCTTCATTTACTTATAATACATTAGTAGAAGATTTCACACAGCAAAAAAGACACTTGACACAATCTGCAGGTTGGCGTTTGAACATTGATAAAAAGGCTTTGTGATAACTAATCAAATCAGATGACAGAAAGGATTGTGTGCAACATGTACATCACTTAAAGGCCTTATTTGTGTATAGATTAAGATGTCTTTGTTGTTCATTTTGGTGCATTTATGCCGTACGTCATTGTTTTTGTCTCTCTGAACTGTGTTCACATTTATTGGTTTCAGTTGACACAATCATTATTCAGCCCCCCTTCCAGTGTCTTAATAAATAACTGGAGGCCCTTAAATCAGAACGTCTCTTCTTGTCAGGTCTGAATAATGGCATGACATCATCATGGCTCGCCTATAATTTTATTATCATTGCAAACACTCAGAAGTCACTTGAGTCATTTGTCAATGTCGTTTTTGTTCGTTTTGCTAGTATGCTGTGTTTGTTTCCAGGCATAATGTGGCCAGATATAAAGTGGCCGTGGGATTTAATCATACTGAATCATTGTGTATGATCAGATGACACCTTTGTGTTGAAAGTCTGGACTTTTGGTGGCTATTCTTTAAGTGAGAATATAATAAACAGAATATCAGAATATAGACATATATACATACAGAAGAATATACAAAATCACATAGATCTCTACATTACTATTTAGTCACATTAGCATGTTATTGAATGTTTTGTACAGGCAAAAATGACATTTTAATTAAGTTTCCTTCGACAGATTCAATTAGGTATTGTCTGGGTTTAGATAAACAGAAAACAATATAACTTACAAGCCATTACTATTGCAAATATTCCCTGTGTTGTATATGAACCCGCAGCGACATGCTTTGTCAGACAACGTCTCTGTTTTAAATCAGTTGAAATGATGGTCTTTATCATGAATCGCCACTCCCAGAAATATTTGGTTAGTGGATGAACTATATTGGTTTAAAATAACCTTGCCGATCCATGAGAGCGTGCATGTCCAGAACAACAGATCTAGTTTCCACTTGATTGCTAAAAGATTCCTCCAGGGCTGTTTTAGGCTCCACATTGTTTTCTTTTTGTCAGTGATTTAGCAATGGCAAAGTAACCAAATTACATTTTTAATATTGAAGAGGCTACTTGGGTTGGTAGTCAGCGACAGGGAACCCATTATGGATATCTGTGCAAGTTTTTAAATTAGTCTTAAATGCACAGAAAACTAAATTCATGCCTAACACAAAACAAAAGACTTCACTTTTCATGCTTTTTGGACTATTTAAAGGAATAGTTCACCTAAAAATGAACATTTGCTGAAAATGTACTCCCCTCAGGACATACAAGATGTACATGAGTTTGTTTCTTCATCAAAACAGATTTTGAGAAATGTAGCATTACATCACTGTTCACCAATGGATCCTTTGCAGTGAATGGGTGTCGTCAGAATGAGTTCAAACAGCTGATTAAAACATCACAATAATCCACACCAGTACAGTCCATCGATTAACATCTTGTGAAATAGCTGTGTTTGTAAGAAACAAATCCAGACATTTCCAAGACGTTTTTAACTTCAACTTTATTGCTCCTGGTTAGTACTGGGCACTAAATGTTTTTTTGTTTTTTTTAGGATTCTGACTTAACGTTATCCCATTTTCCCCACTGATTGTGCCTTTATATGAATACACCCATTCACTGCAGAGCATCCAATTGCATTTATGGTGACATATTCTTTTTAATTACTAAATGCATTGTCCAACTTGACATGTTGATGTGTGAATGTCTTTAACAAGCATCATTTCGTGTAGGGGTCCCTGTTAGGTGGTATTGAGGGTAAAATACTTACTACATCGGCAGCCATTTCACCCTGTAGCCCAAGACTGGTTGCTCACTGAAGCTAAGCAGGGCTGAGCTTGTCAGTACCTGGATGGGAGACCTCCTGGGAAAACTAGGTTGCTGCTGGCAGAGGTGTTAGTGAGGCCTGCAGGGGGTGCTCACCCTGTGATCTGTGTGGGTCCTAACGCCCCAGTATAGTGACGGGGGACACTATACTGTCAACAAGCACCATCCTTCGGATGATACGTTAAACCGAGGTCCTGACTCTCTGTGGTCATTAAAAATCCTGGCCAAATTTGCCCATTGGCCTCTAATCATCATGGCCTCTTAATCATCCCCATATTCTGATTGGCTTCATCACTCTGTCTCCCCTCCACCAATAAGCTGGTGTGTGGTGGGCGTTCTTGCGCACTATGGCTGCCGTCGCATCATCCAGGTGTATGCTGCACACTGGTGTTGGATGAGGAGATACCCCCTGACAATGTAAAGCGCTTTGAGTGCCTAGAAAAGCGCTATATAAATGTAATGAATTATTATTAGTATTCTTGTTAAGTTTTTTGCACATAGTGCTTATGTCTCATCACTTTTGTAATTTTCCCTCTTTTCTGCCCGTACATGGTGAATTTCATTTGTTAGCTTCAGTCCTGCTCTGCCAAATCTCACAGCATGTCGGGTGCCTACGATGAGTCCGCCATGTCCGACGAGACCACGGACAGTTTCTGGGAGGTCAGGCTCAAAATCTTACTACATGTTGTTTTTGAATATTATTAATCACACATATCTCATTTGTCCAGGCATGAACAGGCAACTACGGCTGTGAAGCGCTGGTGGTTGATTAGATGCCGAACATGCTTTTAGCGATTGTCACGTGATGTTTTATCATATTGACTAATCGACTTTCAGTGATGTGGAAGTGTGTCATTCAGCCAAAGGGAACCAAACATTATATTGATCAGCATGGTATTAACATAGTAAAACTGTGTCATTGTTGTTGATTTATCTGCCATAAATTATAGAGCAGACTCTAGTAAGATCCCATTCACTTTCTCCACAGAGAAATCTATTTTGAACAGATAATATAAAGCTTTCAAGCCAGACCTAGCGTGAGGTTTGAGTTTGTTACAAGCAAGTAAATATCATTTTGACACCATATAAAAATGTGTTTGATAGAATACAATTTCTGGCATAATCCTAAGAGAGATCTTCCAAATTACGTAATTAAGTATCCGATGCTCTTAAACTATGTATTATAAATATATTTAGTTTTATTAGAAATTGATCAAATAAATAATTACACCTACAATGTCTTATATATATTTAGATATATTAGAATTAATTTTAATTTTTATTTTTTTATATAATTTTATTTTTGTTTTATAATTTGTTTTTTTAAGAAAGATGGGCTATGTCTATAACTGTTATACACTCTTACTATCGCTGTAGTATATAGTTGCCTACGGCACACACTCTCATTTCTATTTATAATTTGTATGTAATTTTTTATATTATTAATAATTTTTCATGATCATCAAGTGTATAGTATTATGTAATAAATATATACTACAAGATATTTACCTTACATAATATATACAATAAAAACTTTTAGAAACAATTTTTTTGATGTTTAATTCCTTTTTCATTTCAAACCAAATTTTATTGGTTGGTAAATTAATAGTTTATTTGTATTAATTAATTTTTGAGCTTAGATTACCATTTTCCTGTAGTTACATTGTTGGTTTATGTTTTTTTTTTTATCCATATGGGAACCAAGGAACACTGACGAAGTGGAACAGTCACACTGTTTTCTAATTGAATTCAGATCATTTGCTCTAATGCTTTACTTGCGCCCTGTCCGTGCTGACCTAATTTCAAATGCATCCATGTTTCTCAGGTTGCGGAACTACACGCTACAGTAAATCGAAGTCGAGATGGCCATCGACGCTGCCATTATATGAATGTTTCATCCAGGGAGCGTGCCAAGACGAGAATGCGCTAGCCAGCAGCTCACCGACTGTGTCCCAGAGGTGGAGGCAGCCTGGTGGAGAGAGGTGCTAATGATTGATGATGTGGTCCATGGGAAGAACCGGTTTGCCAGAAATCCTTGAATAGATTGAAAGCGACAATCTTAAAAGCAAATGCTTTGTTTGATTCTTAGCAAATAAACTTCTCTTTTCGCCCTAGTCTTCTCACTCAATCCTTTGAATTCGTTGTTTTTATTGCCTCTCGCAAGGGCCTCATACGTGACTTTGGAGGATAGCCTTGGGTCTCTCGATTACCCGAACAGAAAAGGGTGAGCTGCACTGCACCAGAGGTGAAAATAACCTGCTGAAGAGACCTGAGAGAAGGTGAAGAACTGGCAAAAGAGGCCTACCACAAACAATGATGGGCGGCTTTCAAAGAAACCAAAGAGGCAGAAGATGGTTTCCGAAAGCCCAGACACCTGGGTCCAAAAAACTCAAAGATGTGCGGATACATAGCTTTGTGGCACTTTCGTCTTTTACATATGTCAATGTTCAATGATTTTCTTTTGACTTTGTAATTTTTCAAAGAATCCTGTGTAAATAAAAATGCATCATGGTTTCCCTTCAAAAAAATATGACGCAGCACAACTGTTTCACTTGATGATAATCATAAATGTTCCTTGAGCCAAATGGCATATTAGAATGATTTTTGATCATGTGACACTGAAGACTGGATAATGATGCTGAAAATTCAGATTTGACATCACAGGAATAAATTACATTTAAAATTATTAAAATAGAAAACAGTCTGTTAAATTGTAATAATATGTTCACAATATTACTGTTGGTTTATCCTTTTTTATAACAGCAACATTGGTGAGAAAAAAAAGAGACATCTTTCAAACCCCAACCCCCAATTTTTTGAACATTAGTGTGCAACATTTAAAAATGTACATTTTTTAAAGGCACAACCCACGTAATCTTTCCAATCCAAAAACATAAATATACTTTCAAAAAATGTCTTTTGAAAAAAAAAATCAGCTGTCTTATTTTTGTGACCTGAAGTGAATCCCATAAATGCTGATGAATTAGAGGCAATTTGGAATGTAAATAGTGTTCATACTGTGCACAGTGTGCATATTTTCTGTATGCATGGAATACTAGAGTATATTTGCCTAAATGTGTAGTGTACAACAGAGCAATGTGTGGGACAGCTATATCCCAGAATGCAATGTGCGCAACTTTACATTGCATTTTTCGAGTGACAATGGAAACGGAATCAATATCAACAAAATATTAGATTTAAACATGCAAAATAAAACATGAATTAAACACGTAATGCACGGCGGCATACTACTGTTTGAAATGTTTGTCGTTAAGTAATGTGTTCTGTTTCACATACGCAGCAAGCAGCGCACTAGACTAGCACTAGTCTACTGCAAATATAGCCATAGACAAAGACTGACTTAATGCACCTTTATTGTTATGTCCTGACTTGGAACTACAAGACATTTTGGACATATCTTTGCTCAAATCTACAAACAATTGCCTTAAACTGCTTATGCTTATCAAGTTCATCTTTCTTCAATCTGCAGTTGGAAACAGCAAAGAAAGCATACCACATGGCCTGCAAAGAAGAAAAAATTGCATCCACAAGGGAGGCCAATAGCAAAGGAGAGGCATCAGTCACATCAGATCAGCAAAAGAAACTCCAGGAGAAGCTGGACAAGTGCAAAAACGACGTTCAAAAGGTCAGGCAAGGAAATAATGCATATTATGCACAACATGCATTTTTAATAAAAATTTCATAGAATAAGCAAACCAAAAGTTATGTTTACCGCTCATGCACTTACATTGAAAGTCTACGGAACAACTGGGACATTCCTTTAAATTGTGTGAATGGCTTAAATTATTGTAAATATTTGGTTTTGTATTTTAGCAGTATCCATAAAATGTTGGCCTGCCGGCCTGGTTTCTTTCGATATGTATTTTATGTAAAATTCCTGTTGCACTTTATGTGACATTTCTTTCACCCGTCTGTTAACAAAAAAATCAGCTTTTAAAGTTCAACACAATAGAAGCAACAGACGGCAGCGAATGGAAATGTCCTCAAGCAATTTCATCCGCTATTCATTACACCAGCAGGTCCGACTCCCCAGAGCTTCCTTTCATATTACTACTCTGCCTTTGGAAAACTTAATGGGAAACAACACAGGGCCGTTCTCTAACGCACTGTGCAGCCAATTCATTAACCTTTAACCTAACCCAGCATCCATTACAAGCACTTAACCCAGAGTCCCAGAGGAATCAGCTGAGCCACAGTACAACAATAGACAAGTTGGACAGTTGAGTGACGGCTGTAGTTATCTATGAAACCATCCCATGTGCATTTATAAAACCAGCCCATATAATGATATGAGTCAATTATGATAATGTATGCATGCTGTTGCAAGTAAATGCAGGTTTACTCATGTTTCACCCCAAAATCAAAAGCTGTCTTTCAAAACAAAATATTTAAGATAATTACCTTACCTTTCTTTATTATTATTATTATTTGTTGTTGTTGTTCTTGTTTTACAACAATGAGAATTTGTGAAAATCGTCATTAAAATAGCACACAATATATATGAAAAATCGTAATTGTCCTAAAATAGTTTTATTTCTTATGAAATATATTTGCCTAAAATGGGTTTTGCATTTTGTCATTATTTTCATGACACTTAATCCCACCTGCAGGTGACTGTATGATGGCAAAACTGAATCCGCGTTCTCCTTCTTATATGCCTAAGGGAGGACGAGTGAAATTTGGTTGGGTTTTCAAATTGGTTCCATCTATAAGTGGGTTTGCAGCGATTCCATCGAAGAACATTTTTGGTTCCCCAGAACCTCTCAGTGGAACAGTTCCTAAAGAACCAGTTTTTTCCTTAGAGGAGAACATTTTATAATCCAAAACAAGAATCACTATGGAATGGAAAGATTCCATGAATTTTAAAGGTTCTTCAAGGAACCATCAATGCCAAAAACCCTTATTTTTAAGAACATACATAATATGTACAGTGGCTCCAAAATGCAGCTTTTGTTTGCATGTAACATTCAAAACAGAATGGTTTTGTTTTTTTTAAAAATCACTTTTTTTTCTCTCACCATGACTGGAAGAACAATTGTTCCTGCCTCTTTTACTGGTTCCTGCATTGTGATGCTCCCGGTGTCAGGGTTGATTTCAAATATACCTCCATCACTTTCTGAACATGTAAAACGTACTAATTAAAACCTGTCGACTCGTCCTGAAGTTCTTTATTTCAACGCATAAGGAAAATAAAATAGAGAATTAAATATCTCACCTGCAAGAAATATATAAACAATAGGATCATTCCTGCCTTTGTCACCATCAATGGCCAAGAGTGGACCTGGCTCCAAGGACAAAGGACCTGGCTGTGGTGTACATCAACATTCATATTCTCATTTGACCCGCTAATCTCAAAATCTATCCACCACCTTCTGCTAACTCACACTGCCCCAACAAACTGATCCAATGAGATGTTTCCTGATATTTCTACATCCATTAGCCAACTTTATAATGTGTGTTGGTGTTTGTTGGGGCACTTTGAAATAATCATATCTATATAACATTTAAAATGGTTAAACTCAACATCAGACCTCTGTCTACAAGCGCTTTGGATAGAAAACTCACAGCTTGTTCGTTTAAGTTGACATTCCCGTTATAACCAGACATCAAGCAGATTGTGCTTGTGTCAATCTCAGTTTCTGTACAGGGCTGGAACCATGGTGGACGATTGTCAATGTCTATGATATTGACTACAATGGTGGTT
>JADLZN010001530.1:0-67632 GCA_018155175.1 Sinocyclocheilus anophthalmus | reverse complement strand
CCCTATCACTTTAAGAACCGTTGGTCTACACAGAAGAAAGAACTGTCTCTGCCCCAGTACGAGTTGTGTCGAGCTATAGTCTGTTTGATGAGAAAAATATGAAATTGATAAAATGGGTTATTAATCGTACAACTGCAGCAGTGGAGGACTACTATTCTGCTGCGTGATACTGCAGAAGAAATGATGATGGCACGGTTGTTTATTTTCTCTTTTTTTGGATGAACATCAGCAGAAGGGGCGTTTAATTCCCGCCCATGTATAGAAATCGAATATTCAAGCTGTTTAATTATTTTTCCACCATTTACGAAAAGTGAATTAAGCGGACTCTCTTTTTTGTTTTTGGGGAAAAAACCAAAAACCCGAAAAAGGAGACGTTTCCATTTTTCTACTTTCAAGATTAAACAAAAAACGAGTAATGATCGGAATGATACACGGATTTTACATGAGGTTAGTGCATAATTTAAACACCAATCCCTTTTCACAAAACAAAACAAAACACTGACAATTCATGACAGACAAAGACAGAGCGCTACTTTTGTTAGGAAACTAAGTCTATCTTCAAAGTTTGTATTTTAGAAATTCAAACAAAATAACCTATTTTGCAGCTGTGTCGGTGGACAGATCGGGAGCATCAGTTCAAGCAGCACGTGAACCGGTCGTCTCTTCCTACGACCTTTCCCATTATGCAATACCAAAACAATGACAGAAATGGCCTCTTGGGAACCATTAGGCCGACCATGATTGGTGGCTTTCCATTTCCTGTGCCCTCAACCAGAGATAGCGAGTACTCCATAATTCAGCTCCATCCTGCACACTTCCTTGTGCTTTATTGCATCTCATGAGTGACACACAGCAGGTTATTATTCACTGTGTCTTCTCCCGAGCGCACTACACCTCTGCATTGTCACTAGAAGCCTTGGAAGTGTATATGGCCATAGGCCAGGTAATACTCCATGGTTTCTTGAAAAGTAATCACTGGCAAGGTGGCCCCATGGGCATTTTAGTGTGAGGGCACTATATCCACACCAGATGTGCTCTGGGAACTGTCGTCCACCTTCTTCACTTCTGGGGCTAGTCATATCGTGTGGTGTCTGCCAATTAGTGCAAACATGTCTACATGTTCTGTCACACTGTTAGCTAATTAGCAAAACTGATATGTAATAACATTACAGGGTGTAAATGGTTCACAGAATGCGTCTTAAAGGGACAGGACTTGTTATCGGTTACTCACCGTCATGTGTCCTCAGCTCTTTTTCTAGCCTGTGTAACAAAAGGTGAATTGTGAAAATGATTTTGCTATCCAGGCTCATTGGAAAAACGTGCTTGTAGCGACATTCTGCAAAAGTTATTACTTAAAGTCTCCAAAATTTAACACATTTTCAAGGAAAGTCTGCGTGAGTGGACCTAAAAATGTAACTGTCTTCCGTGTTGAAAATAACGTACCACTGCCACTAAAAGCCAACACGACACCTAATGGTAGTGTTATAAAAAGCAAACATTAAGTAAAAATGCATTTGCTGAAGCAACCATGACATTTCAGCTTGCTTTTAAATACATATTAAACAAATATTTGAGCTTGATCATCATGACTTGTGTTTCATAGGACTCATAATGTACCTGCACTCAACATTGCAAGCTACCAAGGAGAGCTATCAATGAAGTTTACTTCAGTAGGAAAGCTATAAATATAAAATGTATTATACTTTGTGAAAATAAATTAAAATCATTGGTGTTTTACTGCCTCTACTGTTTATTTCAGCTGGAAACGGCAATGAATTGTATGAATGTATAGGTACATTTTTTTTAGTTTTCCAAAAATGTAGGTAGAGGCAAGTTTCAGTGACACCGTGTTGTTATTTTGAGCACTCTTTTTAGCATAAGGCAATGATGGCTTAATTTAGATGTCATGACAGGAAACTATCCACATGAAAGCATCTGAATAATCTAGGTGACTGCGAAACTTTTATGCATTCATTTCAATTGAGTCAGCAGTATACTGTGGGATACAGGGGAAAATAATTGCTTAAGCAAAGCATTTGTAGACTATAATTACTCATTCAGCACTATAATGAATATGTCATTTAATGATCTGCTGCTGTATGGACAGTGACTGTCAGAATACAAGATGAGCCAAATCTTCTGAAGGACTTTGGGTCAGATTTAAAGCTGGTGCTCGCTGAATGAAAAGTTCCATAAATCTAAATGATGAACACATGCAATACCTCTGAGAGAGATATCATATTAGCCCCAGGAGATAAATAGCATTGTGGAGTTGTTGTTTTTTGACCTTTATGATAGTAGTTAGGCAAGTATTTAACACATCACTCCTTCAGTTTTACCAGGTATCTACTGTGAAGACTCCCCTGACCCACGTCAAATATGTGAGAAGACCAATCAAAAAGCAGTAGAATTCAGTGTCACTCACCTGGCGACAATTTGTGCACCACAGCTGTGGCCTGTGACAGCAAAGATTTCCTCTCCAAAAAATGATATTACCACATGTACGACGGGGCCATAATGAGGGTGTTCTCATATCGCTGTGTCAAAAGCAGACCAGCGCACTTGTAAAAATGTATCATGACACCTCCAGTGCCTGGAGATTCAACAATACAAAGTTATCAGACTGGAAGGTGCAAGAAAATGTGATTCTAAGATTCTTTGAAGAATAGCATTGCTTTTTTTTTTGGCCACCTGTATCTGTAGATTAGTGTACTTTTTAAATAAATGTTACTTTATTTTATATTCTTTATTTGATTAAAAATCAATATAGAAAATATTTATAATGGTAACTGTAAATTAAATTGTGGCAGCATTCAAATGGTTTAAAGGCCAAAATGTGAAGCTCATGTTTCTGAATAACACCTAATTCATCCATAATTTTTTTTATTTCAGTTGTAAAATAGTTCTGTTTACTATTTTGACCCCCTTTTAGTTCTCTATGTCTGTGTGTCACTCTCTCTGTATTTAACCATTAATCATTTATCATTTGAAACTAAGAACAAGTTAAAACTGTTCCTCTGGAAATCAACATTATGCCGAAAATGATGTTGGAATTTAACTTAACTGACCCTAGAACATTTTTTTAAAGAAATCTTACTTTGTTTGTACATTTGAAACTTCTGCTTTTTGTTTGGCTCCTGAGCCCGTAAGGGTAACATCTGAACTTTTATACAGATCTATAACTAGAAGTGTGCATGGAAATAAAAATGTTATTTTGTCCGGAAAAGAAATGTTTTTGTAGTCATGCTTTATATAGCATTTTTCAGTTTTTTGACAACCTCTATTTCTGAATCATTTTGTCGTCAAACCTGAGCAACTCCCTTACACAGGACACAATTAAAATTCGAAATTACTTGGCCAAAATGTTGAAACCATGCTTGGAGAAAAAAAAAAAAAACGGTTATTTTCCCATTATGTTTGCTGTGGTATTTGATCAGCTGGGTTTAGATTGCCTCCTAAACTGCCCATAAAACAGCTGCATAAGAAACTGCACAATTATGGAGGCCATCTGGAATAATAACGCTGGAGAATGAATATGATTAACGCTAAAATAAACAGATGGCAAAGTGTTAGATTGCTGTTCGACAAGCACATAATGAGAGGCAACCTTAAGCTCAATTATACAAGCAGGACTCGGCTAGAGAAGACGGGCTTGGGAATGGAAGGCTGCTAATTAAAGCCATCACTGCAGGGCGAGTGTAAGACTAGATTCACTGAACAACACCGATCAGGCGTCCGGTCATCTGTCACCCCCTCGAGAGGGAAAAAAAGACTGTATACTTAGGGATATTGTTGTAGAGATGTGATGTTTAAAGGTTCTTTGACAAGACGTCAAAGTGTACAATGGCTTATGAGTATCATATCGTAATGAGCTGTCAGGCTCGCAAACCATCATGGGATTAGATTAAAAACAATTGTCCTTCAAGAGAGATGGAGGAGGTCTCGACAATAGTGGACGGTGTTGACGATTCCTTTGCTGTGTGACTTTGCACACATCTATCATGAGATCAATGTGTAATCACACCCTTTCGGTTTTATCCCTTTTCCGCCGTGTTCAGATTAATGCAATACATGCCAGACACTCCAAAATCCTTAGAGGAAGCTGCACAAAGGCATTTTGGAAGGTATTGGATCAGTTAGTAATTGACTTGTGGGAGATGGCGATGGTGGGTAGTGGTCGAATGAGTTTCGTCTCTGTTCTGAGACCAAAGAGTATGTAGCCTTTTCTTCCCGAGAACATACAGTAAACAACAACTGAAATTGTTTGCAGGCCTCATCTTTCCATAAAAGCCCAGACCTCTTGTTCATCTTGCAGCAGAGCAAACTGTTCACCTTTTACATTTTTTTATTTTGATTTTTTTAATTCAAGGTCACTTTGGTCAGCTTGCCCCGAAAAGATGGACAAAGTATATATAACTTTTATTATGGTGTTGTTGTTTTTTTTTATCATTTTTATCATTGAAAGCTGAAAAGATTAGTTGGTTTATGTTGATCTTGGAGTGGTCTGCTGGTGGACCAGCAAAACTTGTCTGGTTAAAGTTGACCAACCATGATAGTCTTACTAGTTAAAGGGATAGTCCACAATCATGTTGTTTCAGATTTGTATGACTGACTTTTCTGATAAAAGAAGATATTTTGAAAAAAATCTGGTGTGCTTTTTTATTATATTTTGTGTTTGCTTTGCTTTGTTGTACAATATCAGAGTTTTGTTTTGTTTGGTCCTTATGTGTTGCTTGACGTTCCTTTGTGAACACCAAAAATATTTAAAAAATCATGTATTTATTTGTTTGTTTGTATGGTTATTTGTGTTTGCTTTACTGTCGAACACAAAGGTATCAGTTTATTATTATTATTCTTTATTGTTTGTTTGTTTGTATTATGGTATTTTGTGTTTTGTTTTGCTTTGATGAACATATATATATATATGATAATCATTGTTTGGGTTTGTTTTGAAAATGGAAATTGTTTGGTTTAGTTTTGTGTTACTTGTTGCATACAATAATATACATATATATATATATATATATATATATAATATATATATATTCTATTCATCTATCATATATGCATATATATGCATACTTTAATTTGTTGTTGTTGGTTGTTGTTTTCCTTACATAAAATCGTGGGGTCCAGTGTTTTTGTTGTTTGAAC
The DNA here is from genome assembly GCA_018155175.1 of Sinocyclocheilus anophthalmus. Lineage (NCBI taxonomy): Eukaryota > Metazoa > Chordata > Actinopteri > Cypriniformes > Cyprinidae > Sinocyclocheilus > Sinocyclocheilus anophthalmus. Next base: position 62,478 of record JADLZN010001530.1, on the reverse strand, counting down.
TAGAGCATTATGTGGACAAAAACAGTTGAAACATTCTTCACAATATCTTATTTTGAGTTCAGGAGAATAAAGTCAGAAACAACATGAGGGTGAGTAAATTTATGAATTTTTAATTTTCTGGTGAACTGTCCCTTTAAGCTATAGAAAATACATGTGTTTGTGACACCAGCATTTAAAACACAGCAAATGCTGGTGTTGCTGCAGGGGATCCAAATGAATATTTATGGTAAAGAGGATCTGCAAAACTTTAGAATGTGTGAAATCAGTGGGCAGATGGGTGAGAAAACAAGAAACCATCCTTTTATAATGCTTGTTTCTCTCTTTTTCCTCTACATGCAATTTATTATTTTGACTCCAGCACTATTGCCACAAGCTGTCATTAACTGATGCATGGCTAATACGTTGTTCCTAGTAATCCATCAAAGTGCTTAAGTATTCACAATAGCAATGCAGGAAAGTGTTCTTGCATGCTTCTCCTCAGTCCCAGATCCAGCGACGGGCTTGCATAAATCTTCTTGAGAGAGTGTTGGTGATAGCCAGATAGGCACAGACTTCAAAGGCTCAGATGCATGTATTGGTTATGAAAATGTAGAAGCGTGCTAGAGAGCCACTGCCCACCTTCAAGTTGTCATTCAGATCCTATCGTAGATGTGGCAGAAGCAGGGGTGGAAGCGGATGGCAGGTTCAACCTATTGTGTGAAACTAAGAGCTTTTTTTTTTTTTTACTAAAAACCATACAGCCAGCTCTATAGTGCTATAAAGCTAAACATGAGAAGTCTGAAGCCATTAACTTTTCATGTTGGTGTATCTTGTTATCAGTGATGTAGCTTGTTAAAGACTTTTTGTTCTGGTCTAGATCTGATCTTTTGTGACATAACAGAAGATGTGACATTTAAATTTCATTGTATTTTTCACCAAATGACAGGCAGATCCTGCTCATTAGCAAAACTCAAATAATTAAATAATAACAGAAAAATAATGTATTCCCAGGAAATAAATAAATATGTTCAGATAAAGGGGTAGCCCACCCAAAAATGAATTTCTGTCATTATTTACTGGTGTTACAAACCCATATAATTTTATTTCTATTGTAAAACGTAAAATGAGACTTTTTGAAGATTTTGTAGGCTGCTGTTTTCTATGACAGTACCATGAATAGTGGCTGAAGCTTCAAAGCTCCAAAAAGGGTGCAAAACACCCTACAGTGCATTAAAATATTTCATATGACATGTCTACTATATTTAAATTAATTTGATACCACAAAATATCTTTATGATGCATTTCTCTAATTAATATTCCTTATATTTGTCAAATATTGGAAAGAAGCATTGAAAACGCCTGTGGGTATATGAAAGAATGAAAGAAAGTTTTGCAATGACACGAGGGTGAGTAAATAAACAGCACGTTACATGTTTAGATGAATTTTCTTGGTTTGAACTAGGACGAACATAGACCGTGTTAGAGAATGAATTTTCAAAAAGGAATTGCATAATGTCAGTTTCATAACAGCATTTTGACCCATCATTGTCAATTCATAAAACACCTCTGCAATAATACTGTCATCTCAACACCAGGTCTGTGCTTTGTTTAGATTTTTAATCTGATTGTCGGAAATTAAATAGTTTAATCTTTCCATGCTGTTTATTATTGAAACCTGATATGAATGTTTCATCTGTGCTGCGTTTCTTACATCCTCAGATGACTGAAATGATCTTTCATCCATTACCTGATTAAAACAAAGCTGTTTTATCGTTCATGTTTCATGAAACATAAACCGGAATGTGGTAATTAAGACATGGAATCACAGTGGAATCTTTGTCTACAGGCTTATAATTAGCAACAATGCTCTCGGATTATTCTCATTCCAAATGAACAGTGGCACCCAAATAGGAAAAACACAAATGCTTTGTAAAACATAGTCATAGTTGGAGAAAAAGAGAGAACAGCGAGAATCCCCCCGTCCAAAATCTCCCATAGTTCATAGTTTCATTAATTATTAATCACAGCATGGACCAGCATTTCAGAGATGAAAAACCATCAGCGGAGCTCAACCGATTAATAATGTGGTTGTTTTGTCTGAGAGTAAAAATGCAATTGGAATTTTTATGGACCAGTGGGGTGGAAATTTAAAACAGTTTTATATAGAAGTATATATATATATATGTTTATTATCTATTTTTTTTTTTTTTTTTTTGGCATCAGCTTCATGAAGAACGGGAAGGTTGAAATATGATCAATGAACAGAAAGTTTCGAATGAAGGTATTACTATAACTCTAAATATACATGGAAAAAAACAAAATGATTTAACCCGTTTTTATAGGTCTATTAAGTTATTGAAAAAAATACAGTTCACTTGCCTTGAATATACCTCTTCTGAACATGTTTTCTAGTTGGTTTAACTGTCCTGAGACTGTAATTTAGAGAAGAAAAAATCTTGTACATGAGTGTATAAAACCAACTGGATGAATACAATTGTACATTTCAAAGAACCTGGCATCCTTTTTAAACTATAATAAGTTCTCCTCCTCTGACATCCTTATTTGGCACTGACCCAAATCACACACTTGCTGAAATGGATAGACACTCAAATCAGGATAAACTAGAGAGCAGAACTTTCTAAATGACTACACAGGGGGCGACTGCTATGAGTGTAACAGAAGTATCATAAAATACTTTGCTGGCACACACATTGAACTAATTTAATCCTCTAAGTTCAGTCTAATTACTCTACTGCAGTGCTTTCCTCGAAACAGAACTGTAAATGCATTATTCTAATGGTGTTTTTCCAGTAAAATTACTCACAGATGTCTCTCACTCATAATGGGATATTAGCCGTGTGTCATAACAAGTGATGCAGAGTGTGCCGAGGCTCTCATAATAATATAATGTTTAAGAGAGCTAAATTAAAAGATGATACAAATGCAACTGTGGAAACTAAAGTGGAATATATTTACCAATAATATATCATCTTACTTGATATATTACTTGAGTCAAAATCTGCTAAGGAATAATTAAATTTAACAAATCATGTTAAAAAAAATATTTTACAGGAAAATTAAATATTTTATGAAACTTTGATAATTGTCTTAATCTTTTAAAGAACTGAGAAGATAGTATTCAAACTACATTTTATAAAAGTTAACTTTCACGTTCAGTGATAAATATTATATAAGCATATGAGGTCTGAATTGGACTACAGGAACTCATCTCAAGATCACTCATTTAACAGTTCATCCATTGCCACAATTACGAAAAACATTTTTTTTTAAATCAGACAAGAATAGTAAATTATTGAAAATATTCAAATCAGGAACGTCAGAATTAGAATGCAGTTCTGAATCAGAGTAGTTTGTGCATTAAAAGAAAATGTCTGTCAAAACCAGCATACGTTGAATGATGTTCACTAACCCACTAAAATACTTCACACTGCAGTGTGAAGTATTTTACTTTTAATAAGGTTCCCTGATAATTCCGAAGGACAACTTATACTTACATTGCATTATGCATGTTATCTTCTTTGACAGACAGCACACGGAAGCCAATCAGGCCACTATTTTCTCTTTCTCGGAAAGTGTGATGCATTCAAAACATCTGGTAGTGTGAGTTTTCCAGGAAATGTGTGTACTCGCTGGACCGCTGTGTCTCGTAAATACTATTGTGTATTGAGCACGTCATTTTTTGACAGACATCGATGTTGCAACCGACAGCTAGCCTAAGTTTTTGACAGACATGATGACGTAAGGGGTAAAAAAAATAGGTTTCATTTCGGGGTAATTATACAACATGCTGGAGACTATTCGTGCAGTTCATTATACTTATTTTATGGAAGATTTTTATTTCACGCCTTAAATGCATTACATTTTACTTAGAGCCTGATATGTTTGGCTTGTCAAAAATGTTACATTTAACTGGCGCAGATTTTTTGATTTTTGAAAATCAAGTTCTTTTTTTTTCCAGCAAAGGGTGGTTTTGATGCACAAAGAGGTTTTTATCGTATCTTATAAGAAAAAGAAAAGAAAAAAAAATCACTATTATTTACAACAGGATCCACTTTTTCATGTGTATATAAAATGTGGATCCTGTTGTAAATAATAGTAAAATATCACTTTTTAAGCTGTTGTTCCATTATTAGCAGGTTTTGAATTATAGAATTACAGTTAAATATACAGCAATAATAAACAAGCTCTTTTAATTTTTTATATATTAAGGGATTGGTGGGGTACAGTTTGTATTTGTATTTAAATGTAATCTTTGTTCAATTGTTGATTTATTTTTTTATTTTATGTTTTCTTTATTTATCACTTTTTTATATAATTTATTTTTGTTTTTTCTTTCTTTCCTAAATATATACATACATAATGCTACACACACACACACCACTATATATATATATATTATATTATATATAATATATAAACATACCTAGACATTTCATATATAGTTGCCTTTCCTGTCTTATTGTTAATCATACTGTACTTTCCATGTGTTTACCACAGAAAGTACAGTAGTATATGTAGTCAGTATATTTCAGTTGAGCGCTTTTGATGACATAACTTGGACCATGGCCTTGACTTTAATGCCAGTTATGATGTAACTACACCACATCTGACCACAAATAGAACATCTCAGTGTTTTATGAGGCTGTGGTGTAGTTGTTTCTCTTGAAATCATGAAATGTATGAGCTTTGAAGTTTGCTTGCTGATTCAATGAATCGGCCGGTTCCCAGCTGCCAGTGAGTTGCAACACCCCTGCGTTTGCAAGCACACAATGTCCACACACACGCTTTCACTAATTCACTTCCACACACACGTGCACATAAACACAGCTGCTCACCTTATTAAGGCACAGCCGCGGGTCTCTGCTCACATGCTTCATGAAGCTGTCCGGTCAGGTCGCCTGCGCAGGTCACAGCAGTGCCGCCACTGCACTGCGGCTCATTTGTCCACAGACGCCACCAGTGTGAGGTGAGGTCACCCAGTTAGCCTGCTGACCGCTCTGATCAAGATGATTTGGCATAATTGTGTTATCACCTGCTGAGCAAAGGCCACCGCTTTTGAAGACAGCAATATTGGCTTTCTGCAAGCTTTTAGTCTGCCTATGTCAATGTGCTGTAGTTTCCATGAAAATCAATTTGGAGGCAGAGGCGTATTTGACTTATAATCCCAGAACTGGAGTTGCCACTGCTGACACAAGAAATCAGAGGGAGTCATTACGAAGAAATATGGACACGCCATATTTTGCTGAGAGAAACATCTCTATGGACAGCTTTTTAACACTGTTTGATGGGTGCTAAAACCGTTAAAAGCTTAAATATAAGATTTTGTGAGTTGGCTTGCCATAATTATTCATTATAGACAAACCAGACTGGTCAAAGCTCATTTACTCACTTATTGCCCCTGTCAGCTTCCCTCGCGTTCATTGCAGTTCCTAAGGTTCAGAGAATTCCCTTTTACAGGTCTGCAGCAATTGATCAATGAAATTTCCCACAGTCTCTTTTGGTTGATCCTTGTTTTAGACTGAATTAGGTGAGGGATTCATTAAATGGATTTTCAGCTCAGTTTTTCGCTTGGTCTCGCCACAGAGCTCTGGGGGTCATGTACTGATTGGGTTGTTAAAGAAATAGTTCACTCAAAAATAAAATATTGTCATTATTTACTCACCCTCATGTGGTTCCACAAAACCTGCTAAAGCCGTTTATGTATCTACCTACCTCTTCTCTCTCTTTCTTTCTTTAGCAAAGTCCCCCGGTTAGAGTTTCAGTTGAGAAGGGAGAATGAGGCAGGCATGAACAGTTCTCTCAATTTTGGATTGTTTTAGACATGTTTTCTGGTCTTTTTTGGATGTGACCGTTGTGGTACAATATGGAAAGGCGGTTGTATGAACTCTAAATCACATTTTGTTTTTACAAAAATATATATATATATATATATATATATAACAAATTTATTATGTGGTTATTGCCACTTTATGGAAATATTAGGACATGAAATTAATCGTTGAAATATTTCATTAGATCTTTAAATGCAAGGCAAAGAAAAATAGTTCCTAACAAATAGCTTTGAGCCTACAAATGCACAAACTCAGACAATATGGACATTTAAGCCATAATACTAAATAATTTCACCACATAAATAAAGACAAGGACATAACGTGTTATTTGAGTAAAAAGTGTAAAATGGTACCTATTTATGTTAAAATTATTGTGTACCAAAATCTGGCAACAAGACTGATTTGAAATATTTTTGTCCAAACTTCCAGAACCAACAGTTACTGAAAGTCACCGGATATGATGATGGCATAGTGTTTCACCGCTATACATCACCAGTGTTTAGTGCAGTAACTTGCGTAATTATTTCTTTCAAACATGGTCAATGCGGTTTCCAACAAAATTAGCAGCATGGGTTGCAAATTTATTTCATGACTTGTGAATATAGTCCACGCTAAATGGTATGACGCCCCCCCCTCCCCAAGTAGATAGAACTTTTAGAAAGGAAAATATAAAGAGAAAGGGATAATCAATAAATGCCATTGTGAAAAAAAATACATAATCATGTAATCCATAATAAAGTAATCTGATTATGAGCATTTTACAATGTAATATACTCTAATTACAAGTACTTAATTTTTGGAATCTGATTACATTATCCAGATTACATGTAATCAGTTACTTCCTATTTTATTTGGCATTTCTAATGATTATGGTTGTTATCAGGGAATAACCCACCTCGAAATGCTGTGACTGACCAATCAGAATCACATATTCCAGAGATCCGTGTGATAAAGGTAAAACTAGAAGAATAAGTGTACATAAAATAACATAAGAAATATCAGTTTTCCATATTAAGCAGCATAACAAGCTGTTTTGTACAGTTAAAAATGCCATGAGAATGACTAAATGATGACAGAATTTAAAGTAACTATTCTTTTAAAAGATAAATTCCTGGTCAGATAAGAATAGTAGCATTAGCATTCACACATATTAAGGTATCTGTCCATACCAAGCAATACAGACACAGCATTTAAACTTCACTGGTGACATCGAAGACTTCAATAATTAGATTTGGTAGAGAATTTAAAATAGTGTAGGCTCTTCAGAGTTACTCTAACCATTAGACTGAGTACATCCACAGGATCCAAAGGACGCATTTCCAAGCTGTCACTACAGTGGACACTGGCTTTTATGGCTTAAGACACGAGCGATGCGGGACAAGGAATTTCAGCCGCTCTGCAGGGGCCGTGCCAGCCTAATGTATATTCAACAGAGCAGGAAAAGCCAATGGTCCCTATTGAAAATATGTCACCTCATATTCAAGCTTTGAGCCAGGAGGGCAGACTGCCAAACAGGAGGAGACCACCGCGAGGAATACAGCTCTGACCTGAAAGATCTAAGCTTGGTGACCTTTGAGCATTTGATAGATGCTTTGCTGCATCATCGTGTACTAGAGTGCACAAGAGGTCGACAGATCACTCAATAGACAAGAAAAGAACAAGGACAGGAAGGTGTGAGCTTTTCAAATGGAAATTTCCCAACATACTCTCGTAAGGAAACATTGCGCCAGTGATTTTTATCCTGCACCTCTGAAAATTAACATTTACTGTAACATAATTACAGAGGATTCATTGATTTATTTAATTTATATTAATGTGAGATTTGTTTCGTATTATGATTTATATTATTATAAATGTGTATTTGCGAATGATTATTTAATATAGAAGCCATTTTTGCCACAGTCTCTTTATTCACGGTTTTGAATTTTTCCCGGCAATTCTCATTTATATTTCACATTATATTATATTTCATATTTTCACTGTGAACTTTTGAATTTTTCTCAAAATTCTGAGTTTATAGCCCACAAATTATTTAGCCTTTTCTTAGAAGTCTGAGCTTACAGCTTTCAAATCTGTATTTTTCCACTACAGAAAAACAAGCTGCATATTTGTGCATTTTTTCTTGCAATAGTGAGTTATATCTCACCATTTAGACCTTTCAGAAATGCAATGGAACATCTTTCCAATTTGAACTTTTTTTTTTAAGAATTACATTTTATCTTGCAATTCTGAGTGTATCTCTTGCCATTCTGATTTTATATCTCACAATTCACTTTTTTCTCAGATGTGAGAAAATAGGTCAGATTTGCGAGTTATAAATTCAGAATTGCAAGATAAAATGTATGAATTGTGTGATAAAAACAAATTCTGCTTTGAAATCTAAACTTAGAATTTTGAAAAAAAAGTCAGAACTGTAAGATAATTGTGATGATTGATTGATGATGATGATTGATGGTGATGACTGATGGACTGACTGAGAATGAGTCATTCATTTTATTGTTTTCTTGTTTTTGTGTGTGTGGCAGAAACAGGCTTCCATATAAATTAAATGTTCATTCTGCAAAGACAAGAAAACTAAAATTATCATAAGTGACTTCCATTTAATCAATAATTTCCATATATTTAGGAAGATTTCATTTATGAAGGTTTCATTTATTAAAAATTGTCTGTACAGTCAAAGTAGACACTGCTTTTACTGTCATGCTTGTGCTCCTTTTCCACATCTTCTGAGTAAAAGAGTAAGAGAAAGATTTTTTTTTTTCAATGGAAATCTTCCCTTTCGCCGAAGTACTCTTTCAATATTTGAAAATGGGCTCCTCGAGACACATTGAGCTACGTTTGACATCACTGATGTCAAATGCCACTTGCTTTTACATGGTCTTGTGGCCGATTCCTGAATGACATTTGAGAGCCTTGGTGGAGTGGAAGACTTTCACAAAATAACTTAAATTTTCCATGAGGACCCAAAAAGAAGGATTTTTCAGATGATTTCTACCTTCCTCCTCAACAGTCTGCATGATCCCTGCAAGGGATGTAGCATATCAAAACATCTCACAATGCCCCCTCCAACAATCCATTCAGCCAAACCCTTTTACTTTCACGATAATGCCCTATTATTGTCAACAGCAGCACTTAATGTGCGGCTGAGAGTGTGAGATACCACAATGATTTCTTTGTTTTATTTATGGCGCATATTTTCAGGTTAGGTAACGTATGAAGCTGTTCAACAGGAGGCTGAACACAATAAGGGCAAATGCAGCTGGAGGCTTTGGATAAGGTGCTAAATGATGCATTTCCTGTTGAAGATGAAAACAGGACTTTATACGTGAGTTGGGCATCTATTACTTGGAATTGTCAATTGAATAGCTTGAGTATTGATGGCGAATTATCAATTTTTAACTAACTGTAAGCTTTTATAGCTTTTTTTAATGTTCAACTTTTCATTTGTAGATAATAACCCAAAGATCATGCATGAAAATCGACTACAATGTGAATTGAGAGGAACTGCAAGTTTAGCAAAGGTATGTCAATTATATGTATTTATGTGTAAATGGAATGTCAATCTATGCCATAAAAGACTTAATGTAATTTACATCATGGGTCTTGCACATGTCAAATGTCTTGTCTCAGTCTACTGAATGGCTATTCCTGCCAGAAGAAGATGTATCCTCAGATGTATTGCAAAATACCCACAGATCCAAAGAAGATGTGAAGATGCAATGAAACCACAAAATAAGTTGACCTACCTAGGACAAGGCTTGTACTACATGAATTACCATACTAGAGACATGCTCCCTCTAGTGGGAAATACTAACCTCTACAGCAGGTGTTCAAAATAATATTAGGTGTTTCTCTCAAGCATTAGGACGAGGTTGAATTGGTCTGTTGCAATGATGTAGAAAATCTACCTCACAAGGCTACACATATGACAGACTCGTAACAGTTCATGAGTTACGCAACAGCCCTGCAGGACACAGAGGCATTTTCGGCTGGATATTTGCAGCTGCACAATAACTTGCAGCTGTAAAGGACAAAAGGTTGCTCTGAGAGGAATGCTGCAAATTTGCATGCAGACAGTAAAGCATTATAATGGTATTTACAAGTGAGCAATTTAACAGCTCATCTGGATAAGCTATTTAGCAGAATTATTGACCTAAAAATAAATATGTCATCATTAACTCTGCCCGCATGTTGTTCCAACCCTGGATCATTTTCTTTCCCCAAAAGGAGATGTTTGGGAGAATTACCAAGCTCGCTGATTTATACTGCCAAGCTCCAGACATCCTCAAGTCTCTGATGTATTCTGATGAGTCTAGAGTCAAATCCTTTTTTTGTAATTAATTTTACGTTATCGCGGTTATTTGTATAAATAGATTTTATGGAAGGTTCGTAAACAACAATTTCTGTCATCATTTACTCACCCACGTGCTATTCCAAACCTGTATGATTTTCTTTTCTAATAGGATGCAAAGAGACTTGGGAATGTGACCTTTTCATGGACAAATAACAGGGTTATAATCACTAACTAAAAATAAATCTATTAAAACTTTTTTGTTCATTGTAATAAAGCTGAAACAAAATGTAAATATAAGGTGAAAACCAAGAATTAGAATTGTTGTCCGTGCAGCGCTAACTATAATAAACACAAAAATGACTGGAAATGGCAATAAATAAAAACTAAAACTGAAATAAAAAATTAAATAAGCCTAAATATATTAATATAAAACAAGAATAAAAATGACAAAAGCACACGGCAAACAAAACCTAAAACTGAAATATAAAAAAGCTCATAAAAATATCATAAAACTATAGCCTTAGAATAGAAATAATAATAAAAATCAACTGGAATAATCATTAAATATCAAAGACATCTACGTCTACAGGTTTAGATCAAAATGTGGGAGAAATGAGGACAGAATGATTTATTTCTCTACAAGCCATGAAATCATATAATTATCATTTTAAAAAATTTCCAACTTTTGCAGATTGTTGGATGGCAGTTTTCCATAGTGTTTACTGGTGTGTGTGTGTGGTGTGTGTGGGTGTGTGTAACGGGTTGGTTGCGAAACGCGGCGTGAGGCCTGCGGCTCCTATGCAAGGCTTTTATTTAGAGGCGTGGTCATGAAACAGGCAAGGGTCAGACAACAACACTGGTACAACACAGGCAAGACAAAGGAGTATTCCTAGGGCAAGCGTGGGTCTTCAGTCGGCAAACATAAACCAGAGGGTGAGGCAAATGGGTAATCCAAAACATGCAATAATCCAGTCAAGGTGCAAACATAGTCCAAACAACAAGACGAGAGAATTCTAAGACAGGCAGATAATCAGGTAACAGGTAATTGCAAGGCAAAACTAGACTAGACTAGAAACTTTGAACTAGAAACTAGGGCAGAAGGCTCCGTAATGTAGCTATCACTGGGAAGGCGATAAGCACTAAACAATACTCGGCGATTAGAGAAGGATTGAGTGGTTGTTATATAGAGTGTGTGTGTGATTGGCTGCAGGTGAGTCCAATCAGTGCAATGGAGCATGGGAAATGTAGTCCAGGGTGACGTGCAACAGTTTGTGTGGTGTGAGCAGTCAGTGTAATCAGAAGGCGACCTCTGGTGGCGAGCAGACGGAAGACCACCGACCGGATTCGTGACAGTGTGTTTCATGGAACAAAAATTATATGTTTTCGGAATAGCATCAGGGTGAGTAAATTATGACAATTGTCATTTTTGGCCAAATATTTCCTTCAAGCAATCAACACAAGTGCTATTTCATTCCCTCATATTGTTCATATTTGAAAGTCTGTCTGATCTGTATTGTCTGTATCACTGTCTGGTATACTTAATGTCTTCGGGGAGCTAAAACTGATTCTCGGATTATTACGAGGCCATTAAACATATTTCATCGTTAATAGTTCCTAACCATTTTATAAGTCTTGCAGAGTTCTCCTTGATTACAGTATTATTCAAATATAATTGCTAATGAGCGGTAATTTATGATGATTGAGAACAGTTTGAGCCATTAGTGTCACTGCTGACTGTCTGCAGCGTGACGCATGACTCAGGAAGTGGAAATCATATTGATGACCTCCATATGACAAATAGCCAACAGAATTGACAAGATTTGTTTCATGGGCTTCCACTTAATGACAATCTGTGACATTTCTCCTCAAGTTAAGACTTAGATTTGTCAATCCAACTAGAAACAACTAAACACCTGAGTAGAAAATAAAGTATATGAACATCAAAGCACACGCTCTTCTTTATAAGGATGTACATTTAACCTTTTCTTCCTGCAACTAATGAAAGACAGATGTAGTTGTGTTTTTGTACTCGCATACAAACAACAAAACTATTAGAGGAGCAGCGTATGAGCAGGAACAGAGGAAGACGCAAATGAGGATGGTTGGGTTCTGTGGCATCCCTGAAGAGCATCTATTGTTGGAGATTACGGCTGACCCAAAAAAACTCGAAAAGTTCCGAAGACTTGTTGCATCCTCATCTTCAAAGACACAAATGTCCTGGGATCCAATTTAGTTTTTCTTCAGCATCGCTTTCACCATAAATTGTTACATGTGTGAGTGTGTGACAGAATGTAATTCGGAGGAAAGTAGGAGATTTTATAGCAATAGTGGTGATTTACACGCTTCACCTGTTATCTTCTCATTTAGTGATCTCCACAAACTCTTTATAGTGTCTATTAAAAGATGAAAGGCAAAATGCATATCAGCCCACCTAACCAAAAACAGACACCATATGTTAGTTTCCTTTTGTTGTTGTTGTTTTGATATCAGCAACATTGGAGAACATGCTTTTTTATTTATTTTTTTATTTTTTATTTATTTATTTATTTAATACATTGTGTGTTTGTTCTAAAACAAACTAGGCCCTGATATCCTATAATCATAGGATAGTGACTGTCACTTATTAACACATATAACCATTCAATAATAGAGATTAAACTGAGGTTTATTTTCTTTGTTCATGGTGGTTATGTTTGACTGGTTTGATGTGAATTTAAGTGGGAAGGGGGTTATGGCCCTGCGGGACGCAGAGAGAAGCTCACTAACTGGGGGCAGAGAGACCGACTGTGAGGCCGCTGGCAGGAAAAACAATTAGGATTTTAAAGTAAGGTCATTGCTGCTCATTTACTACTGTGGATCTGAGGTGTATTCAAAAGCTCTGCCATGGGCAGAGAAAATGCTTCTTCAATTAGTGGTTTTGTAATTTTTCACGAATAACTTGGAGTAGAAATGCATAAATGTTAGTTCTGGTATTGTAAAATTTCGAGCCATAGCATACTTACATAAAACTGAATGTTCTGGGAATATTTGATTAAAATGAACACTCAAATGATCACAATTGATATACAAACTAAACCTGTCAAACATTTGGGACATATAATTAGATTTAATTAAAAATAACAGTAAATTGTGAAATATACCATAAAAAAAGTGTTGTAGGAAAAGGTGCACAAGCAACAGGGCTGACCGCAAGCTTGAGAATACTGTCAAGCAAAGCCAAATCAAACACTTGGGAGAGCTTTACAAGGAGTGGACTGAAGCTGGAGTCAATGCATCAAGAGTCACCACGCTCAGACGTCTTCAGGAAAAGGGCTACCAAGCCACTTCTGAAACAGAAACAACATCAGAAGCATTTTACCTGGGCTAAGGAGAAAAAGAACAGGACTGTTGCTCAGTAGTCCAAAGTCCTCATTTCAGATAAAAGTAAATTTTGCATTTCATTTGGAAATCAAGGTCTGGAGTTTGGAGGAAGACTGGAGAGGCACAGAATCCAAGTTGCTTGAATTCCAGTGTGAAGTTTCCGAAGTCAGTAATGATTTGGGGTGTGTGCGTGACGTCTGCTGGTGTTGGTCCATAGTGTTTTATCAAGTCCAAAGTCAATGCAGCCGTTTACCAGGAGAGTTTGGAGCCCTTTATTCTTCCATCTGCTGAGAAGCTTTATGGAGATGCTGATTTAATTTTACAGCAGGACTTGGCACCTGCCCAAGTGCCAAACCACTTCCAAGGGGTTGCTACATGATATCTACTTGCTGAGTGGCCCGCGACAGCCTGCCCGAGCGTATCGGGAATCTCTTGGATATTTTCAAGGAAAGATTGCGAAACGTCGATCAGCAATACAGAGGAACGAAGGCTCAATAGGGCTCAGCAGAGAGCAAAGGTGATGCTTTCCATGCCACACCTCATGATGTGGAGAGTTTGTGTAAAGGCGCACTACCAAGTATTGAGTGCATAAATTAACATACTTTAAAGACCTTGAGCTTTTCTGTTTTGCAAACTTTTTTTTTTTTCGATTGATTCTTAGGAAATTATTCTAATATTTTGAGTAATGGATTTTGCCTTTCATGAGTGTAAGCTTCACATCAAATAGAACTTTTGAAATGTTTTACTTTACATGTGATGAATTTAGAATATATGAAAGTTTAACTTTTTGAAATAAGTTACAAAAAATAACTTTTCTATTATATTCTAATTTTTTTAGATGCACATGTATGTGACTGTCTGTGTATGGGAATATGTTGTCTTTGTCATTGCAAAATGTTTCTCATATTTTAAACTATTTTAAACTTTTAAACATCTTTTCCAATCTTCAAAACTCCTTGAACTGCAAGCAAACCCCTAATTACAATCATAAGAAACCCAGCTCTTGATCTGATGAAGGAGGCAGCTGCTGTTGTCAGATGGGTTTGAGCACTGCCTCAGTGGCCAGTGTCCATTAAAAGATTTTGCCATTACTTATCTGTTTCAGCTACCGGAGGATCTATCGGACGGAGCTATTGACATCCACCATGCCGCCCCAACCAGGTCACAGCCAGATGATTGATGGAAAATTTCAGGCTTCACTGTCTGCAAAGTAGCAAGCACACACATACACACAAGCACACAAGCCCACACACACTAATAGCCCACCTTGATACACTTGGCTGAACTATCCTTTTGAATTTCTTAGCAGGCTTCTAAATCGAGGTGTCACACCAGCTCAGAGAGAAAATGGGGTGACATTCTAGAAACTCCTCCTTCTGGTCAAATCAGCTTGATGAACCAAGAATAGATGAGATTCTCTCATTTTAGTATCAACAGCATTTCAGATGTTTCTCTTAAAATTCCTTAGGAGAAATAGAAGTAGACATAAATGAGACTTGAGAAATATTTGAGAAAAAAAGAGTCGAAACTGAGAATGTGGTGGAAGAAACAGAATATCTCTTAATTGTCTTGCTGCAATCTCTATCAAGACTCCATTATAGGAATATTTTATTGCTCAGGGGTTGCTCTTTCTACCCTCAGGAGACTTAGTTGTGATTCTCATATATATCTCTCATTTTAGTATCAACAACATTTCAGATCTTTCTCCTAAAATTCCTTAGGAGAAATAAAAGTAGACACAACTGAGACATGAGAAAGCTCTGAAAGAAAGGAATCCAAAATGACAATGGGAGAGAAACGTGTGAGAAACATGGGAGATCTCTTTATTGTCTTGCTGTAATCTCTTGCAAGACTCTTGTTTGTTTTACAATGTTTTACTGCTCACAGGTTTTTTTTTTTTATTGCAATGGCGTTTTTCACCTTCAATGGTCTGGACAGTAGGAGTAGAGACAGGAAACAAATGTACAGGTGAGAATTGAACAGGAAAGTACCTTTAGCTGGGACTCAAACTCATGCTTTCTGCGGCATAGTTGTGCCTTCACATGGATGTGCTGCCCACAAGGCTATGGCTCTACCGAGATTACTCTACGCTCAGGACATAAGGGCGGCGCGAGTTCTCTTATGTTATTGGAAATCAGCTTTGCTTAAGAGTTTCAGTTTGATTTTAGGGAACGCTAACATTGTAACTAGTAAACTATAATTTAAATAGAATGTACTGAACAAATAATGAAATTTTTCAGGAAAAAATTCAAACACTCAATTGCCGTTTGGTGCTCTTTGATGTAAAGGACAGATCGAGGAATAAAAGCTCAACTCTGACGGAGAGCAGGGGGCGCGAGAGTGAAATCCTTCCTCTTTATAACTCGTTTTAAGGCTACTTTTACACGACAACGGTGTAGTCAAAAACGGAAAATTTGTTCCCTTGTGTTTTTAAAAAGTTTAATGTATACACGACTACGTTTTCAAAACAATTCGCATTTACACATATCCGCGAAAACTGCCAAAAACACTGTATTACGTATGCCAGGCCAGTAGTTGGCGCTGTCACCTAGTTAGTAAACAGTACCTGTAGGGAAGTAAAGATTATATGATGTATAATATGATGCGTCTCCGCTGTTGGTTGTAAAATTGGTGAAGTAAATCCACACTTTGCTAAAGAAGCATTAGCAAACTCTTGAGCAGCAACAACAGTACCATATACTCCACCATTGTTGTGTATGTTTGTTCACACTTGCCTTAAAATCGACACGTACTGCGCATGTCTACATACCTAACACGTACTACGTACGGCCTGACATCAGGCATTTTCAAAGCTTTCCCGTAAACAAAACCTTTTATTTTGGATGCGATTAATCGCGATTAATCGTTTGACAGCACTAAAATAAATAGTAATTAAATTTAAGTTTGGGCTCTGTTGTTAATTGTAACCTTATAATAATGTAAAAGGGCTCCCTATAGTTTAGAGCAGAGGTAGATTTTTTTATAGCGGTTTTTACTACTATTATTTTATGGGGTAGATTTAAAAAAAGTTTTAATTCTAATTTAATTTATTTAAAGACAGAGCAGTTTGTTCAGTTGTTTTATTAATATATATATATTAATAATAAACCATGGCGTCAAAATCGAGGTACATACCGAACTGTCATGTACACCCCTAATAAGAGGCAAAAGATCAACACCCGCAATACCTTTTTTTAACAAATGTAACACTAGTGTACCAGTGATTAGCATTAAAATTTTGTCTTGTACAGCCCAATTTTGCATGTATGTAAATATAGGTTATGGTTTCCTCTGTTAAATCATACTGCGGATATAAACAATGTCTGCATTAAAAAACTGCATAAATATGACAATGCCTGTACAGTGGGGCAAAAAAGTATTTAGACAGCCACAAATTGTGCAAGTTCTCCCACTTAAAAAAGATGAGAGAGGCCAGTAATTTTCATCATAGGTATACCTCAACTATGAGAGACAAAAGGAGGAAAAAAAATCCAGAAAATCACAATGTATGATTTTTAAATAATTAATTGTAAAATTCCTCGGTACAAAATAAGTATTTGGTCACCTACAAAACAAGCAAGATTTCTGGCTCTCACAGACCTGTAACTTTTTCTTTAAGAGGCTCCTCTGTCCTCCTCTGGTTACCTGTATTAATGGCATCTGGTTGAACTTGTTATCAGTATAAAAGACACCTGTCACAACCTCAAACAGTCACACTCCAAACTCCCCCATGGCCAAGACCAAAGAGCTGTCACAGGACACCAGAAACAAAATTGTAGACCTGCCCCAGGCTGGGAAGACTGAATCTGCAAAAGGTAAGCAGCTTGGTGTGAAGAAATCAACAGTGGGAGCAATTATTAGAAAATGGAAGACATACACGACCACTGATAATCTACCTCGATCTGGGGCTCCACGCAAGATCTCACCCGTGGGGTCAAAATTATCACAAGAACTATGAGCAAAAATCCCATAACCACACGGGGGGACCTAGCGAATGACCTGCAGAGAGCTGGGAACAAAGTAACAAAGGCTACCATCAGTAACACACTGCGCGCCAGGGACTCAAATCCTGCAGTGCAGACGTGTCCCCCTGCTTAAGCCAGTACATGTCCCGGACCGTCTGAAGTTTGATAGAGAGCTTTTGGATGATCCAGAAGAGGATTGGGAGAATGTCATATGGTCAGATGAAACCATAATAGATCTTTTTGGTAAAAACTCAACTTGTCGTGTTGGAGGAGAAAGAATGCTGAGTTAACACCATACCTACTGTGAAGCATGGAGGTGGAAACATCATGCTTTGGGGCTGATTTCTGCAAAGGGACCAGGACGACTGAACCGTGTAAACGAAAGAATGAATGGGGGCCATGTATCGTGAGATTTTGAGTGAAAACCTCCTCCATCAGCAAGGGCATTGAAGATGAAAATGTGGCTGGGTCTTTCAGCATGAAAATGATCCCAAACACACCACCCGGGCAAAGAAGGAATGGCTTCGTAAGAAGCATTTCAAGGTACTGGAGTGGCCTAGCCAGTCTCCAGAACTCAACCCCATAGAAAATCTTTGGAGAGAGTTAAAAATCCGTGTTGCCCAGCGACAGCCACAAAACATTACTGCTCTAGAGGAGATCTACATGGAGGAATGGGCCAAAATACCAGCAACAGTGTGTGAAAACCTTGTGAAGACTTACAGAAAACGAAATCAATTTTGTTATTGACCAAATACTTATTTTCCCCCATAATTTGCAAATAAATTCTTTAAAAAAATCCTACAATGTGATTTTCTGAAAATTTTTTTCTCATTTTGTCTCTCATAGTTGAGTTATACCTCTGATGAAAATTACAGGCCTCTCTCATCTTTTGAAGTGGGAGAACTTGCACAATTGGTGGCTGGCTAAATACTTTTTTGCCCCACTGTAGGTCTTTGCTGAAACGGATGTGGATAACGAAATGAAGTAAACCAGAGGGAAGAAAAATTAAAATAAAAAAAGGAGATCTCTTTAACATTCAAATAATTTCTCCTAGACAGAAATGAGGTACTTTAAGATATGGGACATTTGCTTTGAGTCTCTGTCTCAAAATTGTCTCCTAGGACAAAAAATCTAACACTGTCACAATGGTCCTTTAAAGCTTAGAAGAGATATAAAAAAACATCAACACTGTGCTCCATATTTGTCATCTTAGTACCTAAAAGTACCCCAAAACTGACCTTTTGACAGGCACTGTCTTGTGAAGATTTTGATACCTTTTGTTTATGAGGAGTTTAGTCTATGGCCTTCTTTTCCAGCTGCTTCACGCTGAAATTGATTAAAAGTGATTCCTTTTCAACATTTACAAGTATTCGGTTTATTACTGTAAAGCTGCTTTGAAACCGTCTGTTTTGTATAAAGCGCTATAGAAATAAATTTGAATTGACTTAAAGGACAAGGTGTTAAACTCAGAAAGGTACCATTTTTGCATATTTTTTTGAGTGTACATAATTGTACAGTGGACATAATGTTTTGTACAGGAAGTGTTGGACATTTCAAGAGGTCGTTCATTAAAAAAAATATAATTTTTTTTAGCATTTACAGTACTTACCGTTTTAGCATTTACATCCACTTACAGTGGATGGGCGTTGTCTCCAAAAAGCACCATAACAAGATCCTTAAAGTAGTCCATGCAACCAGTGCAATATATTCAATATCTTCTACAGTCATACAGTAGGTTCTGGTGGAAAATTTTTAACTTCAATTAAAATTCAGTAAACATCTTGATGTATGCCATGCAATCCTGATGTATGTTCTCTTTTCCCATCTGTGCTAACAGGTGTATGCTAACTATCCAAGCTTTAGCATTTGTATTTAACAATTGTATCACAAAGCAGCATGCCATTTTTGTTTTATACCTGGTGTCTCAAAATAGTATTTTAATGCTTTTGTTCATGCATGTTCTTATATATAAGTTGTCAATGTCATTAGATTAGGAAAAGTAGAAAAAGTATTGCTGGCCTTGAGGAGCTCTCAGACGTTAAAAAGAACATGAGGTTGAAAGCAGTCATTTCTTTGTAAATTAGGACCTTGTGATCCTGCTTGTCTAGAGTTTGAGGGATGTATTGAAGAGCATAATGTTGGTAGAAACCAAACAGACGGAAGGCGCGCCAACACATGCTTGTATATCATACCTCAATGCTCCAGGTTGGCTGTGCTAAACCAAAAGCTGCGGCTTTACTTAGTAGAAAAAAAAAAAAAAACGTTTCTGTTTTATGTGGCCAAATGTGAGGTACCACGTTACTCCATTACCCTCTAAATTTTGATTATGCAACATGTAGCACTTTATATGTACACAATGAACTTTGACCCTTTCTATTTCCCCGGTCCATTAGCACACAGAACTCACAGTTGCACAAAAGAAGAAAATGAAAACAGGACAAATAAACTTTGTGTTTATTAGATTTATGTCTTTTTCCTCATATCTGTCTTTTTGCTGTGTCTGTGTACATTTTCGTCGTTCAGTGATTCAGAAAACAGTTTTTGTGCAGCAGGAAAAACTGATCAAAAGCAAATGTTCATAGGCTATGTGAACAGTGACCACTTTTCATGTCAGTGAAAATACACTGAAGCACCATCTTGAGCAGATAAGTGAAATCACAATCCTGTACAAAAATGAAAAGCACCATTAAAAGATATAATTTCATGTCTGGTTTATAATTTGTTTTCAGATCATCTTAATCAATATGTAAAAAAGTTCTATGAATCAGCATGTTCTATTTCTATAAGACAGTACACTCTAAAAATCGCGGGTTAATATAACCACGCTGGTTTAAAAGGGCAAACCAGCGTTTGGGTTGTTTTGAACCAGCTGTTGGGTTGTTTTGAACCCAACCACTAAGTCAAAATAACCCAATAGCTGGGTTTGTTCCTTTTTTAACCCAGTATTTTTTAGAGTGTAGTTGCTGAAGTCACTAGTTACTGATTTTCCAAATGTAATTTTCAGAGTACACTCTAAAAAATAGCTGGGTTTGTCCCTTTTTAACCAGCGCTGGGTTATATTTAACCCAGAATTTTTAGATGTAGTACTATTGCATTTTTGGGACTTATACGATATGTCATAATTCTACAACAACACCCCTGACGGTGTTTACTTCCCACTAAATCTTCTTAAAGACATATCTGTCTTAATGGGAGATTTCACTGATGGCGGCCCAAAAGTAATCATGTCGAATTTTCAGCATTGTTTATTCTAAAGCAGCAGTTAGATAGGTATATGGCATGACGCAAACTGCAAGATGTTTTCAGTCTTGCTTTAATTAGTCTTATTTGCGTATCTTGTAGTGAGTACACTCTTAAAAAGACTGGGTTGTTTCAACCCAACTTTGGGTCAAATATGGACTAACCCAACTTCTGGGTTAAATTTTGGTTACATTTTTAACCCAACAGCTGGGTTAGTCTATATTTGACCCAAAGTTGGGTTGAAACAACCCATCATTTTTAAGAGTGTACTTTGTGCATTTACATCATAGTAAATTAGAGCAGTAGAGTATATTTAGCTATATTAAAGTACTTGTTTCGTCCACCATACTTGATAAGGGATGGCATAACAAGTACATTTGATTAGTACAATAAAGGAAAATATATGCAATAAATCAATGTTTTCCATTGATGTTACAGCTCACCCCAGCAGTGGGATATTTGCAACAACATGCAGGTTTACTTGATATTAATTTACACAGTACATAAGCTACTTTATTATATAGCAGACAAACATGACAATATTATATTGCTGAAGCACTCCGCTATGTATAATTGCAAAACATTCCAGCGAATGATATTTCAATTACAGCCATTGTTTATCACTGCTATGTAATCATGTTCCATAATAGAGTTGCATGAGATGTTATTCACAGATGACTTTTAAAAAAGGATTTCACACTCTAAAGCATCATAAATGAACCCGTCTGCAATATAATGTGCAGATGAACGTCAGACGCCTCCCACCCTCAATTTGTCAAGAACACACTGAAGTCATCTACACCTGACACTCATTTTCTATATGTTCACTCCAAAACGAGAGCGGCTTCTGATTCCCAGCATGCTTTACTCTCTGTCTCTGTGGGAGGGTTGCAGCTGCCAGTCCTTCAGACTAGTACAGACACACACTGAGTCAGTGGGGTGGCACATCTGTGCGCTCCCTTGTACATCCTCACATTTTTTATGATTAGTCAGACAAAGTCAGACCTGCTCACCTCATTCAACCTCCTGACAAACACCATCTCACACACACACTTCCATATGCGCCAGGAGCAGTGCAGTTCTGTTGCAAGATGCAATCTAATGATGCAATTTTGCAGCCACAGCGAATTTTGTAAAGCCCTTCACAAAGCAGGTTAACATCCATGGGGCTTCAGTAGAAATACATTCCTTAGTATATCCATTCGGAGGCGAGAGCTATTATATTTATCTGTTTAAAGTTATAGAGTGTTTTAAACTTCGGAGAAGCTCTCTGTGGAAGCAAAAACTGATCTCCTCTGCTCTGATGAAGTGCTCTTATATCTTTTATTATGCTACTGCTGTTTTATATCACAAGCTATTATTTCCCATCTGTTTAATCATCAAAATCCTCGTTGTAAGCTTTTCAGGAGTGGGCTGTAATGCAGGCTCCTTGTGAAACACTTACCTGCCGAGAGAATCAGCATACTATTATGAATGTCATAGATCAGATTAGTTTTTCTCCAGGTCAGCATCAATTATGATGAGAGTCTGAAAACCTCCCTACTTTATTACCTCTGTAAAGTTTTCAGTTGTGGGGATGGAAATTGGAAAAGAGCAGCTTGGACATTATGTGAAACGTCTTCTTTTTTGTTCCGGTCATTTGGAACAGCATGGGAGTTAGCAATTTAATGATAGCAATTTTTGCTTTTGGGCAAAGACAAAATACCATAAGCAATAAATTGAATTATTTTAATATGAATTAAACAAATAAGAGTGTGCAAGACAAGGTCTATCATGGTTTTTGAATATATAACCCTGCGGAACTCTGCATTGCCTTCAAATGGCAAATATGTTATATCATTTAAAACAATAGAGTGCTCTTGAGTAGAAATCCATTAGGTTTTAATTTTAAAAGAGTGCTCTGACAAAGCTCACCCAGTTTCTTGTTCTTCAGAGGCATCTTGAATGCTAAAAATCCATACTGGCCTAATATTCTACTATGCACCACTCATCTCTGCCAAGGTCTGCTTCTATCCGATCACTCAGCACTGCAAGCTGCCCCATTGATTGAAACTTTACATATATTATTTGATTCGCTTGCCATTATTATCCACAATCACATACTTTCCCGGGATTTTGTGGAAGCTGCATGGGGTCCTCAATTCCATACATGTTATCATACAACTTGTGGTATTTACCGTGTGCAGATAAGGTTCATATATTCATAATATAATTTTATTATTTTATATTTATATTATCACATTTAAAGCATTTTTTTACATTATTAAATCATGATTTGTTTACGAAAACATTCACACACAGGTTTCATATGTACACTTAGTGTTTGGGAGGGGAGCTTAATATTTGGAGAGGCGTCCCAATGTCGTAACATTCATTTGCACCTATTAAGATTTACAGATTATGACTTCCTTCTTTTAGCTCAGATTACATGATGGCAAAGATCAAAGGTCTATCTAGGCACTTTTTAGCATGCATGCATCTGGCGTTTCTCTGAAGACATCCTTTTCTTTTTCTCTAACTTAAATTCTGTCAGACGAACTCTATTTTAAAGGTTGGTTAAACTAATGAAGAAAAAGTTCAGCTAACGCCGACTTTTAGGCATTTGGTGTGAGCAACCTAAAATCGTAAACAGCGGGAATGTGCCATATCAAGTTTGGTGGTGAAGGTAGAAGTGACAGGCGGTTGAGTGTGCTCAGTTTGATCACTGATTCTCAGTCTTCAGAATAAAACTTGTGGGAGAATAATTTCCCTCTTGAAAAAAATTCAGAAATCCTCAAATGACTTTTGGCCTAAAATGGATTGATAATTTATACATCCTAAATGTGATCTTATCTTTAAAACTGTAGCTGTGTGTGTGTGTGTTGCCGATTCCGGCGTTTTGTGACAAATAGGGACATCAATTTGTATAATGACAAAGTTCTGACATAGGTATTACAAGGAGAAGGTGACTTTTCAGGACATTACCCCATGTCCCCACTTTTCAAAACGCTTATAAATCACACAGAATGGAGTGTATTGAAAATCTGAAATAGCACAACGTTTCCTGTAAGGGGTAAGTTTAGGGGTAGGGTTGGTGTAGGGCAATAGAATATACGGTCTGTACAGTATAAAAACCATTACGCCTATGGGATGTCCCCACTTTTCACAAAAAAAACCTGTGTGTGTGTGTGTGTGTGTGTGTGTGTGTGTGTGTGTGTGTGTGTGTTTCTTATATGCCGTTTACATTGAACATAGGCATTATTGATTTCTACAAACAAAACAAAAAACATCTGTTCCAGTGCACCTGTTTTATTGATTTCAGATAATACTCTGTCCACATATCATTTTATTAGTTCTTTTTCATAGCTTTTTTTTCTCTATTTTGAGAATCCATGCAATAAAAGTTTATTGGCAACATTATTGTTAAAACTGTGAATGTGGCTTCATCAACAAGTCTCATTTCTCGATATGTCAGTGACATCCTACCTCTATTAATATCATGTTTTTCAGCAGTCGTTGGCTTTTGATAAACTCATGGACTGAAGCCGTAAGTTCATTGGGAGTTCTTAATGGCAACAAAGTGGAGACAGTGCGTACGCATTGTACCAAGTAATTGTTGGAACTTAAATGTGGCTGGAGCTGAAAGTCTAATGCAATTATTACATTATTTAAAGCATGAAGTGTTAAATGGAGTTGACCCCCAAGGGAACAGAGAGTCGCTAAGCAATTACATCTTAACTGAACATGATCTTGCACACATTAAACACATCAGCCAAGTGAATTACATCAATTTCTATTATTCTGACCTTAGAAATTTTGATTCACGAGTTAGATTGTGTAAAACCGTGCACGTGTCAAACTGAGAGACATCTTTGTCTATCCAGAGCACACAGAATGTGTAATACACCAAAATTACACAAAATTAATTATGTATCAATTAATTTTTAATTAATTTACTTCTAGTTAGATGCTAAATTTAAATATATGTTTTTATATCTGTTTGTTCTGCTGTGTTTTTTTCTGGACCTGAAGTAATTTATATGACGCATGCATATTTATTTAAAATATAGACTTTGTGTACATAAATGGAATTGTCTGCATGGATGTGATATGACTAGCGAGATCATGTTGACCGTTCTGATCCTAGCAAATGAGTTTGTAAATTAGCCAGTGTCAAGATAGTCAACAGATTCATTGAAATAGCAAATAGAGAAGCCTTATTTGTATGCTTGAAGGTATTTTCAAAGGATTATCATTTTAATAATGCCTCTCCGTCAAGGAGTTACAATCTGTAGTTACAGAGCCATGTGTCTAGTCTCCTGTGCGTCGTACTAATTTGCCACCGACAGGGATTAAAGCATTCACCAATGAAAAAGCCTGTGGTCATTAGCTTAAAATGAGCAATCAGGCGGATATTATCAAGTAGAGTGTGTCTGACACATGCAGCCAGAATCAAAACAGTGACTCATACATACACCAGGTGTCTGTTTGAAGTCATTCTGCTTTTCATACATTCTAGAGGTTTTTTTCACTTGAAGAAGTTTTTTTGCTGTGAAGTCTAGTTTGAATAAATTGGTTTAGAGTTAGACATTCAGTTGAAATTTACTGGATATTACTTTGTGTTGGCATAGGTTTCATTTGAACGTTTGATTCATTCATTCATTTGAAAATCTTACACCAGTGACTTCTACAAAGTAGGATGCAACAAATACAGTTGGTATATGTTTTTGCCAACCTTGAATAAAAGCAGGAGTTTGTTCTGAATTAAAGAGTGGCACACTAGTGCAGACACAACACTCATTTTGAGTTCAATTTTCATAGATAAGAGCAAAAGATCTGAATGTTTAGTGACAAAATACCAGGCCATCCTGCAGTGAAAAACTCCATCCCCTGTTGTCCCTTCCCTTCAAAATCCACCAACATTTTGTTAAAACTTTTTAATGGAGAAAGCAATATTATGCATAAAGGACTCGCATTTCAGCCAGATCTTAATGATGGATTTGTTTCCAAAAAACCCACAGCTTTCCATTTCATAAGATGTTAATTGTTGGACTGGAGTGGTGTGGATTACTTGTGGATCATAGTGATGTTTTAATCAGCTGTTTGGACTCTCATTCTGACGGCACCCATTCACTGCTGAGGATCCGTTGATGGGCAAGTGATGTCATGCTAAATTTATCCAAATTTGTTCCTATTAAGAAACAAAATCATCTTGGATGGCCTGTGGGGGAGTACATTTTCAGCAAATATTCATTTTTAAATGAATTGTTCGTTTAATGAGCAAATTCAATCGCTTTTTTGTTTTATATTCCAAGTGTTTTATTTTCAAGTTTTGTAAATAAATTACGTTTAACTGAAGTTCGATGCATTTAAATATTGATGATAAAATTCACTCCTTTCCAAACAACCTACATGAATGGGTCAGAGCCAATCAAATGTGACCTTATATTTGTGTAGGCCATGTAAAAACACTGGCTTCAGTGACGCACTTCAGCTTTGTGCTGAAGAAACAAAATCCAACTTTTGTCAGTCATTGATTGGCTTGGTTCTGCTTTTTGGCCTTTTTTGTTCAACCAGGTGGCACAGAGCAACCTTTTAAGGTTCCTTTAGCGTCTCCTTTGGTTGTAAACTATAGGGAAAAAAGAAGAAGCAGAGAGAGAAGGAATGAAACGGGTGAAGTTTTATATTGTGCCTTTTGTAAAAAGTGCCAAAGCAGCCTCAGTTTTGAAAAGCCCAGCACAAAGCATATCCCTTTATAAACAATGCAAAGTATGCTGGGGTGAAGCAGAAAAGTGCTAAATCCTCTCAAAGAGGGGATGAATCTTTCATGAATGAGACACACTTCCCTTCTTAAAAGAGCAGAGTGGAACAAGCTCACACACAAACACACACATCTGCACACACTCGACACTTATAAATAAGACGCAGCCCGCGCTGCCACACTCAGACAACGAAATGCGAAGCTGTTTGGATTTCTCCCACTAACGATGTGAATTATAAATGAGACTCTGTAATTTGGAGGAAGTTGTGAGCTCGTGATTGCTTATCAAGCCTGAGCGAAAATAAAAGAAGGAGTCATTTTGATCTTTTATATTCAGTGTAGCATACACTCACCGGCCACTTTATTATGTACGCCTTCCTGGTACCGGGTTGGACCTGCTTCTGATTTCAGAACTTCCTTAATTTTTTGTGGCATAGATTCAGCGAGGTGCTGGAAACAATCTTTAGAGATTTTAGTCCAAAGCATCACACAGTTGCTGCAGATTTGTTGGCTGCACGTCCGTGATGTGAATCTCGCGTTTCACAACATCCCAAAGGTGCCCTATTGGATTGAGATCTGGTGACATGTTCAAGAAACCAGTTTGAGACGATTTGAGCTTCGTGGCATGGTACATTATCCTGTTGGAAGTAGCCACACTGTGATCGTAAAGCGATGGACATGGTCAACAACAATACTCAGGTAGGCTGTGGTGTTTAAACAATGCTTAATTGGTACAAAATGTGCCAAGAAAATATCCCTCACAGCATTACACCGCCAGCAGTCTGATCCATTGTTACAAAACAGGATGGATTCATGCTTTCATGTTGTTTACTCCAAATTCTGATCCTACCATCTGAATGTCACAGCAGAAATCGAGACTCATCAGACCAGGGAACCATTTTCCAATCTCCTATTTTCCAATTTTTCTGCGCCCGTGCAATTTGTAGCCTCAGTTTCCTGTTCTTAGCTGACAGGAGTGGCACCCGGTGTGCTGCTGTATCTGCTTCAAGATTAGACTTTAAAAAACAACATATTTTTAAATATGAAGGTGAGTAAACAATCATCTGTATACCATACACACAATCAAAGCCATGACAGATTAATTGAGGAAAGCTTTATTCATCTCATTTGTGCCACCTGCAGAAGCTCATTTGCTGTGCGTGACACCCACATCCACTGGAGCTGCGCAATTCTTATGAGGTGCTGTGGTAACCT
This sequence comes from Sinocyclocheilus anophthalmus, assembly GCA_018155175.1. Taxonomy (NCBI): domain Eukaryota; kingdom Metazoa; phylum Chordata; class Actinopteri; order Cypriniformes; family Cyprinidae; genus Sinocyclocheilus; species Sinocyclocheilus anophthalmus. The sequence goes on along the minus strand of JADLZN010001530.1, from coordinate 34,833 downwards.
TTTCTGTTTTCACTATTTTTGCATTGTGCACTTACAGCTAATTTCACAGTTGCATGGATACAGGGGAATTTAATTTGAACAGGTAAACCAATTTCAACTCCCTGATCCACTGTATTTAAGAGTAGGGCCGTGAAAAAAGGGCTTGATTTGACTCATGTCTTGGGGGGTCCGCAATGTTGTTATTATTTATTGAGATGGGGTGAAATGTGTTTAACTTGATGCCCTAGGCTAAATAACACATTTGCATCAATTATTGTCAACTTTGGAACTCACTGACTGATTAAAGAATTATTTTTATTTTGTTTTGTCTGCTTATTAGGAGCACATGGATTTCACAAGTGGATGATTGTAATATTGTTCCTACCAAAAAAGATTAAGAAAAACTCTGCAGCAACAACCCAAAATAAAATGGCTGTCACAAGGTATTCTAGACCCCAACATCCACTAAGCAACCAAAATATACATGCATTATTAATAGTATCATAATCTAACCAATATCTTTTGGATTAATCTATATATATCTTTTGGAAAGATCTTTTGAAGCATTGTTGCTATATATTATATATATATATATATATACTGTATATATCACCAATACAGTTGTTAAACTAGACAGTGTGTATTTAAACATACGAAAGCCTGATCATCAGTTCAAGCATTCTGGTATCCTCAAACAGAGCAGATTTATTTCCTAAAAAGATTATTTAATGAAAATGTTTTTGATTGACAATACGCAAAGTAAAATTTCACAGTTAACATGTTAATTAACATCTAATTTAATTTTGTGTGTTTCATATTGATTTATGAAGACTGAACACAACAGTCAACTAATTGAATTTCATAGTCAGTTGTATTTGTAAATGCATTTTCAGGCATACAGTGCATGACTGCTTAGATTCAGGAGGAGAGAGATTCTGTCCAGCTGCAGAAAGGCATGTAAGAGGTGGAGCACAAGAGCCTGCTCAATGCAATCAAAATGTGGGCGCTCTATCCCTGCCTCTTTCCTTTTTTATTTGCCCCTACATGTATTTTGTCTCCTAATTCCCACCTCTCTGGTTTGAAATTTACATTTCCTCTTGCCCACTGAGCTGCTGATGGATGCAAAGTGGCATCTGAAGACACTGGCGGCTCTGCAGCAAAGGCTGCTGAGAGCCGCCCAACTAGAGAGCAACTAGAGAGTGCAAGGCACTGAGCCATAGCTTTGAGAATCACTTCATGGAGAGAAACAGGTGAATGAGCACAAATGCATTATTAATATTATCATAATCGAGCTTTGTATAAGGAACAAATTGACATTTTGGTCATTATTCAGAGGTAATATTTTCAGCAGTATCTCTTAAATGTCATTCATGTTTCCTTATTTAAATTTGAAGAGCTGCAGGTTTACAGTACGTGATGAGTTTTGTGTCATTGACATAGTACATGTAAAAAAGAAAATCACAGGGTTTGAAAAGTGTTATTTGATGTTATTGAAAATTTTCACTGGGAATATTTTACATTTTTATAGGAAATTTCAAGTTGTACAATTTTTGGGGGACTTTAAGAAACACCGGATGCTGTAACTTGACACAAAAAAATGATATTTTTCCCATTGATATCCCTTTCAAAAAATATTTTGAAAGAAAATTGGGTTCAGTATTTTTTATTTAATATTTTTATTCAGCTAGCATAGATTAAATTGAACAACTTTTACACCATTACAAAATATTTTTATTTTAAAAAATGATGTTCTTTTGAACTTTTTATTCATCGATTAAACCTGCAATCAAATGTATTCAAATGCAGTTTTCACCAAATGTACTGTATGTTAAGCAGCACAAGCATTTTTGACACTAATAATAAAAAGAAATCAAATCAGCATAATAATGATTTCTGAAGGATCATGTGACACTGAAGACTAGAAAAATGATGCTGAAAATTCAAATTGAAAAAATGAAAATTTTTATATATTTCCAAATAGAAAACACATCTTTTAAATTGTAATTATTTTCTCAAAATTATTGTTTTTACTGTATTTCTAACCATACATATGCAGCCTTGGTGAGCATAAGAGACTTAAAACATTACCTATCCAAACTTTTCAATAATAGTGTATGGCTTCTGAAAGTTTGGAATCTTCCACTGTCATAATGTTAAAATTCATCAACAATATTCTTCTGTGTTTTATGGAAAAAAGCAACAACATATGGGTTTGGAATGACATGAAGTTGAGTAAATAATGAGGCCATTTTCATTCACTTAAGCAACATGAAGTTTAAGTATCTCCTTAACCAGGCTTGATAACCTCACAGCAGTGCAAGCAGATAGAAGAGGCAATGGGTTTATTTACTCACATCAATTGTACCATTAGGCTGCTAGTCTGAAAACATCCTTTATGCTCTTTCCCAGGTACACAATTAACACTTAATGTCTGTTAGCGGTCCTACACATATGCGCTAACACTAAGAGACTTTACCCTCTGATGAATTGGTACTTGGCTGAATAAAATCAATAGCAGCAGGTACTGTATGTGGCTTTGTGGTCAAATGCATACAATCACCATTGTTTTACACAATTGTGTGACATTGGCATCATTCTTTGAGGACAGAATGAGGACGAGTGGGCTGTTTTATCAAGCTATCTCTTTGAAAGCTTTCAGCCTTGACAAACTGGGCAGCCCATGCCCTGGCAACAACTTCAAATGTGTATGCATAACATTTTACATACAGCATAAGTCCCTTGAGATATTTTTTAAATGTCTTTAAAGTGGGGATTGAGTGATGTGTGCTGTTTTCTCTGGCCCTATTCCCTTTCTCCGCTATAGCCATAGTTGTCTCTGTTGTCTGAGTAGCATCTTTAGCAAAGTCTTTGATGCAGTATTCAGCAGAGCGTTACAAGTCGACAGCGGCGTTCAGCCGAAACGGTTCAAGGCCATTATGTGACGATCTCCGCAACTCAGAAAAGAAAATAACCAGAGCCAGTCCCACAGTGCACCAAAATAAACTCAAAAGGGCCGGGTAATAAGATATATCCCTTTATTTTATGAAGATGGCATTCTGTCAGTACAGTCGTGTTGCAAAACTGGAATAAAACCAAGCTGTGCTTACCAGCTGTACACATTTTTGCTTTATAGCAGTGTGAGGTGTGTCCTGTTGGGGGAACAGAGGCGTTGTGATAGGACTTTCACAGTGAAAATTTGCAAGCGATAAAGTCACTGGACATCATTTTTCAATGTGAGCATGAGCAGCAAATTCATTTAGTTTTTTTTGTTTTACAATTTTACACAGGTTGCCAGATTGAGGACATGCAACAAAAACACGCACAATGGAAAACAGAAGGCGTCAAGCCTTAAGGCCTGTTCACACCCAGGACAATAACTATAAAGATAACGATAAAGTTCTTTAAATCTCTCAATTTAAAAAAAAAATCTCACTATTAAAGAATAGCAGAGTCCACACCACAGCGGACACAGAGAAACAATATCCTTGGACTCACTTTCAGTGCAATATTTTTCCAGCTGATGAACGATAAAAACATTGACAGCCAATTTAAAGAGACAGACCCATGTGCACTTAGAAAAAACAGACGATATTGTCCACTGGTGTGGATGCTAATATGGTTATCTTTATATACAGTTGTGTAACACTGTTACACAAGTTGATGCGCTGATTTATCCACATTTTAATATGACTCTGGGCATAGAGTTATTTAGATGGATTCCAAAGTTTTTAGGTTGGGTAGAATTGCCAACCTCTGACCCAGTTCGTTTGTTGGCTTCCATGTATGCAGCAAGCTTCTTTTTCTGCCAACTGGCAACCCGGGTTGTTGAAATACTATTGGGTAAATTGGCAGTGGGTGGAATAATAAGGACCAAATCAAAACCAGACATTTTGATACAAACCATACATTTCAAAGTACAATATCAGGCAGTAGAATTGTTTTCTCAGAGAAAGAAGTATGTGAACTTAGCATGTTTCCTAAATATCTGCAAACATATTATGGTACTTTTATACAGTTTTTGATTTCAATAATGTATTAGTAAATGTTGCTTAAACATTAAACATTAAAGTTGAAACATTACACATTAAGATAGTATCTTTTAGAACTATCCGCCCTTCGGTTATTTGTTTCCAATTTGTTTAACTAATTGTAAACAATAACACCTTTGTTTTTGGTAAAGTCCTTGTCATATTTATCTTAGATTGTATAATTGTATTGTTTTTACTAAAAACAGATCTGTGTTTGCATATTGCCATTTCAGCTTTATTTGTTAGTCCATCACTATGGTCTTGTAAAAAGAAATTGCCAGATACTGTAATCAAGTACTTCACACTCACTTTGACCCGGTCATTCACCAGATGCTGACAGTTTTCCACTTCAAAGCTCCTAACGTTCAAGCCTTCAGTCTTGCCTCATTGGACGGCAGATCAATATTGAGAATGTAGTCATTCAGTGGTGATCAGCCTGTAAGTAAGGACAGTCTAGAAACAGCCACTGTCCTGCACATGCACTTGTGAAACTTACTTTTATAGGGCTCTTTCAAAAGACTTCTTCACACACTGTATGTAATATTCTGTTTTCATTCACAACCAGCATCTAGTGCAACGGGTCAACATTATTCTGGTCTGATCAGTAAAGACCTGCTTAGATCATTACAGCAAATGTTTGGATGTGAAAATTTGGTTCGACAAACATTTTAATTTTTTAATAAACGGCTGTCAATGTATAGTTTGTGTGTGTGTGTGTTTGTTTGTTTTTGTGTGTGTGTGTGTGTGTGTGTGTGTGTGTGTGTGTGTGTGTGTGTGTGTGTGACATTTGTTATAAAAACATATAGCTAGATCCATAAAATTATCTTATTTACTCATTACTTTATATTTCTGCTTTTATATAAGCGCCACCTACTGTCAAAGTGAATTGGTATTTTCATTCAGCCTGTCTGCCATGTTTGTGCATAAACAGACAAATCACATGTAAAAAAACATCAAAATTCTCATGCTGAACACTCGTGTTGGACTGAACAGGCCTTAAAGTGAAGAAGAAGAAATGTAGACTATGTGATCATTAGATATAAAATCACCACAAACCTTGCAAACTACAAATTTCACTATACTGTAAACTTGGTATTTGGTAGAAAATGTGATCATTTAAAATGCAAGCAAGCAAGCCAGCTCTTCTGATATTTCTCTATTCAATATCCAGTGTATTTTTGGTGGTCATATTGCACCTCATTCAACATTCACCTGGCTTTGACCTAGTCTTTAGCTCAGCCACTCTAGGGCTGACCGGCACAGCTGATGTAGAGAAAGTCACCTCACCACACAGGCTGTCAGCGCTCAGATCTGACTCTGTGTCAGTTTGAACCCCGGTCGACAGAGGTCTGCACACGCTACAATGAGGGCAGAGCTAAATGTGCATCATTCAGGGATTACAGAACGTCGCTGGAGACGTCAGTCCATGCATTTAATGCTGGGCTAACCAGCTTTACGTCGGTTCAGCTTTGATCTTCTTTCTATGGAGAACCCTCGAGGTAAAACTATGTTAGCAGAAACTTTCAGCGTCAGTAGGAGACCTACAATAGCTTCAGGTGAGTTCTGACGTCCTGCTGGTGTTGAACACCACGTCCAACCGCCCTTTGACGTCAGTGGTGATTTTTGTCATCCTGAGACTGAAAATACCCTTCAGAGGTTCTTGTCTGAACAATAAAGTTGGTGCTTCTCTGCCTACCATGAACAGAACCACATGGTTAACAACATTTTAAGGGGCCAGTAATAATTTATCTTTTCATGATCATTTTCAACTCTTTCTCTGACTCTTTCTCCAATTCGTTAATTGGAATTAATTGGTACATTTTTGCTGCTGTGCCTTTAAGACTGATAAGATGCACCACTTTCCAGCACCAACTTGTGAGTTGTGGATTTGCTGTCTGTCATTCTATATACATGTCTGCCTGTCAGTCTGCCTATCTATCTATTAGGGGTGCAATGGTTCTCTGTAAAAAATCTAACCGTACGGTTCTCCACACACGGTTCGGCATACACTAGGACTTAACTAATCACTAGGTTCAACTTAAATCTGACAATGCATCTGTAATATGGTTTGTTAGAGTTCGGCTAATGCATGTTTCTGTTGATGGATACAAATTCTGGCTTCCCAATACATTACAACAAAAAAACAATACGTGGACAAACCAGTCACTCTTTAATCATTTATGCCGTCATCACGTGTTGATAGTGCAGGTGAGACCTGAAGAGCACACATTGCTATCTGTGTTTAAACTAAACTAAACTAAACTAAACTCACTGTATGCCTTGCCAGTTTAAATATTATAGAGCCAGAAGACGTGAACTTGTGCGCGCAGTGAGAAGATCTGTGTGGTCGCTCATCCGAAGCGCGTGAACCCGTCTCAGAACACCCGCAAATATTAAGCTCTCTGTGAAGTATTGTGTTTGAATGGACAAATTCACACAAAAAATATGTCAAAATGCCTGTCTTGATGAGTATCCTAGCAGACATAGTCGACTGAACGTACAGTATCAGTGCACTGGATCAGTGCATTCTCTTAAAGTGACAGCCCTTTCTTAATATTAATCAGACAGCAACAACAAAGAAATCACTCACTGCTCTTGATTGTATAGCTTTTGTAACTTTAATAAAGATTCATATTTAATTTATACAGTGAAATATGCAATGTTATTTTACGTTTGATTTATTCGATTTCTGTACCTAAAAACTATGTTAGATCTACCTAAAAAAAACTGAAAAACACTGTTTATATAATTTGTATCTTTGCTCTATTGTGTTTATTTGTGCTGTTGCTTGTAGTTAAATAGATTATTCTTATTTTCTTTATTTTAATTTGACAATATAGTTTTTTCCCTAAACATAACACATACCGAACCGTACCGAAACGTGACTCTAAAACCGTGATACAAACTTAACCGTGATTAATTGAACCGGTCCCCCCTACTATCCGATCTATCTGTCGTCTGCCTGCCTGCCTGCCTACCTACTTACCTACCTTCTGTCTGTCTGTCCTGCTGTCGGTCTGTCGTCTATCTCTGTATCTCTGTCTGTCTATCTGTCTGTCTGTTTGTCTATCTCTGTTTTTTTCTTCTGTCTACTAGCTAATCTACTGTATGTATGGTATGTCTTCTGTCTGTCTATCTGTCTGTCTCTCTGTCTATCCGTCTATCTATCCATCTATCTATCTGTCTGTCTGTCTCTCTGTCTATCTATTTATATATTGTACTATCTATCATTCTATCGTTCTAAATATCTATCGATCTATCATTCATTATATCTATCTATCGTTCTATCTGTCTGTCAGCCTGTCTGTCTGTCTGTCTGTCAGTCACTTCTCTGTCTATCTATCTACCATTTGTTCATCATACTTAATTGACTTTGAATTCCATTTTAACTTCCTGTGGTGTCTATGTATGTGCTACAAGCTTTAGTAGTATTAGTTTTAATGCTGATAACAGTCCTAACTAAGTAGGTGTTGTTGGTTTGTAAATGTGGACGATCATTTTTTCAGATGTATTTAGTATTCCATTACAGCTTAGTTTTAATGTTCTCTTTGGACTGTGAAGGAAGTTTTGAAGTTCTGAAAGTTACAAAATGTGTTCATTGTACTCTTTAAAGAAAAAAAAAAAGATCAAGGCAAATTTGAATCCTCACAAAATGACCCCTTTAAAGTAGCCATAACAAATACAGTTTCACCCAATCTCATGTTAATCTTGAGTACTTATAGTGTAGTATTGCATCATTCACATCTACGAAGAGTCTTCAGTTTTGTCAGATTTATAAAGAAAGATACAGCTTTACGATTCTCTCTGGAAAAATCCGAGCTCCTGGAGGCACGGAGCTAAAGAGTGACAAGCACTTGGGTGCCGAATGCCAACAAAACAGACATTTGATGCCGTTTCACTTACTGTCTGCAGTTCTGAATCATGACCGGGATCTTTTATAGCTGGGACCGCTCCATCTTTCAGTATCAAACGATGTGCAAATCCAGCGTGGAACTGGGCCTTGTTTATAAAACGTTCGTCAACAAACACACTTGTGAAACTCCGTTGCTGCCCCGGAAAAACTAATTGTATCCACTGTTTACATAATGCTGGGTTCTTTAGGAGGATGAACAAAGTTATCTTTCCCTTACAAATTTCTTTGGATTGGAGACATTCTTCCCGATTCTTCCAAGTCCCATGCAGCGCTGCCGTCGGATGAAGCGCGTTGATGGGCACGATCTCGATCTCGCTCTAGCTCTCACTCTGGTCGATGCGTGCGCAGGCGCACTCATCCAGGAGAAATGCCCATATAAGGAGTTCCACCCTCGTATGCGTCATGAAGAGCCACGATCGAAAAAAACTCTCCGAAACTTGTACAAACCCGGAAGTAAGATTTTTGGCACAGAAATACTCTGTCATACCTCCAAATTGTTTTTTGAAACTTTGTCCATGCTTAGCATGAGAATCCAACACTTTAACAGTGTTAACAACTCTGAATGTATGAAACAGCATTGTACCCCCCCCCCCCCCTTTAAGGTACTAAATCCGAGAAGGTCGAGATCCACTGTATAACTTTACACTGAGTTCCTCTCAGGTTGTTCTTTGACATTTCTCCTTCAGAGCTATTTAGCGTTCTCCAGGCACACCCCTATCTCAGTTCTCCTTATAAAAGTCGATTTCATTCTGTCTCTCAGTGACCATAAATCTCTGATCCAATGCCTTGGGTCATGTAGGTACATTCTCATTTTCCCTGACCCTTTCTTACCTTCATCTCTTGTCTGTTGCTTCCTTCCTCATTAGGGGCTTTCCATCTGCTGAAACAGGGCTTTGAGATCTCCGCTCTCCTGCCTTCGAAACTTATCTCTCTCTCTTCTCTATTCCCTGTCGTGATGTTCAATCTCTCTCGTAGTCTAGTGAGGGCTTTCCTCCATCTGTACTATCTCCCTTTTTGCCCTTTTAATTCACCTTGATCTGCCATCTCTCTACTTTTAATAATCATGATCATTCTCTTTCTTGCGGCAGAAAAACCTTGGAGTCATTTACTCGACACTGGTGGGAGTATGTCACAGTTTGGCAGTGTTCAGCTTGTCATGTAGCGGTTTGGTTTCTGTTCCTTTTGTTGTGGAGGCTTGCGTCTTGTTTTCTCACTTTTGGATCTTCAGAGCGCTCATACTCTAGAATTCTTTATGTTTGCTGGGGAGAAAGACGGTGGGGGGGATGTTTTCTGAAGGATGAATGTTGCAAACATTCACACATAAAAAAGACATTCTCAGACTTCTTTGGTGAATTTTTGTGCCTGACAAATGATGTCAAAAGTCTGTGCCCGACAGAAGATGACAAACATCACCAGCAACAAAGATGTCGCTTTTGAAATCTGAACTCATTTGGGATCACAGTAACGCTCCAGGATGAATTGGACAGAGTTTTGTTTACAGTTTCATGTCATGCGACAATTGCATGTACAGATGCAACTGATTATGCAAGTTCCCCCAGGAATTTTTATTTTATTTATTTTTTTATTTTTTTTCGCAACTAATGCAACTGATTAAAATATCAATGAACAAATGTTCTGTTATTGAGATCAATCAATGGTGTTTTAACATGATACCAGATACTACGGTGGCGGAGAAGTGCAAAACAAACGCAAATGCAAATCTAAAAAACTAAATAACAATTCAGAAAACATTATAACAAGTCAGAAAACACAACGACAAGTCAGAAAACAAAATAACAAGTCAGAAAACACAAAGACAAATCAGACAAACCGGAAGAGGAAGGTATAGTTTGAGACAGCGCCATTGATTTGGGATTACTCACCGCTGACTGGAAAGAGACATCTGTCAATCAACGTATACAATACAGGAAGAACCAGCCGAAGAACAACAGAGTCCTGGTAGAAAGTTCGGAGATGGTATTAAAGTAGCTCAGATTAAATGTATTGTATGAATTGCGCTTACTATGGAATAAAACATACAGAGTGGCTATTTACACTTAGTGCGAACAGTTTTATTATTTTTATTATTATTATCATCATCATCATCAGTAATAATACTAATGTATATAACAATAACAGAATGATTGAATAAATAACCATTTAAAAATATAATTTGTTTATTATTGAATTAGTACTACTAGTAGTAATGTCAATAATATTTTAAATGGTTAATAATAATAATAATAATATGTGTGACATTTATAAAACATAACTGAATAGAAACCATTTTATATTTTAAAAAATAATATTTGCATTAACAATAATATATTAATAATTTATGAAAATAAAATGCAACACGTGGCGTGATGACTTATACTGTATATAAATATTGTGCAAATGTGTTACTTTAAATAATAAATCAAATATGTTAACTGCAAACCTATGCCAGAGAAAAACGGTTATACATGATAAACGACAAACTTATAATATAAAAGCTGAAAACTTTAATTTACATAAAACTGCACAATTTCAAAGTTGCGACGCATTAAATGCAGATTATACAATTTTCTTCAGATAAAATATTAGAATACCTGATAATACTGTTTCCCAACCTCTTCTCTGTTGCATTACTTCAAAGCTCTTCTTTTTACCGGCACCAGTGTCAGCGTTTTTAGACTCTAACATACTGAACACTGTAGGCTGCGTTTACACTTGGCATTAACATGTGATCACCGTGATCTGATCAAGCAGATCGGATCATCAGTCAATCAGGACACGGCGCGTTTACACTTGGCAACCTCGACTACCTCTGGACCAGGACATGCTGATTGGATAACATTCCGATCAGAAGCGTCTTTTCAATGTGTATGTGGACAACATTCGGATACAGGTCGCATGTTAATGCCAAGTGTAAACGCAGCCTGTGTGTCGCTCAATATGACGGTGAACTACAGCAGCCAGCTTTGATGCAAATCGCCTTTGAAAACGTACTCACAAGTGCTGGAAAGCTATCAGAGGCTTCTGTGGCACATTATTGTCGCCATGCTCAAAAACTTTCATACAATTTGTCGCCTGTCCGGACCCGGGATATCAGTTTAGGGGTCACGCCGCAACAGTGTGCAGGGTGAAGCGCTTATAGGCTCTGAGTGGGCCTGTGAATAACTAAGAGTCTGATTCGGGATGACACCTCTTAGATGGGGACAAATGGGGGGCTGGGCCCTCCGCTTGCTTCCCCTGACCCTTGACACAACTCCTTTTGTGGTGCTGCAAGGGGTGGGTCACCTGTGTTTTTTCAGAGAGAACCAGATTAAAAGGTTAATGGATTCAGTTCAGTAGAACTGCCAATCCTTTACAGTGGGCACACCAGGGTGAGAGCAGATTTGTTCGGCATATTGATGCAGTGGAGGACGGTTTTGAAGGTGCCTCTGCTGCCCCCTTTGGGCGATCAAGTGTCAATACATTAAAATGGAGTTGCACAGTGTGTACTAAACATGTGTGTACAATTTTTTTCTAGATGTCCAAAAGCAGAAAAGACTTCCCTTAACACTTCCAGCAGAAATGCATCACTTAAAAGCTAGACCTGCTAGATAGAATTTCTATCCTTACTACTGTCAGATTTTAATACATCAATGCAGTTATTTACATAGTTTAGTGTTTTGGTTGACTCCTTGTTTATGGTTTATGGTTGACTCCTTGTTAAACCAGGATTTGTTATTGTTTGTATATAATTTGTTAATTATATTGTGAAATATGATAACATTTTTCTATTTTCATATATTTTAAAAGTAATTTATTCCTGTGATTCAAAGCTGAATTTTCAGCATCATTACTTCAGTCTTCAGTGTCACACCATTCTTTCAGAAATCATTCTAATATGCTGATTTGATGCTAAAAAACACTTTTACATTATTATCAATGTTAAAAACAGTTGTGCTGCTTAATATTTTTGAGGAGAATGTGATACTTTTTTCAGGATTCTTTGATGAGGATTTACTTGAAATTGATTTTTTTCTGTTTTTACTGTCACTTTTAATCAAATAATTGCATCCTTACTATATAAATTATTAATTACTGTATTTAAAATGACTAGTGTAGACGTGAACTAATCAGATGTTTCCCATTTTAATAATACATCATAAAGGTAACATGATTTTTGCAGCTGAAGAATAGAATTATTACATTTTTATCTTACATTCTCTAAATCATAACGGGTGAAGAGATATCAGAGAGATGATCAATTATTAGTAGAGCTTACTAAGGCAAGGTTCACTACTAATATTGTTCATATTTATATAATTTATCCGCCCAAAGCTTAGTGATAAGACATATGGTTTTCACTGGGAAGACAATAAAATGGGCATAAAATCCCATCAATTCCCGCTGACACCCATATCTAGAGGATCAGAACATCACAGAGGACTGGTCTCTTTTGACTCTGGACAATAAGAAACTGCTCAGAACACCTGCCTAGCAATGCTCTAGAAACCACACAGCAATGGATTACCAAGTACTGGGAAAGTTGTCAGACAGAAGTTGTGAATTTTTTAAGAATGTACTTTTCTACCTCTGTCTGTCTGTGTGTGTGTGGTGTTGTGTGTGCGCGCGTGTGTGTGCGTGCGTGCATGCATACGTGTGTGTGTTGTTGTGTTTTTGCATGCGTAACAGTTCTCCATCTGAATGCTCCACGAGCCACAGTGGGTGCCTGGACTAAAAAACCAGAGTCAGTGACCAGAAACAATGTTCAGACTGTTCCAGCTTATGTCCTGCAGGCAACATGTCACCTCAACACACAGCTGACTAGAGTGCTGCACAAGACCACATTTAAGGTCTGCACCTTCACTTAAATGTTATAATATAAACTAATATAATAATAATAATAATCATGATATTTTTCTTAAACATTAAGCTAGTACAATTAGCTGCATGATGACTGGTTGACTGATCATTTTATCATCTAATAGTATATATCTGAAAAGACGTTGACCCCTCAAGTAGTATTATTATGATTACATATCATCATCATCATTAAAATACTACTATTTTATCTATTGCATTTAATGAAAAAAACCGACCTTTAATGGAAATGTAATACTACTACTACACTAATAAAATAAATAATATTATTATTATTATGAATATATTATCTCATTATAGTATATTATAGTATAATTAATCTTGCTATTTAAAATTAATTTTAATTTTTTGTGATGTATCTTAAAATTAGCAGTACGATTATGTATTATAAATTGTATTCAATTAATTGTTAATATGATTCAATTCTTTTAATAAGAAACAGACCGATAATAATAATAATTCATTGGGATATGTGATATTAAAAAATCATAATGAACATGTGTTTTGTTGTTGTGTAATGATTAATTTACATGATGACTGGCTGTCAAGTTTAAAGCAGTGGTTTAGAAAATGTTACATGGCTTATTTAATTTAATATATAAATTGTATTATCTAATAGCTAGATATTTAAAAAAGATATTTGCCCCCTCAAGTTGCTTTAATCCATTGGTTTTGTTAGTAGCTTGTTCTTACTTTTTGCAAACAGCAGCTTGACTGTAGTTGATCTGCTTTATATCATGAGCTTGACAAGCTTCGGTTTCAAAGTAGCTTCCCGACATTGGTCCATGAGTGTGTGATTGGCAAGATGGGATATTATATCTCGCTTTAACCCAAGAGGATGTGTGAACCATAAAAAACATAGTCCTTCACTCTGAGATAAATCGGAGAGAGGTGTCACTGTCGAACCGTTTTCGAGATCCAGCCACCTGATTGATGTAGCATGTTTGCCTGCCCTGTGAGGATTTTTTTTTTTTTTTTTCAGTCTTGTCATCAGCTGCTTTAATTGAAGTCCAGCATTATTTACAGCTCGCCCTGCTGACCCCCGGCAGTCCTGCGGATCTGTGAAAGCGGTTTAAACTGCGGCACATGAATATTGCATACAAGTGGACATGATATGATTTACTGTTTCCTTTGTTCTGACGGTGACATCAACAATAACTGGGTTCTGTTTCATCATAAATAAATAAAATATTTGCAGATCTAATGAACAGTATGTGTTTGCTGGACTGCATAGTTGCATGGGAGAGATATATTCAATGAGTTATATAAAAAGCTATATGTCAAATTGCCAGGGGCATCATATAGGAAGAATTGACTTCAAAAGAGCTGCGTTTTGTGACAGCATGGTTTACTTTCAGGTACTTAGTGTCCTTGTTGTAGCTTTCGTTTCAACTTAAAGATAAATCTTTATTAAAGATTTCTTTCTTTATTCATTTATATGGATTGGTGTTTTTTTTTCCTAAATTGGTCGACGTAATGGGGAATATATATATATATAAACTATATACACACATATATATATATATATATAATACACACATATATACACACATATATACATATATATATATATATATAAAACACCCCGAGTACTGTAATGCTTTTACTTGTTTTGATTTATGTTATAAATCTAATGCTATATAGACATTTTTGAGCCCCAAACTTTAACATTAACCACTGTGTAGCAACATGAAATGTCCCAGAATGCTCCAGGTTGTTTGCTCCTGCACAGTCTACTAAAAGTCACTTTAGATAAAAGCATCTGCCTAGTAACCACAATTTTTAATATGACATCATTGAATTTCAGTAATCTGGTCCATCTTAAAAATATGGAAACTGTCCCCGGTGGCGTGTTCAGGAGTGCTATTACCTTTTTGAAAGCGATTTTGTGCCATATCGCCAGTAACAGCCCATTGCTAGCATTGCAGATTGGCCTTTTGAAGAATTGAGTTAAGTTAGGAAGAGAAATGACTCCATTTTTGACATATTTTTTGAGAAAACACTGAAGGACCTCCACTGCAAGGTTTCTTTGCAAAGAGATTTTTCATTACACTAGCAGATTGAGAAACCAAAAAAAAAAAAATTACACACACTCTGTGACTGAAGACTGGCAGCTTCAGCATTAACACTCCTTATGTGGAAGCTTACAGAAAAACCTTGAGACTTCACTGAATGGACACATTAAAAAGGGGTTTTCAAGTATCATGCTGAGATCTCAGTTCATGAAAAATCGCTTTGATATTTTATGCCCCTTTTTTCTGCATTCCTCTAAATGAGTGAGAAGTTAAGAATATATTGCATATTACAACTCGAGAGAAATTATATTTTGTTGGTTATTTTTTTATTTAATGTTTATTTATTTATGTATTTATTTACTTACATACTTACTTACTTACAGTGGGGGGAAAAAGTATTTAGTCAGCCACCAATTGTGCAAGTTCTCCCACTTAAAAAGATGAGAGAGGCCTGTAATTTTCATCATAGGTATACCTCAACTATGAGAGACAAAATGAGAAAAAAAAATAAAGAAAATCACATTGTAGGATTTTTAAAAAAATTATTTGCAAATTATGGTGGAAAATAAGTTTTTGGTCAATAACAATTTCATCTCAATAATTTGTTATATACACTTTGTTGGCAATGACAGAGGTCGAACGTTTTCTGTAAGTCTTCACAAGGTTTTCACACACTGTTGCTGGTATTTTGGCCATTCCTCCATGCAGATCTCCTCTAGAGCGGTAATGTTTTGGGGCTGTCGCTGGGCAAAACGGATTTTCAACTCCCTCCAAAGATTTTTCTATGGGGTTGAGATCTGGAGAAAGGCTAGGCTAAATGCTTCTTACGAAGCCACTCCTTCGTTGCCCGGGTGGTGTGTTTGGGATCATTGTCCTGCTGAAAGACCCAGCCACTTTTCATCTTCAATGCCCTTGCTGATGATGGAAGGAGGTTTTCACTCAAAATCGCACGATACATGGCCCCATTCATCTTTCGTTTACACGGATCAGTCGTCCTGTTCCCTTTGCAGAAAAACAGCCCCAAAGCATGATGTTCCACCCCCATGCTTCACAGTAGGTATGGTGTTCTTTGGATGAAACTCAGCATTCTTTCTCCTCCAAACACGATAAGTTGAGTTTTTACCAAAAAGTTTTTTTTGGTTTCATCTGACCATATGACATTTTCCCAATCCTCTTCTGGATCATCCAAAATGCTCTCTAGCAAACTTCAGACGGGCCTGGACATGTACTTGCTTAAGCAGGGGGACACGTCTGGCACTGCAGGATTGAGTCCCTGGCGGCGCAGTGTGTTACTGAGGGTAGCCTTTGTTACTTTGGTCCCAGCTCTCGGCAGGTCATTCACTAGGTCCCCCCGTGTGGTTCTGGGATTTTTGCTCACAGTTCTTGATCATTTTGACCCCACGGGGTGAGAACTTGCATGGAGCCCCAGATCGAGGGAAATTATCAGTGGTCTTGTATGTCTTCCTTTTTCTAATAATTGCTCCCACAGTTGATCTCTTCACCACCAGCTGCTTCCCTATTTTAGATTCAGTCTTCCAGCCTGTGCAGGTCTACAATTTTGTTTCTGGTGTCTTTGACAGCTCTTTGGTCTTGGCCATGGTGGAGTTTGGAGTTTGACTGTTTGAGGTTGTGGACAGGTGTTTTTTTTATACTGATAACGAGTTCAAACAGAGGCCATTAATACAGGTAACCAGTGGAGGATAGAGGAGCCTCTTAAAGAAGAAGTTAGAGGTCTGTGAGAGCCAGAAATCTTGCTTTTTGTAGGTGACCAAATACTTATTTTCCACCATAATTTGCAAATAAATTCTTTAAAAATCCTACAATGTGTTTTTCTGGATTTTTTTCTCATTTTGTCTCTCATAGTTGAGGTAAACCTATGATGAAAATGACAGGCCTCTCTCATCTTTTTAAGTGGGAGAACTTGCACAATTGGTGGCTGACTAAATACTTCTTTTCCCCACTGTATTTTGCATAATTCCTGACCATTACGCGCATTTTCTGCCCTAACTCTCATACTGTAATGGTAAAAAGAACAGAAAAAATTAAATTAAATTAAATTAACAAACAAATAAATAAATAAATAATTTTGTGGAAATGCTATTAAGGAAATGAAAGGCACAATATGTAATTTTCGCCGCTAGAGGGCACATATTCAAAATAAACAAATAGACAAAGGATAGTTTGATGACGCCGTGACTGTAGTGTGGATCATGGGAGTTGTCATCTTCAAAAGCCCCAGCGATGCAATCCGACTTGCACTCGGCAGAAATCATGTCCTGATGAGCTATGATTTATTTTAAAGGGGTCCTATGATGCTCTTTTACAATGTCTTGAATTTGTTTTGGGGGTGTACTAGAACATGCTCTCATGCTTGGTGGTTCGAAAAACGCATTATTTTTTACATAATTTACATTATTACAATACCTTTCTCCCCATCCTGGCACAAATGTGATGTGATTGGATAGCGTCCCAGTGCGTTTGTTGTGAACTCTTTAGACGGTGTTTCAGTACTGCCCCGACCCTTGCCAAAGCAGCAATTTCCGTCTGCTCCGGTTTAGTTAAGGATGGCGTCAATATTGCCATATCAATTTGAGCCGGATTCAGACCCCAAGAATATTGAACATGAGGATCGCGCAGAACCTTGCACGCACGGATATTGCAAGACATATTAGAGTGGTAACGTTATTGTTGTTGTTGTTTTTGGCTAAATCGCGTTTTAGATAGGATGTCAACAACCACTTAAAAATACCTGCATTTACTATGAACAGATAAGTGCATATGTATTATTTTTATTGTTATTTAATTCTAACATAATATGAATTGCAGTGAAACTGTTATACAACTGAATTTATTTATGCCATAGTCCAGTGTTTCCCAGGCGGCACATATATATATGCAAACTCATGCAGGAGGCGCTGTTGGAGTGATAGAGATCAAGGTTTCCCGGTAACGCTGTACACAAAGCAGCGCTCCGCTCAAAAAAAAAAACACTGCTTTATCAGACATTACATGCAAGATTAAATGAAAATGACGTCTGTGGCAGGAGGGCCGGGGTTCAGTGAGATCTGCATCGGGAGAGAGAGGCAGGAGACAAGCGGTGAGTAAGTGGGTCAAGTGCAAAGATAAACACGCTTTGTCTGTTTCAGTAATTGGTGTGCGAGACGTATACAGGGGCCACTGAACAGGATGGGGAGAGACAGACTGGGTACGCGAGCGACCCGCGGGTGTAGATACACGGAAACAAGTTGCGTTCTGTTTGTTATGAGTTATTGACTGTGAAGCTGACGCTGAGTGAGCGCCGTGGTGTGTACAGTGTCGGAAGGAATTTAAATAAAGCTTGCGTCCTAGCAAGCCGACCCTGTCTTCTTCCTTCCACCCTCCTGAACCTTTGTTACAACGTCCAACACTATCTGAATGTGTAGTCGGTTTCCTTCTGAAATACAGTGATATAAAAACACCCGCACTCAATGTATGGGAAACACTGTAGTCTCATAATTGAAGTGTAAATTCTGCAGATTACATCATTGTCCAGTATTGTACTGTCAGCAATTTATTATAAAAACGTTTTCATAATTGTAACATACATATTTACATACATAATTTTTCAGGTGCATGTGTAATAACTTGCGATAAACTAGAAGCTACAGCAGCACTTCTTCTTCTTTGTCGTCTTGTCTGATGCACTCACTCAACCAAGCGTTCTAACCACGACCTCGCCCCTCCCCACACCCCAACCAAGTTCCGTTATAATGCTACTCTGTGCGGTCGTCACCTGTCTAATAAAATGCGTAGCATATTAAAGCGTCTTTGGTGTTTACATGTTTTCTACAAAACAAAACCGGAAATCGAGGGGTTATGACGTCATTGCAGGCGACACAATGACACTATAGACACGGTCCGTGTCACTAGTTAAAATTGCTTATTTCTCTGGATTTAAACATTCTTCGAAACATTTGGGATAATGTAAGTACACAAGTCAGCAAAATATATACACTGTTCTAGTGGTTTTTGCATATTTTAATAAAAAAATCTTACATATTGTGCCTTTAAACATTTTCTCATTTTGCACAAGTTGATATGATTCTTGTTTCGGCCATGTTTGTAATTTGTAAAGTAAAAATTCCCCCACAAATGACCTACCATATTTCGCTGAACACCGAGGTGCTGTGATAATATTAGTCCCGTGTGAATCAGCATCTCTGTGATTTGGCCAGCATTTGGCGGGTCGTATATCATTTTTCGAGGTTTTTGTTTACTGTGCGCCTTTTTATCCATCTTTTGCGAAGAATGGAGCTGCGTTGGAGTGTTTGATAGTATTTTGGGTGCTGTCATCATATCGCTACACCATACAATTTTCAGAAAGAGAAAGCTGAGAAGGTTTTGAGGTTAATGTGTTACAAATCAAGCATAAAGCTTGAGATATTATTTTAACCTGGTGAAATGTAAATGACAGCGCACAAAACTATATTAGTTTCTTTTTTTTAAATCAATCTAACCGGATCATAGAATGGGACTCTCAAAGCCTTGACATCTGGGTATCTGGGAGATAAGTCAGTAAATTCGAGTTAAATCACAGGCTTCGCTTATCCCGTGCTAATGCACCACACGAAATTCAGATGTGGGGGGGTAATTTCAAAATCACACAAGGTCCCCAGATAGTACTAATCCTGTGCGAATAGGGCTTTAATTAAAAGTCTATAACTTACTTTGGTTAAAATTTATCAATGTTAGTGTAAAAAACACCTTTTTAAAACTGTCAAAATCAGCTCTGTTTTTATCAAGCCATTATAGTCCATGTTGCTTTAAATGTTAATGAGCTCTGCTGGCCCCACCCCTCTTTTCCGAGCTGCTCTCAGAGAGACTGTTTACTTTAGCCGCATTCATCGTGAAACTTGCTAATTAGCACATTATTAGGAAAGGCGATTTGCAAAGATTCATAAAAAACCCTTATACTCACTTCTTCTGTAGATGAGGCTGGATCATGAATGATTTGAGCGAACATAGAGGCATTTAGGCTGATCGGGAGTGGCACATTCACTTCAAAGCGAAAGTAATCGGAGACATCTTGTCTTCCCCTGCACCAGAGTCAACACAATGGCGGACTGATGGTCTAAGGTAAGACACCGGTCCAGTCTGTGCTGAAACACTACTGTCAATCAAACTATTGTGGGAGGGGCCTGTACAGAACTATGTCATTCTGACAGGAATCTCAGAACAGCCTGGTTTGAGAAAGGGGATTTTAAAATAGGGATTTAAAAAAAACACTGGATAGATTTTTATAATTATAGGATGAATGTGTACACACACTTCCAACATACATTTATGTTCAAATTTGAAAAGTGAATTTTGCATCCGATGGCCCCTTTAAGGAAATAATTTTGGGGAAATAATGCAAAATATAATGTACAAATCAGCCCATTTTTATTTTTTATTTATTTATTCGTTTTTTTAGTTATTTTGCGGAATAATTGTGGATTTTTTATTTATTTATTTATTTATTTTAATCTAATATACATGGCTTAGGTTTGGGTAATTTTTATTATACACTCTACTCAAGCTCCAGCCCTCCCGGTTTGAGTCAGGCCCAACTGATTTTGCTGCTTCTCTGAGGAGATATGAATTAAAGGAAAGAGACAGAAGGAGACAAAGCGTTAACTGGACTGACAGTGTGGAAATTTATTGAGGATCTATTCTTCTCTCCACACCCTCTTAGTTAAACTCCAAGAAAGCTTTGATTTCCCCTGAGAGGAGGGAAAGGAGAACACACACACACACACACACCTTTCGGTCAAGTTTACGTCCTCTGTGCAAAGATGTGCTCCGCTGCCCTTTACAACAGTATTGACAGTGACAATATATGATCAAATGAATGATGGCATAACAGGATGAAAGCAAAACGAAAACGTCTTTAAAAAATATTTTATTACTTATATTTTCTGCTTGCACGTGAATGACTTTTATTTTAAAGTGGTCATATGATGCTTTTTTAAAGATTATTATTTTGTGTATTTGGTGTAACAGAATATGTTGACATGCTTTAATGTTCAAAAAACACATTCTTTTTCAAATACTGTACATTATTGTAGTTCTTCTATGCCCCGCCTCGTCTCAAACACTTCTTTTCTACAAAGTCCCTCCTTCCGACAAGCAGTCTGCTCTGATTGGCCAGCTGCCCCCGTGCATTGTGATTGGCCGAACACCGCAAGCACTCGTCGGAAATGTAACGCCCCTTACCATAATCGTGAGCTTCATCTTTCAAAATAAATGTAAAGGCAGTAAATAATGTCATTAGTTTTACCATCAGTTCAAGCCAGAGTCGGGTGACAGACACAGTGATGATGCAGTACACAAGCCGCGGTTAAGACAGCTGACTCTACTGTGATGTGACGCTGTCTCTCTCTCTCTCACACACACACACACCACACACCAATGATGCCGCCAACGCCGCATTTGAACAGCTTCTACTGTAGCAAATACTTAAATACTTAAACAAAACATACTTACAGTAGCTGATTCATAAGCACCAGATTGTCATAGCAAAGTCGAATTACCTCTCTCCTAGGTTCACGAAACGGTCGACCATAAAATGCATTGCTGTTCTGTAGTAATAATCTTAAAGATTCCTAAATGCGTCTACTTTCGGAAGGCCAAATAAAGTGTTTTTGCTTTTGCACTGAAACACAGCGTCTCTCTGACATGCTGCTCCAACACTAACTGCAGTTACTGAAACCAAACCGCCTTTCTTTGCGTGCACATTTGGACAGCATTACGCAAATATTTCTACATAGTGACATAGATATGTGGGGGCATGTTAGAACGAGCCATTTTAGGGGGGCGTGGCTGAGTCTTAACTTTTATAAAGAATGTATTTTTGGGTTTGAGACTTTAGTCTTTGCTACTTTATAGATCTTCTTTATGCACCAGCTTGTAACACTCCAAAGAGAAAGGCAAACTTGAATTTGCATCATATGACCCCTTTAAAAAGAAACCTGAATGCATTTTCCCCTGCTTATTTCCTCTGTTGTCTAACAGCGTGTAAATATAATGAGCTGTATGTGTGTGATGATGTGAAATTGTGTTTTCTTGAATTTTTACTCAGTATCTATTTGAACACATATTTAATTCAATTAATTGACATAGTGGTTAAAGGTCTGGGCTGGAAGCCGAAAAGGTTTGAACCGCACACCCTTAAGCAAGACACTTGGATAAACGCATCTGCTAAATAATTATTTTGTCAATCGTCAAACTAACACCTAGGCATTTTGAGTGTACATTTATAGACATGACCAGTAGATGGGGCTCGTGTAAAATCTACACATAATAGTCTGCAAATAGTGAAGATACTTCAGAAGGATAAAATCTCTGATCTTCCTCCACGTCTATTATCTATGCAATACTGCTACATGTTTCCTATACAATTAATCATACACACATTCTCATATCAAGAGGAAAATATAATGGATTTGGACAATAAATGTGCAGACTAACTTGAAATTGGCTTTTATTGCAAAACTGTATAAAGTAGCTTCCATTATGAAAATATTTTGTTTGGTAGCCTCAAAATGTATTTCACGTGTTATAAAATTTCATGTCAAAGAAACATTGTAATGTGACTCAGTCAGTTCTAACACATCACATATGACATTAAAGGGCCTTGTCAGACAAAAATAGTCAAACACATTTTAACTTTTGACATTATAAAATAAGTTAAATTATAAAACCATTTAAATATAGTCATTTAAATACTGTTTGGAGTAATGATACATTCAGTGCTTCAGTCATACAGCAAGAGAATTCTAATCCAAATGCTTTTGCCGACAACATCTGCGTCCGGCGGTTACTGGCAGTGCTCCGGGTGTTTTCAGGTCTTCTGTGATTTCCCATCAGCTGCATGAGGCCAACACTCAAAACCCAGGATTCTGATTGGCCAGTGCGGGGTCATGTGACAGACATTCCACTTACAGGGTTTCTAGAGTTTCTAGATCCCCCCTTCTGTCCTCCTGTGCTCTTCTGCACTTTCATTTATGGCTTTAGAAGCAGTTGGATATCTTAAATGGGGAAGTGTTGTTGGTGTTCTTCCTGTTGCAAATTAAACAAAAAAAAAGTGCACACATTAATCGAATGCCTAATATATACTATGCATAATTTATTTTGTGGATACAAGTGCATACTAATTACTACTAACTAATTGGTCTTATCCTGGAAAATGTATAGTTATTTTTATGTATACCATCATATTAGATTTGTGGCTGATATTGTTTAGTATTAGTTCATTATTACTGATTGTGAACTGCCAGTGACATATAAATGTCCGTACTTGTTCCAGCAAGCCTGCAGGTTAATTCCTTGTTTTGTTTCTGGACTCAAGCAGCGCTGGACGACTTCAGTTGAGTTATTCACAGGTTTTAGTGTCAATCTGCAGACATTAAAAATGCATCAAATTAATAAGATTCAGTCTAGCTTATAGGATTTCATGCAAAAAAGTTTACATACAGATTTATACTTAAAGATTAAAACCTTAAGTTTTTATACTGTGTATATAGAAATATATATATATATATTATATATATATATACATCCAGTTTACACGTTATAGTGGTCTAAGGATGTCACTATAAATATAATATGTAGCAGTTTTATTATATGCAGGTTAAGAGATTGACACTTACATGATTTCAACGTTGTCACACTTTGATCTTCGGGGGAAAATAGAGAATTCTTCAATTTCTTCTCTTGGGACACGTTTCTTCAAACTGTTCAAACACCAGCACCTGTCAGGTCCATCAGCTAGGACTGTTAACATAGAAAAGCATAGAAAGATTCATTTAAAATGCATCATTCTGACAGAAGATAGTAATTCTGCATAAAAAACTCTCTGCATCATGCGAAAAAAGCATCAAAAAAGCACCAAATTCCTGCAATACCTGACTATAAAAATCAATATTAAAGTGTCATAATGTCTTACCGCCACTCAGTTGAATACACTACTGCAAGCACCCCCCCCGCAGCAGAAGAAGGGCTCTGGGTAAAAATGCCATAACTAATTTGCTAGTGTAATAAATAGGTAAGAAACACAAAGAGATCAGCTGCAGTGGTTTGCTGAGCTTTCAGAGAAAGTAGTAAGTCCTAGTGGAGCTGTAGAGAAAGTGTGAGGAGTAAAGCCTCTCCTCTGTCTTTTATAGGGCATGAGAGGAATTCCCAGACCCACAACATTTCCCAGCAATCATGCCGTTTGCTACTCCGGAATTTCCAAATTTAAGGGATAAAGGGAGGGAGTGTAAGTGAGACAGAAAAGGGGGAAAAGAAGGGAAAGTGAGAGAAATAAGTGAACAAAATAATTCCAAAGAAATGCAGGTTAGAAATAAATTGCTGACTGCACATGTTGACTTAAAAAGTGAGATTTGACCAAATTATTGATTATATATTTACACAATAGCTCTGTGTGAAAATGTGTTATATAGTTATGTTTGCTGTATTTTTGGTCCAAGTCAAAAAAAAGTTTCCCTTAAAACATTTTTATACATATTACATGCATCATACATTTAGTTAAACTCAAAATATATGAAATCTAATCTATTGCAAGTATTTGCACACAGCCCTTTTTAAATCAAAAGGATTTTTAGATATTGCAAACAAACCCAGTCAAAACATTTGACTCATAGTGTTTCTTAGAGATAAGAAAGTATATTCCCCCTGGATCACTTCTATTGTGCGCATCTTTCCAAAACCAGTCACTCAACATCCAAGCGGTTAACATTCAGCAGCGCAATGATGCATATCAGCGTCAGAACATGCAACCACTGCTACTGTCTGACATGTTGAGGCAGATAGACCTCAAAATCATAAAGTCTGACAGAAGTCTGAAATCTGACTAATGCCCTATTTTCATGGGATTTTGTGTCATTTCCCCGGTTTCATTAAATGCAAAATGCACAAAGCCTATAGGGATACATTTAGTCCTGAATCAGTTTTGTAAATCTTTATTTCTTTATTATCATCATTATGTTTCGGTATCATTGGCTTACTAGATCTTGGACCCTAGACAGGCTTTGCTAACATAATGGTAGTTAACTTAGTTAATACCATTTTAAATTGTGAATTGAAGGGACAATTACCCCAAAAACGAATGTAATCATCCTTGTGTCAATACAAAAAATAAATAAATAAATCTGCACAAAACCATACCAAGTAGGAATTTATATATCTTACCAAGTGAGTTTCACTGTTGCATTTATGTCATTATTACAGGGGGTCGGAAAAACATGGGACATTTCTCAGAATATATCACCTTTTATGTTCAACGGAAGGAAAGAAAGCTCAGTCAGGTTGGAACGACCATGAGGACGGTGAATACATAAAATTACCACTTTTTGCGGGGTTGGGGGGGGGGGTATCATTTGAGAGAACCAGTGAAGAATGTTGATGGCGACGCAACAGAGGAGCTATATCACCAGGTTTAAGCCTCTTGAGAAAGCATGAGTCAGTTGTTTTGGACCTATTTCACATTTTTGTGGGATGCAAGCTAGAGACAGAAATGCTGGAGGAGAGGAGGCGCCTGTTGTCCTAAATTGCTGCAATTTGTCACTTAAGTCCGTATAACACTTTTCAAGTGTAATTGTTATTTATGGATTTGTATATACTTTGTATTAATTGTTTGTGTTATTTGTTCCTGCTTCATCCCTATGTATAAGTACACTACGGTTCAATTTCTTTTTGACTAGAATTAATTTTATTTAGCAAATTGCAGAAACCGATTAATCAATGATTGATTAAAAGTGACTGTAAAGACATGTAAAATGTTACTAGATAGATAGATTTAATACTATTTTAGTATTTTAATAAAGGTTGTTTTGCACCCCTTCCTGTTGTTTTCTTTTTTTTTAGTGCGATGTTGTCCACTTGAAGATACAGGGCAAATTCATTATTAATAGATAACACAAAGATCACCGGCGACCGCACACACAACAAAGGCCGTTTTGAAATAATGATAAATCTTATTAAGGGGAAAAAAGCTGTCCAAACCTACCTGGCACTATGTGAAAAAGTAGTTGAAATTATAATTTGAAAAAATACACTTTTAATGTTATATTTTGTAATATTTGCGTTGTTTTATTTTTGTTCGTACAAATATTTTTCTTTTGAGGAGGCACTGCCTCCTTGCATCCTCATGAGGAAACTCCTGATGTATATCTAAACGAGATAGATAGCCTACAAAATATAGCTATGGGCATTTGGTTTATGTATTTATTTATTTTGTGTTATCATCAAAGTATCCGGGAAAGAAAAAGTAACAAGTTTCATACTAAAAAAAAAAATTACATAGCAAACTGTGTTTCAAACATGAATAATACTAAGAAGCGATGTGTCTTGAGGCCAGCAAATCAGGGGGGGGGGAGGGCAATCTTGAATGATTTTTGAAGAATCATGTGACCCTGAAGACTGGAGTAATGAAAATTCAGATTTGCATCACAGGAATAAATTGCATTTTAAATATATTAAAATAGAAAACATAATTTAAATTGTAATAATAATCCCTTTATGTACACTGATACACTGGTGCAGGAATTTCCCATTGCAGCATTTGTGGTGGTGTGGCATGGTGGTTAAAGATCTGAATTTGCGTGGGAAAGTTTGTAAGGTTTAAACCCATTAAGTGATCTGTTAAGTTAGATGGTTTTATTTAGCTTTAAATAAGTGCCTGTAAAATTAAAAAAAGGTAAAAAACCACATAGCTCACTTTATTGCATAAAGAGACTTGGTGCAGACACATCAGTCAATTTAAATAGTCCTACAGTTGTGCAGAGGCACTCTGAAATGAGCAAATATTTAAAATTGCCAGTAATTTAACAAGAACAAGATTCCCAAAACTTAGACGGAAAAGGAGGATATACCATTGCCACATCAAAATCAGGAACTGGGAAGGATGCCATTTTTCAGACACACTGAAGAAGTTGTCATCAACTCATTCGTCCAGTATGCAAACTGGTTTTTGTTGTGCGGCCCAGAAATCCCCTTACCATTGAAGTAGAGCTCCAGAAAAGCCAAACAGAGACACAGATCGGCTGAGAAAATAAAAACTTTGCAAAAATGAGACCAGATAGATATGTTTGCAGCTAAATGTTTTGTATTTAGTTAGGTTAAGTTTTTCGCTCTTTTTTTCCTTTTTTGGAGTTTTTTGGAGCACAGCTCGTCAGAAAGCACCGGATTGCGAAATATCTTGGCTGTCTTAATGCTCTATTTGACCTTTGAGCTCTATGATAGCCTGCTGTATTTACTTTAAAAAATCTTTTCTAAGAAAAATAAGTTATGTTTACATTACCTTTATGCAAACTCAGAGCTTTTAGCTCTTGACAGTGTATTTGAAGTGTGTGTTGCAGTGATTCGGTCCAGAAGTTTTGTGCAAGTTGTGTAAAGCTGTTTGGCAGCAAGACAACATTCTTTTTTGGTTAGATAAATCATGTCCAGTGTGTCTGAGAACCACAGTGACTTAGAGGAAAACGAAACCTAACTCGTTTTTGTTTATTAGAGCATGCTGACATGTAATTGCTTTCTTCTGTTGTTGTGTTTAGTCCGTTTAGTGCATAGTCTTTTAATGCAAAGCGAAATTTTTTTTTTTTTTTTGTTTGTTGGTTTTTACTTGCATCAATATAGTCTCAGGTATTCCACATTTGTTAAACCATAATATTAAATCGCACATTTAAAAAGAAAACTGCAAATATGTAGACAAACGAATGTACACAAACCGAAGTTTTGATGGATAAGGTTAACATCTCTTGCACGGCGTCTTTGTTTGCCCACAAAGCAATGTTTAAATAGTTTTCTATTTTAAATATATTAATGATATCCTTATTCCTGTGATGCAAAGCATTTTAAGTCATTACTTCAGTATCAGGTTACATGATATGGTCAGAATCATTCTAATCCTGCCTGCATTTGCGTGCTCAACAAACCATTTCTCACCCCTGGGTTATTAATGTTGGGCTGCTATGTTTTTGAGGAAAAGAGGAAACTTTTTTTTTCAGGAAATTGATGAATAGAAATTCAAAACAATATTTATTTCAAACCAGAAAATATTTTATAACATCATAAATGTCTTTTCTATCATTTTTGATCAATTTAATGCATCTTTGCTGAATAGAAGTATTCATTTCTTTCAAGAAATATTTCTAACCCCAAGCTTCAAACTTTGAATTCATGAAACAACAAAAACAGAGATGTCCATTCATTTGGATAACAGATACTATGATTAATATAGTCCCTTATATTCATGAAACCAATTTTTTAGCCCGTGTGACAACTAGCCCCTAATTCCTATCTCAAAAATCACACTATTTTTTTTTTTTTTTAAATTTTACCCCAATATTGGAAAATAAAATAATTAATTGGCAAACTTTATGATTATCTGCAAAATTACCGAGGGCTGTGGTTCTCTCCAGTTTGTCTCCCGCATGACCACGTCTTCCGGGTCGGTCTGCACTGGGACAAAGAGCAGTCCAGCGACGGTCCTAGGTTTAACTCGCAGGGCGCACTTAAGTCTGTCAAGGGTTAGTGATAAAGTTTCAGGTCCAGAGAGAAGCCTAGGGCTTGTGGACCCGACTGAACCTAAGACTCGAAGACAGAGAGGGACGTGGTGGCCAAAGACACGCTGGGGTGTTTGGCCGAAGCCGGGACCGGCGACAATAGCTCGGACAGACCGGGCCCCGGAGGGTCGCGAGGAGGGTAGGGGGGTTGGGACAGATTCTCAGTATGGAGTCTATGTATAACCGGGCTCTGGCTCTCCTGGAGCTCGAGAATCGTAGGGAGAAGATCCACAGAGGTCAGACGCCTCCTGGGCTTCATGCTGGAACTGACAGAGCGAGAGATAAAAACACTGGATTCACGCCTGATTTATTACAAATTAATTACATTTAATAAAAAAAAATGTAATGACGTTAGTATTGAATCAAATCAGCTGTGAATAATCATATCATCAGTGTTTTGGTCCGTTCTATGCTCCTAGGAATTTAAGGCCTCTTATCTTTTTGCTTTAGCTTTTTTAATGATTTGATTTTGCCAAGTTATTCCTCTTTTATCAGCTGCTAACATAAGGGGAGACCTGGAACAAAGTTCTTCACTCACAAACAAGCCAGAGTGTATATACCCTAGTACAAGAAGAAGAAAAAAACACTTCATTTATGGAAAAATATGCCAAACAAAAAATGCCATAATTTATTTAAATAATATTTAATCCATAATAAACTATACCTCTGTCACGTAATGGTAAATAAGAACTTGCTACGATGAGGAATTCTTCAAAGAACTAAACTTCTTTTACGCAAACACAGGAAATAGCCACTTTCAACAATTTTAAAAAGATGGACGAAGACAGGGCGATAACAGAGCTTAAATACTCAAGGCAAACAAAGGGAACAAACGAGTTAATTAATAGACACCAGGTGGACAGGATAACTATTCAGACAACTCAGGAAAACTAGGAAGACAAAAATCAAAACACAAAATTTAAGTCCATTAAAAGTTTTATTAAAATATCACTTTAGAGTATTTGGAGTATTTCTTTATTGCATAATGTACATTTCTTAACATTATGCCTAAAATGTGTTTTAATATCACCATTAATAAGGATTGTATGGTCTCTGTATAATATCGGTCTTTAAATGAAATATATTTAAAGTGTACCTGAAGTATACCTGCAATAGTTCCACTTTAGCACAATCAAAATACTTAAGTATATCTTTAGTTAGACCTCAGCACTACTTACACAATTAAAGTACATTAAGCACAAAATTAGTTGTTCCAATTTAGCAGACTTTAAGTACCAGTTTAGTATACCAAAAGTACAACTGCAGGGTATTTTTATAATTGTATAAATGTGTGTGTTGTCCTGGTATTCCAACACAAGGATAGTAAAATACTAGTAAATTTTGACCTTGTGGGGAAATGTTTTAGGTACCCATGAGGAAACAAGCTTATGAATCAAACAGAATGAAGTTTTTTGAAAGTCCAAAAATGCAGAATGTTTTGTGTGAGGGGATAAGATAAAAAATAAATAAATACAAAACATTACGTCTATGGAATGTCATCTGAATTTGTGCCATCTCTCTTTCATCATTCAGACACATTCCCACAGAGCAAACAGTAGATCCTTGGTTCAGATGATTAAAAGACATGACTGTTATCTGCTATATTCCTTCACGGTTTCATACGTTTAGAAAAAGTAAACAGATCAGGTTACTGTTAATTACAAGATTTCTCACACCTGTTACTCAGAGAAAACATTTTAGCATTGAAAATTTGATTGTTGCGTAACATAAGCCATTAAGATATGAGAGACATAATGAAAATATATTCACTGCTCATGATCTTCGGAAAATGTTGTAATGAACATTTACAGTTCAAAACTCATTACCATTGTCATGCAGTGTGTCTTTTTATTGATGAATTATTGACTTGAAAAAAATCAATAGTACACTACGTTTAGTTAATTGTTTGAAAATGATTTTATTTAATTTTTTTGTTAAAAGTTTATCTTTTGAAAACACTTTTCAAGATATATTCTGTTTAATTTTTAAATGCGAGAAGCATCACATGTGTGGATAAAGATTGTTTTTGTTTTGTTTGTTTTTTTGTAATGGTACAAATTATGTTCATTTAAAAATAATTTAGTCTATTTGATTTATTTACTTACTTATTTTAATCGTTATATTTATTGATAGGTGTACTTTTTCTGAGTATTAGGCTATAGTTTATTTACATACTTTTTAAATGCCTTCTTTAAATACTTCCTTTAACTTGACAATTCAATTCAATAATGGCAGGTGAGAGACAAAGAAGATATCCATATAAGTACAGAAATAATCTGTCTAGTGCTCAGTAACAATAGAAGTACCAATCCTGACTAGACCATGAAGAAAACACTCAAAATATATGTACAGTCATATGGAGAAATATTCAGTAACAGGAAGCAGCCAAATGATTAATCATGAAACCAAGACACCCCCCTCCCCCCCCCCCCCCCCCCACCCCCATGACGAACGCAGCCAGCCCACACCCCCAAGATTTTTGTTTACTGTATTTTAAGAATGAGAGGGATGATAATATCTGGAATTCTGTGGAATTTCACTGAGCTCAAGTCTGAACACTATATGCTTCTCGCTATAGCTAAATCATGAAGATCCAGTCAGTAATGAGCAGACAGCATTTCTCTGCTGAACATCTGGTGATTTACAGCAGGCCATGGTGCTCATATTGCTTCTCTAGATTATGATTAAGCTCTATGGAATGTTTCAGGGAAAGCATAAAACACTCTCACAAGGAAAACCTTACTCAGGCTACATCACTAAAACTTCATTTTGGGACTGCTGTTCAGCTTTTCAGTCCAGAAAATTTAGTTAGTCTAAAGCTATAATAAAGATTTGGTTGAAGTTTATTTTATAGCGTGGTTTTATTTTATTTGTATTATTTTTGTAGTATTATATGATCTATATATAATCAATTTTACAAACAGCTTTATAATTAACTAATGTAATGTAAATAATGTGATGTGTATGATATATATGTATTATATGATATGATATGATATGATATATATGATATGATATAGGCTTATAATTCTCTGAACCACTTCTTGTGATATGAATCAAAAGCATACTGGTCCCAATATAATATAATATTTAAGCAATATCAAGAAAAAAAGAAAGAAAGAAAAATACAGCATGATTGTGTGATAATCCTTGTAAACAGCAGCTCAATGAACAAGAATTTAATACCGAGTAACAAATATTTCAGACACAGTATTGCCAGCTGCTTTTACTGGTTTTGCAACTTTAACGAAAGTAGTTCTAAACAAAGCCACAGTAAAAGCTGCGTTTCTCTGCTTTGTTCCTAACTCTATAGAGTTTTTGAAAGAATTGATTGATTAATTGAATGACTCACTCAATTGTTTCATTCTTAGAGGAATGAGCGTTTTTTAACAAATCAGTTGAATGAATGATGCTTTACTCATAAAATCAGTCCAATGTTTCTTCCTGAATAAACCAGTCTTTGCGAACAAATTATTTGAGTGAATGACTGAATGACTCACTCGCTTGCTTCTTCTTGAATGAATTAGCTTCCTCTTCAGGAACTCGAGCTGCATCGAGAACGCTAGGGGAACGCCTTCAGCGACCCACGCTCTGAATCACATGTGAAATCAGTCCAATAGCTGAGCGGGACGTCACGGCGGATGACGTCATGACCGGGAAGCTATAAAAGCACCTGCGGCGGAGCCAGAGTCAGCTTTCTGTCATTCAACGAAACACTCTGTGTGTGTCAGTCATATTTATTGTTGTCTGTCAATTGTGAAAGTCTATAAGCTCCAGCTATGTCTAAGCTTATGCAAAGACAAAGCATTTCAAGGGGGGTGGTTTGCGCGAGGGTTTTGTGCTTTTTTGCGGAGAGCAGCCACATTGTAGGTGTGTGCTTCCTCCCTGCCCACATGGATAGATATCCGCGAGTTTGTTTCATCTGCCACTGCGCATAGGGGATACACACAGCCTGTGCGTGGTTTGCTTGCGAGCGAAGCATAGTTGTTACTGCCTTGCTTCGCTCTCAGAGGGCTCTCTTTGAGGAGGGAGCCTTCACTAGCGTTCCTCGCGGTGCCGGCCCCGCTTTCGCCGAGGCGGAGCGGCGGCTGTGCTCGTGGGTTTCGCGTATGGATCTGCTAATCACCAGATCCGGCGCCCGCTCTCAGGGTTCGGAAGCCCGTGCTGCGGTACTTCCCCCCCGAGGAGATACGGAGGGCATCAAAGAGCTCGCCAGTTGCACAAACATCAGTTACACAAGCATATTATGCCTTATATTATAATGAGCAGCATTAATAAGGAGCGGAGCTCGCGCAGTCGGGGCGGATTGTGTTTTTTTTTCCCCGCTATTAAACGCTCCGCTCTCGCCGGGCACGCTCCGAGGAGTGTGTCCGTGCCTGTGATCTTGCGATTGCAGTCCCGCTGCTGCTGAGGCACGGCGGCGACTGAGAACGCGGAGATCACTCATGATCTAGCAGACGGTTGGAGACGGCTCTTCCTATCTCCACCCGTGTTCGCTACATTTAGAGCTCGTTTGTTTGTCAAGGAGATTGATGTTGATCGTGTGAATGAATGGTATATATTACATCATTTTGGTTTTTGATGTGAATCTTACTACACTAGACCGTATTTACTCGTCTGGTTGTTTGATTGCATTTAATTCTGAGGAATAAAATGAAGTATTTGTCTGACTATGAGACTGCAGTCCACAAGTCACCCATCAAATTTAACTGGACTTGAGCAGTTCTGCAAAGAAGAGTTGGCAAATATTGCAAAGTCTAATGTGCAAAGTTAATAGAGACATATCCCAACAGACTAAACGCTGTAATTAAAGCAAAAGATGGTTCAGCAAAATACTGACACAAGGGTGTGATACTTTTTCCAACTTTTTAATTATTATTATTATTTTAAAGAATCTTATCTCTACCAAAGCTTCATTAATTTGTCCCAAACTACTTTAAAAACATGACTTGAATTTAAAATAACTGTTTTCTATTTTAATATAATTTGTTCCTGTGATGGAAAGCTGAATTTTCATTAGCCATTATTACAGTCTTCGGTATCACACAATCCTTCAGAAATTATTCTGATATGCTGATTTGGTGTTCAAGAAACACTCACTTTAATGCATCCTTGCTAAATAAAATTTTATTTCATTTATTAAAGTATACATGAGCATTCCTTCCACTAATCTCTAATCTCTAACAAAATTTATAATACTAGAAATCTAGTGCTTTATATGTACTAATTGTACTAATAAATAGCGAATATGCTAGTAATGTGCATGGTAATGATCAACTACTTAATAGTGAATAGTCTTCCCTAAACTATATTGTTAACTATGTTTTTTTTATTTTATTAGTGATTTGATGCTTTAGAAAATGTTATACATTTCTAAACTTGCCAAAGTGCATCATATGCAGTTTTTTTTAGGTGTTTACCTCTCCAGTTAGCGCCCTGAGGGGCCCTCAAGAGCTCTGACACTATTTGAATACTGATTACTATTATTACCTACACTTTGTGTTAAAATATGAATAATGTGCAATGATTTTTTTTTATAAATTTATTATGAGATATTAGTGGCAGGAATGTTCATGTACAGTACTCTGATGGTTCTGTTTTCTCCATAAGTTGCTCTTGGTTGAAACTTGAAAGAAACACATTTTCTGAAGCTAAATTTTCTCTTCCCATGAAAACAGAAACTCATGCACTGAATCACTTTCTGGGGTATGGGAATATACACTAGTAAACTAGGCAGTAGACTGCAATTTCATGCATCATGATAATTCCTACTATTGCATCTCAGAAGTCATCAGCAGTTCAGCCGCTTGCATTGTCTTCCTGGAATACACACTACCAAATTAATATGATCAGTTAGCAATGAATTGGAAAAGTTCTTTATAGAACTGACTTGTGTGATAATGACAATGGTATAGGAAATAAAAGTCTTCCAGGAGAACACCGCTGAAACTGTTATCTCCTGCTGAGTTGATTTAATAAAACAGAGGATGGTGTGATGGCTAATCTGTCTAATAGCATCCCCCCTTTCAAAGAAATACATCTCTCTCTCTTCATATCTTTGGTGTAATCATGTTAATCTAAAGCCATAAAGGGAGAGAGGGAAAAACAGCAGGTATCATTATTTGGTGTAAAAGTGGTTTCCGATGGGTTTTATCTTACAAATAACACTGACTTGTGGAGGGTTGACAAGAGCCACTCATGACAAAACGTGAAGGACCCAGAGGCAGGAGACATGAGAGTGGAAAGGAATTAGGGATGTGCTATTGTAAAGCACTACAGCTATATAATCACTAATGCTCTCCTTTTTATCTCTTCATAAACAATTGAATCTCACCAGAATGACTCTAGTGCCTTAACTGATATTGGTGTGAATGTTCTTTTGAGACACCTTAACCCTTGTGCGTCAATTAAAAAAGTTACACATGGGTCCATAGTGGACAAAAATGTCAATGTCAAAAAACTGT
>JADLZN010001529.1:0-48492 GCA_018155175.1 Sinocyclocheilus anophthalmus | reverse complement strand
TCCCAGTTCACTAGGATCTAGTTGTGGTTTAATAACCGTCAGGTTGAATGGTTTTGGGACGCGACCTAAAGATAACGACGAGTTAATAATACTGAGAAGCAGTTCTTCTGCTACTGGTAACAACTCTTTCAGTAAATTAGTGGGTACATGATCTAATAAACATGTTGTTGGTTTAAATGCAGTGATAAGTTTCGTTAGCTCTTTTCGAATATAGAGAAGATCTGCCCATTTGCTATCTTTCGCTATTCAGGTGTATTATGGGTCTCGAGACCATGGGTACTCAGGCAGATGATTTCTGAATCTGTCTTTAGTGTGAACAATATTCTTCCTAGGCGCCAACGCTGACCATATAGTTAATTCAGTATACGCCACATCACGATACAGGAACTGGTCCGTAACACCACACTTGAGGTACTATATCGTTTCTAAGATCGATTCCATGCAATCTAATTAACTCTAGCATATGAGACAATGGGAGTGGCCCCAGTAACCTCAAACTGTATACGTGTAATTTCATTTACACTACTGCTTGTGGGTGATGATTGATTCTAATGTTTCGGAACCCAAACGTTTAAAAATTGTTTTTGTCAGTTACAATTTTTTCTAGATCTGATTAGTTATATTTTGACCCAAGTATTAATGAACATACACAGTCTTTTAGTTGTGCCAGTCTTTATTCTACTGCTTATAACAGTAGCTTGGGTGAGTAGACTCATTTAGACCAATATAATCTTTTGGTTTTAGCCAGGTTTCAGTCAAGCATAGTACATCAAAACTATTATCTGTGATAATTTAATTTACAATAACTACTTTGGGTGAGAGTGATCTAATGTTTAGGAACCCAAACTTTAAAAATAGTTTTTGTTCATTATCAGATTTTTTCTTGATCCTGCATTAAATTTATATTTTGAACTCACTATTCGGGGATCAGACACAGTCTTTATAGATTGGACACGGCAAGTACTTCTATCATTTAAGTGGGTAGAACAAAAACCATCATAGCAGTTCTTTGAGAATTGGCTTACTAGTCATATAGAGCATAGCATCCTGGAGATGTTGTCCGAAAGGAGTTCCACTCTGACTCTGCTGGGGTGCAGGCCATCAGCACGAAAAAGCCTAGGTCGCTCCCAGAAAATATTACAATTATTTACGAAAGGCAGTTTCTGTTCTCAGTCCATTCCTTTTGAAGTTCACTCAAATTCTTGAATCGGATTTGCTTGACAATCCTCATAAGGCTGCGGTTCTCCATCTTTTTCTTCCACACTTTTTCCTTCCACTCAACTTGCTTGGATACCGCACTCTGTGAACAGCCAGCTTCTTTGCCAATGAATGTCTGTAGCTTACCCTCCTTGTGAAGGGTGTCAAATGATTGTCTTCTGGACAACTGTCATATCAGCAGTCTTCCCCATGATTGTGTAGCCTAGTAACCAAACTGAGAGACCATTTTGAAGGCTAAGGAAATTTTTGCAGGTGTTTTGAGTTGATTAGCTTTATTGGCATGTCACCATATTCTAATTTTTGAGATAGTGAATTGGTGGGTTTTTGTAAATGTGAGCCAAAATCATCACAATTCAAAGAACAAAAGACTTAAACTACTTCAGTCTGTGTGGATTGAATTTATTTAATACACGGGTTTTCACAATTTGAGTTGAATTACTGAAATCAATTAACTTTTCCACGACTTTGTAATTTATTGAGATGCACCTGTACTATCCTACCATCTTAGCTTTGTTCTATCCTAGCTTAAAATGCAGAATCAACTATAAGTAAATGTTTTTAGGTTGATTTCTCAGATACAGAGTGTGTTTGGGACCCCTGTTTGATAATCAGTATTTTTGCAATTATACTACTGTTCAAAAGTTTGAGGTCAGAAAGATTTTTTTAATGAATTAATACTTTCTGTGGTGAGGATGCAATTAAATTGATCAAAAGTGAGAGTAAGGACATTTGTTACAAAGGTTCAAATCCTACTTGAACAATAGAAATTTTTGTTTATATAAATAGATGTTTATCCTCCAAAGCACATTTGACCTGCAGGGTTCCGCAAGGATCTATTCTTGCCCCCATTTTGTTTTCTTTATATATGCTCCCTTTGGGCTCAAAGTTTAGAAAATACAGAGTATTATTTCATTGTTATGCAGACTACACTCAAATATATGCGCCTATCAAGCAAAATGACGGACTGTGTGCTTTAATTGCCTGTTTGTCAGACATTAAGGCTTGAATGTCTAAAAACTTCTTAAACTTAAACGAGAGTAAGACAATTGTGTTTGGATCATTAGCTGTCTCTGGCACCTTATTATTTATCTGAACTTGTGGCTGTTAACATATCTGCTAGATGTTTAAGGTCATCAAATCAGAAATTGTTAAAGGTTCCCAGATCATGGTTAAAAAGAAAGGGAGATGGGGCTTTTGCCATAGCTGGTCCCAAATTATGGAACAGCCTACCTTTATCTATTAGGATAATCCCTACAGTATCTCTGTTTAAAGTAAAACTTAAAACCTATCTTTTGGAAAAGACGTATAATATGTGAGTTGTCCTGAGCTTGTTTTTCCTCTGTATGTACCATGTCATTGTGTGTAGCTTTATTATGTTTTATTATTTTGATTTGACCATTTTTGTACAGCACAATGGTCAACGACTGTTGCTGTATTGTGCTATATAAATACACTTTAAGAAAAAGAAAAAAAGAGAAAAGATTTATATTACCAAACATGCTGTTGTTTAACCTCTATTCTCAAGAATACTATAAGAATACCAACGAAAAACTATTATTATCACAGTAAAATGCAATTGTGGCGAGTAAAAGAGATATCTTTCAAAAACATTTTAAAAAATCTTACTGACCCCAAACATTTAAAATAAAATAATAAAAAATAATGATAACAATAATGTACATATGCTGACATTGTGAAGCAAATACACACTTCAGATTTAAAATGATACATACGGTTCTTAACTCTAATGTAGGGCACAGTGGCTACGTTTACATGCAACCCAATAATCAGTTTTTAATCGGATTGACGGCTCAATCGGACTGTAAAGCCTTCATGTAAACACCTTAATCTATCTGATTGAGCTCGATCGGAATGAAATTTCGATCTGATTGAAGGGGGTGGTTTATTCCTTTTCTAATACGATTGAGAGTGCATGTAAACACTCGATCGGATTGAACCCTGAAACTGAAAGGACTGCGCATGTGGAGAGACGCAGAAATAGCGTAATGACGTATGATGCACGGAACGAGCGGCTCTTCCTTTTGAATAAAGTGTTATAAATGCGTGTCCTGTCATTATAAACTCTCCTTTCACTCGGCGACTGTGAAGTGGAGCAGGACAACCTCCCACCAGTCCTTGTTTGGAATTCTCTCATCCACAGGCAACCCGTTTTGGGTGCGGGGAGGGGCATTTTTTTTGCGTGATAAATATGAGCAGCATGGCACAGCATGCCATTTATCCATACATATGTATGGATAAATGGATAAATATTAATTCTGCTGTTAAAAACAAGAAACCGTGTAGGAGAGTGGCTATTATGTGCAAACAGTGAGAAACTCTATATTTGTGCAGTGTGCGCATGTAAAATTCCTGATTTGAGCTTGTGCATATAACACGCAAGCAATCTGATCGCTTTATTTAGCGTTCATGTAAACACTACATTCAGATTAATCAATCGAATGAATTCAGTCCGATTGAACTAAAAATTGTGCATGTAAACGTAGCCAATGTAACACACAGTGTTGCAGTGCAATTCATCTTTTTTTAAGATCTGAAAGAAAGTGCAGGTTAAGTAAACGGCTGCTACTCACTCTGGCCAAAGGAGGGGGGGTCCACTGATGATCCCATCCAAGACATGGCGGCGGAGGACTGTGGCGACTGCTCGTCTTCCTTGCAGTAATCTGCTAACCACGAAGTCTTGGTGGTGCTGTACTGCTCTGTGTGTCAGAACGACAGGCCCACAGCAGAGTGTCAGAATTAACATACCACTCATAAATATGGAAGCAAACAGTTAGAGAAAAGCATGGAGGCCTATGAGTGTGTTTCACCCAGACTATGTACCCAGTAAGACAGAGGTGATGTTGACATCCAGCCTCTGCTTGGCTCGAACTCCGATCTTCAGCCGAGGAGGATGGAGCCGGCCTGCTGCCTGTCGCTGCCAATCCAGGAAACATGGCCAAGATTCGATGAATGGCTCCCAGCCTAAAGACCGGCAGACACAAACGTGTGTGCTTATGAATGTACACAGAAATACATAGTGAACAGTTAACACTCAGTTCACAATTAATTCACAACTCAATACTTGAAAATGACCCATATGGTCTGAATTCAAATGTGAAAATGGTAATATGTGTCAAATGGAAAATTTTCTTGATATTTATTTATTTTACATCAATTTATTTCTTTTTTTATTAATTATTTATCCTTTTTTTTTCACAACTTATAGCTTTTTTTCTGTTAGGGGTGCATAATACAGCTTATATAACAATAGAATTTATTATTTAGACAAAATAGTATTACATTTTAATATTATGTATCAATATCAGCTATAGTATAAAATAAGAATTAGGCAGAATTTTAACAGCAGTGCATCCCACTTTCCAGGTATAAATTAGCTTTGGCATCCCAGACTTTCAATATCTCAGACTTTTCAATTCAAACTCCATACTTTAAAAATGAGATAGCCCTATAAAATGACTCTAAACTAGCAAGATAAATGTTATTTGAACTGTAGAAAGGATTGACTAACTTTTGAGAAGGTACTGAGATACAGGGTGGTACATAATACTGAGATCTCACCTGAAAATTCTCTGTTGTAATAATCTCCAGACAGAGTGAAACTAGCCTTGCCTTCCTGCATAGACCCAATCCTCTGGAGAACATAAAGACCTGCGACAGAGGAGAAAAGCTTCTACAGAACATGTCTACAGTATATTATAGACATATGGAGTATCACAGT
This sequence comes from Sinocyclocheilus anophthalmus, assembly GCA_018155175.1. NCBI lineage: Eukaryota > Metazoa > Chordata > Actinopteri > Cypriniformes > Cyprinidae > Sinocyclocheilus > Sinocyclocheilus anophthalmus. Next base: position 43,535 of record JADLZN010001529.1, on the reverse strand, counting down.
ATGCAGTCATCCTCACGTGAGAAGGTGAGCTCTGCCAGAGGGACGTCACAGTCTAGGCAGTCATCGATGAAGCAGATACACACACTCTCTGCCTTCACTTCCACTCCAGATAGGGGAGGAGCCGAGTGGCTGCTGGAGTCTGAGTCAGTTCGGCTTCGGCCGGACATGCTCTCTGCGTTCTCCCACAACCATGTGGCAGCTTGGTCCAACTGACCTGTAATTCAAAACACACACACACAGACAATGGATCATCACACAATTCACACGTTTTTTCTGTGATTTTGGTAGACAAGTGCACTGGTGTACCTTTACAGTGAATGAGTGCCCGTCTGCAGTCTTCCCTTCTGAACCCAAGATCCTGTAACCGTTTAAACTGACCTTCTAAAATGAAATATTTTAAGAAACTTAAAATATTAAGTTTTCTAATGATTTTACATATTTAGTTAAAGGGATAGTTCACCCAAAAAATCATTCCACAGATCAAATCAGTGCTACTCAGGCTTGGCATTGCCACTTCTTATAGTGGTGTCCTTATTTTCAGTAAATAATCACTTATTATGAAGAATTATAAGAAATATAACAGTAAATTCAAATTCTGTTTTCACAACAAGGTATCATGTGCTGTATTTTTCATTTCTGGGTGAACTACTCTTTAAGATATTCAATTGAAACGATATAATATACACACACACACACCTACATACATATATAATATAAGTACACACCATCACACCCACACACACCACCATATATATATATTTAATATACACCACACACACATATATATATATATTATATAATATATATATATATATTATGTCATACAGTTAACAACCCATAAGCCTCTGTCTTGAGCCTGAAGCTGTCCTTTGATTTGGATGGGGTGTCTGTGCTGGCAGTGGATGCTGTACTCTCAGCATCAGTGGCAGATCCTGTGGTCGGAATGGACTTAGCTATTGCCAGGAAAAGCTGCACATCATTGTAGGAAAGACGGATGTCTAGAGCTGGAAACTGGATCTGTGGGGGAAACTAAATTTAAAATTGTGCACCTATAGTTCATCCTGACCTGTGGTTCAAATTTAACTCAATACTGACCTCCAAGAGAGGTGGAAAGTCCTCTATGTTGAAGGCATCGAGGAGTCCTGAACTGCTCTGGTACGTTGGGCTCCCACAGAGCTCCATTTGTACATTGACAGGATCAATGATAGACAAAGCTGTTTCCTGTTCGCTCCCCAGTCGACAGGAGAATACCTAAGCAGGGGAGAAACAAAAGATTTAAAAAAATTAAATCTGACCATCAAACCAATCAAAACAATGCTTTCTTTTGCGTCATGGATATTGTAAAATCATAGATGTCCAGGGCATTACCTCAATGCCTGCTAAGCTGCCAGAGAAAGGCCTGTCCAGAAGTCGAGGCTTGTATGTGAGCACAGTAGTGCCTTTCAGAATGATAGCATTGGTATCCAAACATGAAGAATCTTCAACGACCACAAACTCTGTCCCTGAAGGAAAAAATAATTAGACAGTGCATTTTTCATATAAATTGCCATTACAGGATTATTTTAAAGGGGTGGTTGATTGCGATTTCACTTTTTTAACGTTAGTTAGTGTGTAATGTTGTTGTTTGAGCATAAACAATATCTGCAAAGTTGCAGCACTGAAAGTTTAATGCAAACGGAGATATCGTTTTTTTAAAATTCTGGCAGTTTAATGGCTACAAAAACGTCTGGTAGAGACTACAATGAGGTACTTCCCGGGTTTGTGACATCACAAACCCAGATAAACCCCGCCCTCGGGAAAAGGCAGCAAAGGGGGCGAGGCCATGCTGCGCTGCTTTAGAGAAGAGAAAACTAGAGGTGCATGTAAAAATCTGTTCATATATGAATCGCGATTCTGTCTTCTTACGATTCTAATGGATTTTCAAAATCAATGTTCTAAAGCAGCAGATCTTAATACTGTTCCTCGAGTCCCCCTGCTCTGCACACGCTCTGCAACTCTCTCTCTCTCTCTCTCTCTCATTTAGCTCACCTCCCTAAAATGAACTGTTACAATTTTACACTTATTTTCACATAGCTATGAGAAGCGTTGACATGGACGCTCGTGCAGTTGCCGTACTGTATTAAAGCTTTAATCAGGATAAAACCGTATATTAAAAGCTAACATAAGCAGTAGCATTTACACATAATAGCGTATCTAGAAGAATGAGACAACAAATAAAAAACATAGGCCTACCATTAAAAGCTGTGCTTGCACAGGTTCTGCACGATCCTCTTCAATAATATCCTCTGCGTCTCAATCGAGCTCAAACTGATAAGCAATATAGACGACGCCATTGTTTACAATACAACCGGAGCACATGCCGCGAGGTGAGGGCGGGACGTTTAGACGTGCACTAGAGGCGGTTTAGCCAATCATAACACACTGGGGTAGCTAACCAATCAGAGCCCATCGCCTATTTCTGGGGGAGGGGCTTCATAAAAGAAGGAAATGAACCATCTGTGTGGAATAAAGGTAAATTAATGTGAAAAAAAATTGCTTTTTTTTTTTTTTTTTAAACTAAGCATTAACACATGTTAAACTGCATCCCATAAACACAATCAAGCCTAGAAAAAAAACAGTCAACCACCCATTATTTGTAATAATATTTTACAATATTACTGGTTTTAATATATTTCTGATTAAATAAATGCAGCTTGATGGAGACTTCCTTTCAAAACTAAAAAATTTTTTTTGAATTGGTTTAATTTATAAGATCTATATAATACACAGTATCTCACAGAAGTGAGTACACCCCTCACATTTTTGTAAATATTTTATTATATCTTTCTGTGACAACACGAAGAAAATGACATTTGCTACAATGTAAAAGTATGAGTGTACAGCTTGTAACGTGTAAATCTGCTGTCCCCCTCAAAAACTCAACCACAGCCATACTGTCTAAACCGCTGGCCACAATAGTGAGTACACCCCTAATTGAAAATGTCCAAATTGGGCCCAAAGTGTCCATATTTTGTGTGGCCACCATTATTTTCCAGCACTGCCTTAACCCTCTTGGCTTGGAGTTCACCAGAGCTTCACAGGTTGCCACTGGAGTCCTCTTCCACTCCTCCATGATGACATCACGGAGCTGGTGGATGTTAAGAGACCTACAGATGCTCAATAGGGTTTAGGTCTGGAGACATCCTTCACCTTTACCCTCAGCTTCTTTAGCAAGGCAGTGGTCGTCTTGGAAGTGTGTTTGGGGTTGTTATCATGTTGGAATACTGTCCTGCGGCTCAGTCTCTGAAGGGAGGGGATCATGCTTTGCTTCAGTATGTCACAGTACATGTTGCATTCATGGTTCTCTCAATGAACTGTAGCTCCCCAGTGCAGCCCCAGACCATGACACTCCCACAAACATGCTTGACTGTAGGCAAGACACACTTGTCTTTGTACTCCTCACCTGGTTGCCGCCACACACGCTTGACACCATCTGAAGTTTATCTTGGTCTCATCAGACCACAGGACATGGTTTCAGTAATCCATGTCCTTAGTCTGCTTGTCTTCAGCAAACTGTTTGCGGGCTTTCTTTTGCATCATCTTTAGAAGAGGCTTTCTTCTGGGACGACAGCCATGCAGACCAATTTTGATGCAGTGTGCGGCGTATGGTCTGACAGGCTGACCCCCCACCCCTTCTACCTCTGCAGCAATGCTGGCAGCACTCATACGTCTTGGTCACCGTGCTGCAGCTCAGTTTCAGGGTCTTGGTAATCTTCTTATAGCCTACGTCATCTTTATGTAGAGCAACAATTATTATTTTTTTTTTTCAGATCCTCAGAGAGTTCTTTTCCATGAGGTGCCATGTTGAACTTCCAGTGACCAGTATGAGAGAGTGAGAGCGATTACACCAAATTTAACACACCTGCTCCCAATTCACGCCTGAGACCTTGTAACACTTATGAGTCACATGACACCGGGGAGAGAAAAAGGCTAATTGGGCCCAATTTGGACATTTTCACCTAGGGGGTGTACTCACTTTTGTGGCCAGCCGTTTAGACATTAATGGCTGTGTGTTGAGTTATTTTGAGGGGACAGCAATTTACACTTTTATACAAGCTGTACACTCACTACTTTAGCATTGTAGCAGTGTTGTCACCTGAAAAGATATAATAAAATATTTACAAAATGTGAGGGGTGTACTCACTTCTGTGAGATACTGGATATATTATAATATATAACAGTGGGTACGGAAAGTATTCAGACCCCTTTAAATTTTTCACTCTTTGTTATATTTGCAGCCAAGTAATTTTTTTTTTTCCTCATTAATGTACAAAAAGCACCCCATATTGACAGAAAAACAAAAAATTGTTGACATTTTTGCAGATTTATTAAAAAAGAAAACTGAAATATCACATGGTCCTAAGTATTCAGACCTTTTGCTGTGACACTCGTATATTTAACTCGGGTGCTGTCCATTTTTTTCTGATCATCCTTGAGATGGTTCTATCCTTCATTTGAGTCCAGCTGTGTTTGCTTATACTGATTGGCCTTGATTAGGAAAGCCACACACCTGTCCATATAAGACCTTACAGCTCACAGTGCATTTCAGAGCAAATGAGAATCATGAGTCAAAGGCACTGCCTTAATAGCTCAGAAGACAGAATTTTGGCAAGGCACAGATCTGGCCAAGGTTACAAAAATTTTCTGCTGCACTTAAGGTTCCTAAGGTGGCCTCCATAATCCTTAAATGGAGACGTTTGGGACGACCAGAACCCTTCCTAGCGCTGGCCGTCCGGCCAAACTGAGCTATCGTGGGAGAAGAGCATTGGTGAGAGAGGTAAAGAAGAACCCAAAAATCACTGTGGCTGAGCTCCAGAGATGCAATCGGGAGATGGGAGAAAGTTGTAGAATGTCAACCATCACTGCAGCCCTCCACCGGTTGGGGCTTTATGGCAGAGTGGCCCGACTGAAGCCTCTCCTCAGTGCAAGTTTGCTAAAAAGCACCTGAAGGACTCCAAGAGGGTGAGAAATAAGATTCTGTGGTCTGATGAGACCAAGATATAACTTTTTTGGCCTTAATTCTAAGCGGTATTTGTGGAGAAAACCAGGCACTGCTCATCACCTGTCCAATACAGTCCCAACAGTGTAGCATGGTGGTGGCAGCATCATGCTGTGGGTGTGTTTTTCAGGTGCAGGGACAGGACGATTGGTTGCAATTGAGGGAAAGATGAATGCGCCCAAGTACAGGGATATCCTGGATGAAAACCTTCTCCTAGATTGCTCAGGACCTCAGACTGGGCCGAATTTTTACCTTCCAACAAGACAATGACCCTATTTAAGCACACAGCTAAAATAACGAAGGATGGCTTCACAACAACTCTGTGACTGTTCTTGAATGGCCCAGCCAGAGCCCTGTTTTAAACCCAATTGAGCATCTCTGGAGTGACCTAAAAATGGCTGTCCACCATCGATTACCATCCAACCTGACAGAACTGGAAGAGGATCTGCAAGGAGGAATGGCAGAGGATCCCCAAATCCAGGTGAGAAAAACTTGTTGCCATCTTTTCCCAAAAAGACTCAGGCTGTATTAGATCAAAAGGGTGCTTCTTCTAAATACTGAGCAAAGGGTCTGAATTTTTTTTATTTCAGTTTTTCTTTTTTAATAATCTGCAAAAATGTCAACAATTCTGTTGTTTTTCTGTCAATATGGGGTGCTGTTTGTACATTAATGAGGAAAAAAAAATGAACGTAAATGATTTTAGCAAATGGCTGCAATATAACAAAGAAGTGAAAATTTAAGGGGGTCTGAATACTTTCCGTACCCACTGTAATATAAAATAATATCTATATAGATCCTTTTCTACGCCATTATAGTGAAATAAATGAACATAAACATAGGAGCCTGATAAAAATGCTAATTTTAGAATAAATTTTCAGATGGCACTGAACTCTTCATATATATATTTTAGGAAATATAAGTCCCTCACAAGCAAATTTGGGGGCCTCAAATTTTTCATTGCCATGTCGGAAAGCCCTGCTCTACTGCAGTGAAATTAATACATCAAAATTTTGTGATTTACGTGTCCAAAAATGTTAGAAAGTAACACAATATTGTTAGGATGTTACCTGTCACATTGATTTTGACCTCCAGGTATTTATCTTGAGTGACTGGCACAGTGGATCGCTTAGTGACCACACCACTCTTGACTGATTTGGGCATGACGGCCCCTGTGCTGCCTTGGTCACTGCTGCCACTAGGCCAGCACTGGTGGGTAGGTGCTGTTTCTTTTTCTGCAGGCATGTGCAGAAAGTCCCTCACCAGCTGTAGCCAATCAAAAATGAGGAAAACTCGCAGATTGTTTAAAACCACAGTGAAGCATGAGGAGTCCCGCGTAGATCTGTGAGACAGAGAGAATATACAGTAGAACAAGCATTTACTCTTTAGATGCATTTAAATGTACTTTCAGTAGCAGCCCCAGACCTGTAGTGTAGCTCCAGCTGCAGTGAGGCTCGGTTGGTGCCAGTCCTGGATGGCTGCAGAATGCATTCGAACACATTGTGTTTCCCTTCTGTGGGTCCACTGCTCCCAGTGAATCGCGTGTCGTGTGCCAGGAGTGAATGAGAAACCAGATTCACAGACTTGGAGCTATTAGAGAAACTCTCGAACAGGAGCTTTGATTTCATAAAGTCAAACCTTTTAGGAGTGAAAAAGAAAATCAGTTATCCCTATGGTCTATAAGAAAGTGCAAAGAAATAAAACATTTTGAACATAGAAGTACCTGGCCAATGAGTGGCTATGACCTGTGGATTTAGGGTTGTCTAGTAACTCCAGACTGACGTCCTTCATGTCCACCAGAAGAGACAGGGATGTGTACACATCGCCACTTAACACAGTCTGCATGATGACACTTGTATTAATACATTGTGAATAGCCTGCAAAGCCTGTAAATCTTCTTTTGAGATTATTTTATTTTGGGGCTTTTGCCTTTATGCCTGTTATATTTACAATGACACATTTTTACATTGTGACAGGCATGCAAAGCCTGCAAATTACTTTTTTTTAAATATATATATATAAACAAATAAGCCATTCTTCATCATTTATATCAGTGGTCATCAATATGTTTTTCAATTAAGAGTAATTTTTTTTTTTTAAATAGTGGCAATTTTGTCCAGCTAAAAATCACAAGATAAACAAATGCCTGTTATAATTGTGAACCACAAAAGTGTTCCCATTTCAAAAAGAGTATCAGCAAAGCTACTGTTATAAGCTTACATAGGTGCTGGGGTCTTGGAGATTGTAAGGTCTGAGGAACTCCTCCACAGGCTCTCCCAGGTTGTGCTCCAAGAGTCCACGGATCAGCTGATACCTCTCCAGGTCTAAGGAACAGTGGACAGAAGACAGGCTGCCGTGGATGGACATGTCCGGGACAGCATGACTTAGTTCCCTGAGACAAGGCATAAATGAATAACATGTTAAAAACAAAGACAAATGAAACTGGGAGCATGTTCGAATAAGTTAGGAAAGCTTAGGCTACATAAGGACAAATGACTGACTTGTCAAGGTTGCGCTCCACTTTCAGCTTTAGATGGCAGTGCTCCTTTAGCAGCCTCTCTCCACTCCTACGCACTGAGTAGGATGGGAAGACCAAGTCTGTTTCCAGATGCTTTCCAACATTGTCCCATAGCTCACAGGACAACCGCTTTGCTGCAAATATGTCCATCTCCTGAAGATCCAGAGCTATACAGTCCAGCAGACACACATGGTCTTCTGTAACACAAGGACATGTCAGTTACCACAAGAGCACATACAAACATACAGAAGGATCCAAAGAATGAGTCCACCAGTAAAAATGCTTTTAGCATTGAGGTTAGGGTTAACTTCAAGATTACAACACTTTGGTTTTGCTAATCTGCTTTGAGATCAGTTGCACCCAATTTGTTTCCCACAATAAAGTGCATCTCAGATTCTGGGTGCTGACCTGGACTCGATGGCACATCTGCTTCTGGGATAGATCCCAGGCCAGGCTGGGGTCTGCCCAGGGTAAATCCAGAATTTGTGCTGGAACTTGAAGACTTTTTATCACTAGTCTTCCCATCATCAGAGGCAGACTGGGCATCCTTCACTCGATCCTTCAGGAATGATTATTATGTTAATAAACATCCAAATAGAGATATAATTTTTTTTTTTAATTGAAATTTAATTGGAAATAAGATTGTATGATCTTAAAATATTGAGATTTAAAAGATACTAACAAAAGTGTGAGCTTAGTTCAGTGCGCACTGCAGCTGAAATACTGATATAGAAAACAGTGCTGGCTTCACCATATTTCACTCACATATGATAATTACTTTCAATTCACAAATACTTCACTAATCTTCAAAGACATGCATGGCTCAATTTTAATATAAAATAAAAGGTATAATTCACCCAGAAATGAAAATTCATTATTTACTTCATGTCACTCCAACACCATAAAAAGATGTTTTAAATAACGGTTTAAATGACGGTTTAAATGATGTTTACATAGATCTTTGCAATACAAATGCAAAAAAAACTAAAAAACAAAACAGCATACAGTATAAGAACGTCATAAGAGCAAGTAAATAATGACATACTTGTCATTTTGGGTGAAAATTACATTAAATTTGATTGAATTGTAAATTCAGCTGGAATTTACTCGATGTGAAACTCTTTGTATAAGTCATGAAAAAAGCAAAGACAGAAGGGACACCATCATATTACCGAATAAGAAACACACACCAGATTAGCATTCTCTGATACCTTATAATGTGAGGGATCCTTGTACGAATTAGCATGCAAAATCAAATTCTTCAAACACAAATGTAAGATGAATGTTAATGTTCATAAACTGTTATAGTTGATTTGGGTCTCATATTCACACAAACTGTAGACAACCACACAGGGATTAAATTAAAGTTGAATCCATCCATACTAACATAATTTTTCTACTGAAAAACTGTGACCTTAACCATGCAGAGTAAGAATGGGTCTACATCCATGAAGCACTTTCCTCAATGCTTGTTTGAGAAATTCAATTTAAGCTATCAACCCACAATGTTTTTCCCTCAAGTCTTTTCACATTATGAAATCATTCTCAGATTGCAGAGATCTGACAGTAAAATGCTCCTTAAATGCATCCCACAGGTTCAGTATGGTGGTGTAGTGTGTATGTGGTTATGGCAGGACTCACCAGAGAAGGGAAAAAGGTATGTGCCATTGTAAGTTTCTCTACCTTATCTCTGAGAGAGAAGGTGCCATGAGCGCCAGCAGGCAGGAAGTGGTTATGCACTCGGAGTTGGCCCAGGTTGGCCACTATTAGGCGTTTAGAGCGGGAGCTCTCTGGGATCAAGAGGACGGGAGCACCTGCCTCAATGTCCAGCAGTACACGAGCAGCTCGCTGTGGGTGCTCACGCACCTGTAGGGTAGAAAGTGAATTAAAACAATCCCCTTTAAAGGTCACTACAATACCATGACTGCCTAGAATTAAATGACATCTCACTACACGTCCAAATAAAGTCATCTATTTTTAAATGTTAAGCTAATTTAGAGCGATTACATGAAGGTATACAACATAACATAGCAAAATATATTACATGTTACAACATAACGTTATATTTTTTGTTCTTCATGTTTAGACAGACTCAGGACAAAGTCGTTCAATTGACTGTGATTTTAAATAATAGACATCAGCTCACTTCTGGATTGCGCTACAAAATAGAATAGAGTGTGGTTAATCATTAATTATGAGAATTAATGTATTCTAAATTACGTGTCACATTATATTACCAATATAACAATGCTCAAATTTAACACTTCCATTTCTTTGTATTTAGCCTTCGGTTAGTAAGATGAGCTTAGCATACTACCTAAGCATAACGCATATTATCATGAATATACGTTAATGTCTTTTAAATTACACATAACATTAAATTATCAAAGCTAAAACGGTCAAATGAAACTTGTTTTCAGTTAGCATGCTAACATCTTAGCATGGCACAAACGGTTTAAAAAAAGTTCAAAATGTTTATTAGCTAGAACAAGAATGCACGATGATCCTGTTATCTGACAAACCCAGAACAAAACCATAATCTGTGAAAGCAACACAATTCTCATTTGACCTACAGACCTGGGTATTTCAAAACACAAAGAAAACCAACCCATTTGCAAGATAACATTGACTGTAAGATTAAGACAAAAACCTGTGAAATAGATGCAAATATTAGTACTTTGCTAATGCAATGTGTACAAGGGACAAAGGACTGAGAGCAAGACACTGATTTCTAGCCTGTAGTTTGTAAGAGGGGATTAGAGTCAGGACTCAGCTCAGTGTCCAGGCTCATCACCAATGTCTCCAGTTTGAAGGAAATGGATGTTGACAACAACTTGTATAACTATTTTGTCTCTGCAGGGAAGGATTGAGGACAGCCAGCTGATCACCCAAATGGTTATCTGAACAGCAGTGGCTGGTCTGTTTTCCCTGGGATACATGCATCATATCCACCTTTTTCTTGTCGTAAAAATGGGCGCGGCCATTTGTAAATTATATGGGTCTGGCTTCTGGTCTCATCTGCGTCCACTCCGTCCAGCTATTTTTAGCTGAACAAAACAGTTCGTTTTGCTGCTTGATATTGAAAGTTGGTGTGACTTATCATATTATTTTAATGTATTATCTGAAATTATGAACACACTGGTTTGTAGTGCAAACAGTTTTACCGTTTACTGCACGTTGTTATTCTCCTCGTTATTTACCTATAGCGGCTAATGAACCGGAAGTCTCACCCATAGGCTTACTTCCTCGTTGAAGAAAAAGGTGGATACACTAGGTTGTACAAAGCAGACACAAGGATGGGCCAAATAAAAATGTAAGGATGTTATCTCAACATTTCAATTTATTCTGTCCTAAGGTTACCATTGAACAAACATAATTAAAATGGGCCCTTACAGCCTGACCCTCAACGGCTGCTCTCTGCCTGCCGAGGACATCCTGTAGCTGTGTGAAGTGTTGGATGAAGGCCACCACCTCAGCCTGGAAGCGCTGGGTATGGACATACTGTACTGAGGCCATCTGAAGAGACACTTTCATATCATATTCCCGCTGCAAATAGGGGTCAGGTTCACCATACCTGGAGATAGATGTCAAAACTAAATCATGGACACAAAAAATATGGACTTATATGTAATACATGCATTAATTCATTTACTATTAAAAAAAAAAAAAAAAGGAAGGAGAAAAGAAAGAAAAGCAAAGAAGGAAAAGGACGAAAAGAAAAAGAAAAAAGAAAAAAGAAAAGAAAAAAAAAAAAAAAAAAAAAAAAAAAAAAAAAAAAAAAAAAATAGAAAGGGAAAAAGAAACAAAAAAGAAGAAAAAGAAAAATACTTGTGTATGTCATAGACAAGGGCCTCTCCACCATGTGTTGTGAATCGCTCTCTGTATAGATCCCCATGGGGTTGTCAAATCAATAATGGACAAACTTCAGTGTTGTCAAATCACTCAATGACAAACTTCCCAGACTTCCTTGCAATGCCAGATTTCCATCTAAAAGTGTAACACGCATAAATTCAGCAAACAACGATTTTCAGAAAAAGCCTTTTTTTCTCATTTAAACATATTTCATTATAATTATACACACCAATCATTTCCATATGCGTAAACAGTTTAGAGACACTAGCTTTAGCAAGCTCATTGGACTTTTTCCTCAGTACCAGTGATAAAGAGTGAACCTGTGGAGGAAGTACACAAGTCATTTTCTTTATAGTTTATACTGTCCATTATTTTTTTTAAATGTAAGAAAACATGTTGTTCATTAAATATATATTTAAAACATTAATTGGTATAATAATTATTATAATATTAATTATTATCTCTTGCATTATTTCTACTGTACCTTTAAATCTAGCTTTGTATTGACCCTTTCCTCAATCTCTGTATACAAATCTCCCAGATCATTGAGGGTACTATTTTCCAATGAGTGTTCAGGTATAGGCTGAGGTGAGGTGGAAGGGACTTTCACAGCATGGTTATTAGCAGTAGAGCCGATGCCAAAGAAGTCTAGAATCATGACCCATGTTTGCAGTGTGATGAGAATATCCAGGCAGTTGAAGTCCACATCTACACTACGGCCGATGCTGCCATATCGTGTCTTAAACTCTGGGTGCCGCCTATCAACCATTAGCATATTGATATGTACCAAAGTATCATCAAAGTCTGGTTGTGGGTGTGGAGACGGAGTTTGGCGAGATGGGGATGGAGGAGGGGTGCTGGGGCACTCTGCATCCTCTTTGCTCTTCCGACTGGGTGCAGATGGTGTACTGGGGTGCCTCTGATAGAACTGGAAAACATTCTGTGCCTCTTCAAATTGTGCTGGAAGAGAACGAGGCATTTCTGGGTACAGAACATTGGACGTTGTTGGGCAAGATTGTGACAGGTATTCCTTTGGACTGAAGGTGGAGGGCTTAGGAGCACCTCTGGACACCATGAGGTGTTTGTACTTTGATTCAGGGTTTGACTCTAGCAGATCTTCCATTAACAAGGAGTGAAGGGCTAGTTGGATGGAGACTGAATGGGGATGATCTTTGGTGAAGTCTCCCACCAGGTCTTGAAAGCGCAGACTGACCAACCCTTGGCATCCTTGGCTAAGGTCTCCGCTCAACTGCACTTGCAGCTCAGTGACCCGAAAGATGGCCCTCACTTGGGTAAAAGAGGGAGGCTGTAGAGGGGGGCTCTCGTTTTGCAGCGGAAGTGTTGCTGAAAGGGTTGATGACAAGGATGAGTAAGATAGGCCAACATGAGGAGGGTCACGGGCAAAGAGTCCACCTTGCAGATCAGGGAAGTGATGTGGTTTAGTGGAGGAAGGCGTGGGAGGTGGTGGTGTGGGGGGCTGACTGGGCGTAACTCTCTGATCTTCGATGAAGGAGAGATTATCGAGAGTCTGAAGGACCTGCTCATACACAGACTTGCACAGACACACCTGACAGAAAATATGACATTTTAAAAATCAGGAATGTATATATGATAAAGAGACATTTCATGCATTTTTGTAGTGATTTACCTGGATGGCATTAACAAATCTGCCTTCCACTTTCATTAGCCCAGTGCTCTGGTAAGGTTCTTCACATGAAAAGGTAAAGTGTAAGTTTTCATCAACAGGGACTTTCTCAATAGTGAGCTGGATGGTGGCATCTTTTAGAATATGAAATGCTGAAAGAAGAAGACATAGAGATGGAGATGTTCACAAATTGCCTTGAAAGGACTTAAATATAAAGGGGGGAAAGCTTCATGAATTCCCCAAATTTTATTGACAACTTACCTTTTCCTCGGCTTAAGTACTCAAAGAAGTCATGTCGTGTAAATTGTGGCTCTTTCAGATTAATGTTGCCACCATGAGAAGGTGAGGGTCCAGATGTGGAGCTGCTGTTAAGTCGTGCTCCTTTTCTTAAAACCAAGTTGCTTGTGTTGACTGAATAGAGTCTTATATCTTTTATTTCAACCTGCAGTTTCTCCCCTTCTGAGTCATGCCCTGTAAGAAAGTTTTGAATTCGTATGCTCCCTAAATGTCCAACAAGCAGCTCAGGGTGACCAGGTTTTCTAGGAATAGACACCACTGGGGATTCTATACTGACATCTAGAGTCAGCTTGACCAGAAAAGAATCCAAGCCTGGTTCCTTTTCAGGGACACAGAAATCATCTTCCTCAAAAGGGTCAAGTGTCCAGTTACACTGACCCTGCCTCCTAGATTTTCTGTATGGGTTCTCAAAGAGAGATACCATACCACTGTACTCTGCTGTTTTTGTTGCCAATACAGTAGAGACCTTTGTAGCTGCAGTCTTCAGCATAGACCGGAAGTTGTCCTCTACTTCATTTGCTGATAAACTGAGTTCTTTCAGGAACTTTGCTGAGTGGTTATAGTGTAAAGATGCCATCTGAAGTTGGAGGGAGCATTCTCCCTGAGATTTTTCCATAAAGCGGAAACTCAAAGCTTCAGAGGGTGCCATGCCAGCAATAGAAAAGAATGCCACACCATCTGTGGAGGAGCTGTCTTCTACACTTCCAATACTGACCACAAACTGATTTCTGACACCTTCCTGAGTCAAGTCTACGAGCTGAATGCATCCTAGAGAACCATTGACATCCAATCGACTTCCCATTGAAACATTGACTTTTGTCCCATTTATACTGGCCGTAGCAATTTTCATGCCTTTTTTCTCACCTCCCAAAACAGTCCCGGTGGTAACAGTTCGCAAAAGCAGCAAGTTTAACCTGTGAATTTCAACAGTTAACTCCTTATTCTGGACATAAGTGGACTGATAGGTCTCCTCATTCTCTTCTCCATTAGGCAGTGGTGCTAGCTGTTGTGTTGGAGAGTTTTCATCTTTGGGGAAAGACTGCTGAAGGAATTTTAAAAGCTCTACTATTGTTTCAGGGTTAAGGATGATATCGAGGTTGTTGACCTGCATGGAGGTGACCTGAAGAGAGCTGTCCAAGTTCATAGAGGGGCAGTCTGAGCTGACAAACTGGTATTCCAACTTAATGAGTACCTCCTGGTCTCTCAGGGGAGAGCCCCGTGGAGATGCCTTGTCAAAATCAAGACCTGAGGAGTCCCTGTGCAAACCTGGCAGTTCTGGAGATTTACCATCTGGTGAGACAGGTGATGTGGGCTGGCTCTCTCGCAGACTTCCAGTAGGTACATCAAAACTTAGGTGTTTATGAGACGCAACAAGAAGATCAAAGTCAGAGCCATACGTCTGCAATGTATCTACAAGGTAGAGTCCATGGACTGTGAGGGAAACCATAGCATCATAAGGTCGCTTTACAAAATGTGCATTTGTTCCAAATACTTTCAGAACAGAAATATACCGGCCTCCACTTTCAATGCCAAGTTGCATGTAATTGATTCTAAACTCTACAAGGAGAAGTCTAGATTCCACAAGCACCTCTCGAGTATGTTGCTCAAGTGTCATCACACTCTTGGTAAGATTTTTATCAGAACTCTGGAGCTTCCAATCACTATCTTCCCTCTGAAAGATCTTCTCATGACGAAGTATAAGAGGGTCAGGGGATTTGAGGTTCTCCCCCTGTTTGTCATCTCCATCTGACCCTGAATTACCAAGTCTAGCCAGGCAGCTTCTCAGGGCAGTCATCTTCTCCAGGTTGATGTGCACTTTGAGGTCTGGTAGTGTTCCTGAGAGAACAGCCCCTGGAAACTGAGGGTCTGATGTGTATCGCAGTCTTTGCTCTAGCTGTAGTAGCACATTGAATTTCTCCACCACATGAGTGGGGCCCACTTCACTGTCCTGCAGATGCTTCCAGTTGTCTTTATAGTGACCAACCATGATCTGGAGGTCTTTGAAAGATAAGGAGTACTTCTCATATAGGTTCTTGCTGACTATTTGGGCACCTTCTGGTGACTTAAGGCTGGTAATATCACAGGGCCTCTCCTGACCTTTGACATCCACCTCTTTCTCTGGAAGCGGAGTCCCAGGAGGTGTTGCTAATGGTGTCTGGAATTCTTCATCACTTTCTCCGTCTGTCAGAGAGGTCTTAAGATTTGTTTTTTGATCTTCTGTGAGGACAAATAAAGCAGTCACAAGTTGCCATCAACTGCAACAAATTCAGAATGTATGGAAAGGCTACAGCAGAAAATTTGATTTGAACCAGTTACCTTGGGAATTAGTAAGAAGAATACGCCCAAGGTCTACCACGACTAGCATGGGGTCTTCAGACTGAAAATCATCTGGGAAGATGACTTGAGGGGCACATATATCTAATTTCATAGTCCAATGCTTACTGTTCTCCTGTGAAAGGAAAACCATAACAGAATTATAACTAAATATCTAATTGAGACTGTAACTGATAGCAATTAAATAAAATCCTCTCTTACAATGAACTCTCCAACTAGCAGCTGATCAATGGTTTGTCTGATTTCTGCCTTGGTTTGCATCTTGAGCTTGTTGTATTGCCTCCTGGCTGCTTCAGCCACTCTCAGCTCTAACTCAGACTGATATCCGAATCCTGGAAAATGTCATATAAAACTGATATTTCACAAAACCAATTCAAAATAATTTAAGATGGATGCTTATCCTCAATGTGCACCTGAGGTGTGGACCCTTCCTTTGTAGAAAAACTCTGCCACTTTCTTGATAGCCTGAGGGTTATAAATGATATTGAGAGGACTGGTATTGACCTCCAGTCTCCTCTCAAATTTGCTCCTTACTGGATTACGCTCATAAATCATCTCAAAGACAGGAGGGGCTGATGATTCCACATCAGAGGCTGAAAAAAGACAAAATAAGAAGTTCTTAATCAGCCTTCATAGACATTTATTTGTGTATATTTTCATACAACAGATATATGTTTTTAATTTATTACTCACATAGATCGCTCATTTCTGTGCAGTTAGTCTGCTCAAAAGGTTGACTGATAGCAACAGCAACCTTGTCCTTAAAATTTAGAAAATTTATATGAAATCTATTATTACAGTTATATTTCTGTAACAGATATTTTCAACACATGCAGATGACTGTTCTATAGCAACAAGTAACTTTAAATATGAGAAAAAACTAACTGGTTTTGGTGAAACAAGGACAGGAAAGATGGAGCCCTGGGTAGTGAGATCACGGAGAAACAGCCCACCAAGTTTCACTGAGAGTAATGAAGACTCTGAGCGAGGAAGAGACTCAACTCTGATCTTCACACCTGTAAAGCAAAGTAAAAAACATAAATCAACATTCAAAACTGATTCTAAGCCATTGAGACTTTTTTTGCTATAATAATTATATATACATACACACACACACACACACACACACACCTGAAAACTCCAGCTGAATAACCCCGCTCTCATTCGAAAGAGGTTTAATTTTGTCTTGATGGTACAGGGTGACAGCTGCTTTCTCAAGGATAAAGTCCAACCGTGCAAAGAGATGATCCCTTCTTGTAAAGGTATTCAGTGTTTGTGAATCCTCCAAAGGATCAAAGAGATCATCTGTCTCAGCTGTTTAGAGGAGAGAAGGCACTTGATACTTGGTGCATAATACTCTGCAAATGTTCTATATAAATGTAATTTAATACAAACAAAAATTGGCAAGAAATTACTACATGCAGAAATTATTTAAAAATCATAATTATAAACCCATTTTCCAGTTATCATAAATGGAAAACTCACCAAGAATTTCCCACTGGGCAGTGCCTGGTAAAAGGTCATCTGAAACTGGTTGCCCATCTGGCCCTCTTTCACTTCCCCCATACCATCCACCCCAGCCTGGGAACCAAGACTGCAGATACTGGATCATGCCAGAACTCCCACTTTTAGGTATAGAGCCTGAGGAAGAGGAGGCTGGGGTTTCGTTTATCATTGGCTCTCGTAGACTCTAAATGGATATGAAGGATTAATAAAATACATGATTAATTAGTGTAAGGTGGGATTGGATTTAACAAATGTATGGACAGTGATTATGTTGATAATATAATTTGAAACTGTTTTTTTTCTTCAGTATTAAACTACACAGTATGACATTCCACTCTGACATTTTCAAAGACCCACAACTGTGTCACTAAAGTAAGTCATCTCAGCTTGCCTCTGCAATTTCCTCATGTTTGCGGAAGGAGACATAAACAGTTTCCCGGAGAATCTGCAACTCCTCCAGTGTCTGTTCATCTTCAATCCTCTCTAACTCACTCTATTGAAGTGAAAGGCACAGATTACAGATTATGTAAGATTTCAAAATCTTTTTCAGACTGAAGAAACACTCATGCAAAGGTGAATACCGAGACATTGTGGCAATCTAATGTCTATACTCTTCAATCCTGTAAGTCCATAATTCTTACCTCCTCCTGTGGACTCAAAGCAACTCCCTTAAGCCTCTGGAAATATAGGCTTGTGTAGAGTTTGGCATTACGTGCCCTGTGCAGAGCAAAGTCCCAGCTTCTCTGTCTGCGCTGTTCTCTGATCTCATTCAGGTTGGCATTAATAGCAAACATCCACCACTGCCGGTAGCTTCAACATTAAACGAGACATTATTCTAGTAAACAATACCATTGCGAAACAAAATATTTTTCAGGATTTAATCAACATGAACTATTAAGAGGTTTTTAAAGCTTATTTCAAAACATACTTAGGCTTGTTTGGAAGGGAATAGAAAAAAAAGAAATCTCATTACTTTCCAGAAATGGGACGTTTCGGTCTCCACTTTCGAAAAAGCATCTCCCTTTCTCGCCGGGCCAGTTCTTTGAGGAATGCCATCATCTGTTGATACTGAACCTGTAAACCAGCACCAATTTAAATAATAAATGTGAGTTAAACAGTAAAAGACAAAACTAAAAGTAGTACATTTTGTATATTTTAAATGAACTAAACCCAGTTTGGTTAAAGTCACCCAGAAAAGGAACCAGTTGCAAGTGACTACTCAGTACTTTTGGTGTTCACATTGAAGCAGATTTAAAAGGGGACATCATCGCAAAAATCAATCAAACAACAAAAAGTGCTCAAGTTTACATGTAATATCGGCCCGATATTCCTTGGAGTGCTCATATTAGGTGACAGAAAACAGCCTAAAGGCTGTTAAGGTCCACATATGGGACCTTAAATTAAAAAAAAAAATGTTACCTGTGACAGACGAAGTGAGAGGGGTTCCAACTGCACTTGGCCCTCGATGCGAGGCGTGTTACGAGATCGTAGTGGTTCTTTAGAGGCATTTCTCCTCACCAGCACAGAGGCACATACTGGCTCAAATATATACTGATGCTCACGGCTCTGCATACATTTACTCATCATCTCCTGTAACAGACAGTTGATCAAGAAGCAGTTTACAAGGAGCACTAGCCATTGTGCTATTGAGTGTCCTGACATTTTCAAAAATCTACCTGTACTTCTGTTGAGGGAAGATCTCCAAGCATGGAGCACTCCGTGTCCCAGTACACACTGAATTCACCGATTTCCAGCTCCTTCTGCCGAATAAGCTTCTGAGCCTATGAGTGAAGAGTTTACCTTTCATGTTCCAACATGTAAAGCAAGAGCTACTTCATGAAGATACCAAATAATATGGATAACTCACTGGTTCTTTGGAGCAGTTCTGTGCAAATACATTCTTGATACAAACACCAAAGGCATAGGGTTTCTCAGGGTTGGAGAAATCGTCTTCGAATCGTAAGTGGACACCTTGAATTTTCAACTAATAACATATACAGAATAGCAAAATGAGTATTATTTCTGAAATTAAACTATAACAACAGCAGAGTGCAAGGAAGGAAGTAACTATGACAATAGTGAAAATTACCTCTATATTCTCAACTATTCTAGTCACAACAGACGCTGTGACAGAGTACCAGTAAGATTCGCCTTTCTGCTCACATTCACTCTGATAAAATACAGAATAATAATTAAAAAAAAAACACATTTGAATTGCACATTTCATATATAAGAAGTTCAAAGTGATTCATACATCACAGTACAATATAATAAACAAAATCAAATAGAATGAAACAAACAAACAAATCACTTATAACCTATGTATGTGTAAATTAGTACACAAGTAAAATATGAAAGTTATCAGCATTTAACTACAGCAATTCAATGACATTTTCTAACAACCTGTACCTTCCACTTGTCCTCTAGTGCCTTGAGCAGCTGTTTCTTCTGCTCTCTCTCAGCTTCTCTTTCTCGCACATCATCATATTCCTGTGGAGGCACAGGGCCTATAATCAGGTTCAGCTGGGACATGCAGATGACCCATGGGTCACTGTGTGGTCGATAAAAGGGGATCTGGAGGGTGATCTTCTCAATGACCCCTGGAAAAAATACACATAATATTTATTAAATACATGTAGAATTTTACATACACACCAGTGTTCAATAGTTAGGGATTTTTTATGTTTTCGAAAGACATCTCTTATGCTCACCAAACCTGCATTGATTTGATTACACAAAGTAAAATCAATAATATTGTTAAATATTATTACACTTTAAAATAAATTAATTTTCCATTTGAATTTATATTTTGCCAAATTTTCAGCAGTCTTCAGGGTCACATGATCCTTAGGAAATCATGCTGATTTGCTGCTCCAGAAACATTTATTATTATTATCACTGTTGAAAACAGTTGTGCTGCTTAATATTTTGTGTAAACTGTGATAGTTTTTTTTTTTAATTGTCTAATGAATAGAAAGTTTAAAAGACCAACATTATTTGAAATAGAAATCTTTTGTAACATTATTAATTTATTTACTCACTTTTGATCAATTTATTGCATCCATGCTGAATAAAAGTATTAAAATCTTACTGATCCAAAAACAGTAGTGTAATATTTATGCATCTGTTAATACCATAGAGAAATTAATAACAATTCCTAAATCTAAGAATAAAAACTATACATGTTCTCAAATGTCATCATGCCACTGCAGAAGAACATTCAGATAATCCTGTTCTGACATACTTCTGCTGTGCAAGAGTTTCCTTAATTCCAACAATTAAGATCACAAGATGCAAATACCTAAACCTTAGTTAGAATAAATAACATTTCAAGTGATGTTTGTGCAAAGACAGCCAGTGAGTGTCAGATGAAAATCAAAATACATTCATTTAGGTTTAAAGATTCACTTAGATTAACACCTAAAACATAAATATTACTTCTGACAACTATGCTTAAAATGGCATACAAACACAACATCAATACTCCACTCATCACTGGCCTAGGAAAAGCTAATTTACTCAAACTAAGGTTCTAGTTAGGTTATCTCAAAGTGGCCACCATGCTGGGATAACATTACCAGGCAAATACTACTCACGTTATCTTGAAAAGCCTCTCTATAAATCGACACTTTTTGTTGTTTGATAAATTAATCAACAGGGTATTTCCATAAGGGCACACCGACATGTGTAGTATAAAGTCCAAGGTAATTCAGCCAGCAAAATAAACAAATTACTTACTGAAACTAACTGGTTACAGCCCAAAGGCTATAGTAACACTAACCTGCTTTGACCTCAAAGGGCAGATCAAATTCTCGGAGAGCATCTTTTCTTAGTGGGAGGTTCTCCAACTCCACTGCCCCTGGATCAAAACAAATTGCATACTTCACAAAATTATACACAACACAGTAGGGCTGTCAAAAAAAACATTTGAATTTCGAATATCGTCGAAGAAAAAAAAAAAAAAAAAAAAAATCCACATTCGAATGCAAAAACGTTGCATTCGAATTTTAGGTCTGCGTCAGCCATAAGGCAGCCTTATCAGTGGTGCACGAAATGTGACGAAAATGTAAGTGTTCAATATATTATGGAAAACGACAGCATCAGTGTGGCGAAGATGTTGTTTACGGCGAAACTGAAACCAAGCCATTCACACAGAGCACATATTTATCACATTTTCTAGAGGGACATCTATCAACGTTGCACTCACGTCTCGCACAAGAGAGCGGCATGTTTAGAAAGCCATGTAAAAATAATGTAAGTTCAAATTTTTAAAAAAACAGGTTCAAGACTTTATGCGGTTTTCCCCCATCCCCCTGTATCTCATGTTTTTAAATGAAGAAAGTAGCCTACTCTTTGTGATTGGTTTTCGGTCTTTTGTATTAAACTATACATACATGCATGGTGCTGTTTTTTTTTTTTTTTCTAATTGTTTAAGCAACTTAATTATATTTGGTTTTTAAACATTATGCACTTTTTTTCAAAGATAGTCGTGTTATTTTATTATGCTTTGAAGAAACGTGCATAATATTTTGCTCGATGCGCCCTCTTGTGGCCTAAAGAGAGAAGCCAAAAGCTTTTTTTTTCCCCCTAACTGAAATTATGCCTTTTAAATTCGAATATAATTCGAATTTTGATAATATTTAAGTGGAAAATTCGAATTTAGTTTTTCAGTCATTTTGACAGCCCTTAACAGACAGTAAGCTCCGAATAGCACAAACTAAAACAAATGTATTCAAATACCTTTGAGAAGAGCAATAGAGAGCTGGTCAGTATTAAGGTTGCTCACATATTTGCCCAGATATGTGTTGAGCACCCAGGCAACAAGTCCCTCCAACATTATAGGAAGAGAACAGTGCACTGGGATTTGTCAGGTAAAGTAAATCCTTGCAGGCGATGAACTTCACACTTAGCATTCACTCCAGTCATCTGAAGTCTGAGGAGTCAAAGAAACACAAACAAAACAAAGTTTGTAGCAGTGCTCTTAAATCAGTGGTTCTCAACCTTTTTGACTTCAAGGCCTCCTATTGTCTACAACAATATTTGAAGGCCCCTCGACTTCCCTAGTTGTTCGTGATTTATTGAATAAGGATTAAGGATTTTCTACCCGATTCATTATTTTAGAGCTTGGCATGGAAAAATGAGAATTCATTAAAAAAATTCACATGGAGTTATAAGATTTTATTACACTTTACATGACTTTTCCAGGTCTAGAAATCACACTTAAAATTAAGCTACTTCATATAGTCAGGAAATTGTGGGAAACCTGGTTCTTCAAAGGAAAAAAAAGCTGCTGAGGGAGCAAAAAAAGAGAAAAGAACTCTCTCTCTTTTTTAAACTTTATTGGAAATGTACAAAACTTATGAGAAAAAAAAAATGAAAAAATCGTGGACATGATTAGAAAAGGCTAATTAGTCTTTACACAGACACACAAAAATAGTTGCACTTGTGATCTTCATTATCAAAAATGACCACCATGAATAGAAAAAAAACAAAAATACAGAGAATTTTTTGGGGTACAATCTACAAATCAGCCTTACATGGATTGCAGTTTAAATACCTGCTATATATACAGTATATATATATATTTTTTTTTTTTACTTAAACACTGTATAAATTGAAGATAATATAAGAAATAACATCTCTGACCCCTAAGTGAATAGTATCAGTTGTTTAATGCTTGTTATGTCTAATTTGAAATCATCTTGAGGCCCGGACATTTCGTAAGACCCCCTAGTGGACCCTGGCTCCCTGGTTGAGAACCACAGTCCTAAACAATTATTTGCCATAAATGATTTTTCTGAGTATTTGCTAGATAATTCTACAGTTTGTACAACAGAGCCTTAGGGGTTGACAGCCTCAGTCATTTGAACTGCATCTTTTCCCATACAATTAAAAGTGAAAGTGAGGCTTTCATTTTGCAACTCATGATGGTGAGTTAAATAATGACAGAATATTCATTTTAAATGAACTATGTAGTGAACCTACCATTGTTCTGAGACCATCTGTTCCTCGGTCAACCGCAGTCTATGATCATATCAGTCCAAATAGAGTGAAGCTCTCCACTGTCCGAGCCAAGCAAAGTCCTCTCTGAAGTGAAACTGTCCTTGCTGCCTGAAAAGAAAGTAAAATACCTCCTTTCTTTTCAAAGACCCTTACATAACACACCGCGACTGACAACCACACACGAAAACAAACTACAGTTTGAGACGAACAAAACAGCACAGCTCTCTGTGACTCACAGGCAGTGGCACTGGGGCCGCGCTAGCATGTGCGCTCGTCCTTTAGCATTGCCCGACAACTGCCTGCCAACTTTAAAACATGGCAAACAACTGGACAGAGTGACCGGTCACAGTCCGTAGTTTAGTTCTGCATTGGTCCGAGGCTCTTACGAAATACGGCCTGACCTGTAGGCACAATTTGTCATAGGTCCTCTGCGCTCATCTCTCAACTTCCAACATGTCAAACTGAATTCATGAAACGCTTCCTGGAACCTGCGACGCTTCCGGTCACGTGCCAAAACAAAGCGCTTTCTACCTACGTCATTGGAGTAAATGGTCGTCATGTGACTTCTAGCGTTTGGAGGTCGATCTGATAATGCAGTCATTACTGTTGGGCTATTTTTCAGTAATGGTGCAAATATAAGGTCTTGAGTAAATAGATACAGTAACCTATTATTGTACAGACCTATAGAGCTCTATTGTGCGTAGTCACATTTTTTTCAATAGGTGCAGTTCCTGTTTCCTACATGCGGGGGCGGCAGAGTTGCGCGTAAAGTGGCGGCAGTGCTATTCAACTTCAACAAGTTGGCCAAATGATAACATTTCGAGCTAAGAATACTTTGTAAACGACGACTAATATTTAAATATAACCGGTTTACTATGTAGTATAATATTTGTTTGCTATATAAATAGAACACCAGTTTATATAATATTAATATTTTTTTTAATTTGTCATAAGAATAATTTCCAACTAGCAGGAAATTCAGACAATATACAGTTTAACTCAAGACTTCAAAACTGGTCCATATCACAACCAAAGCCATTAAAAACAGTAGCAAATACGTTTTAAAAATGTTTTATAATGTATTTAATATTAATAAAAATATATTTATAATATTATTCATGATTTAATCAAACGAACACACACACACACACACACACGTATATATATATACAGTGGGTACGGAAGGTATTCAGACCCCCTTAAATTTTTCCACTCTTTGTTATATTGCAGCCATTGCTAAAATCATTTAAGTTAATTTTTTTCCTCATTAAATGTACACACAGCCCCCCATATTGACAGAAAACACAGAATTGTTGACATTTTTGCAGGTTTATTAAAAAAGAAAACCTGAAATATCACATGGTCCTAATTATTCATACACTTTGCTCAGTATTTCGTAGAAGCACCCTTTTGATCTAATACACCCATGAGTCTTTTTGGGAAAGATGCAACAAGTTTTTCACACCTGGATTTGGGGATCCTCTGCCATTTCTCCTTGCAGATCCTCTCCAGTTCTTTCAGGTTGGATGGTAAACGTTGGTGGACAGCCTTTTTTAGGTCTCTCCAGAGATGCTCAGTTGGGTTTAAGTTAGGGCTCTGGCTGGGCCATTCAAGAAAAGTCACAGAGTTTTTGTGAAGCCACTCCTTCGTTATTTTTGCTGTGTGCTTAGGGTAATTGTCTTGTTTGAAGGTAAACCTTCGTCCCAGTCTGAGGTCCTGAGCACTCTGGAGAAGGTTTTCGTCCAGGATATCTCTGTACTTGGCTGCATTCATCTTTCCCTCTATTGCAACCAGTCGTCCTTTCCCTGCAGCTGAAAAACACCCCACAGCATGATGCTTGCCACCACCATGCTTCACTGTTGGGCCTGTATTGGACAGGTGATGAGCAGTGCCTGTTTTCTCCACACATACCGCTTAGAATTCAGGCCAAAAAGTTCTATCTTGGTCTCATCCGACCAAGAATCTTATTCTCACCATCTTGGAGTCCTCAGTGTTTTTTAGCAACTCCATGCGGGCTTTCATGTGTCTCGCACTGAGGAGAGGCTTCCGTTGGGCCACTCCGCCATAAAGCCCCGACTGGTAGAGGGCTGCAGTGATGGTTGACTTTCTACAACTTTCTCCCATCTCCCGACTGCATGTCTGGAGCTCAGCCACAGTGATCTTTGGGTTCTTCTTTACCTCTCTCACCAAGGCTCTTCTCCCGATAGCTCAGTTTGGCCGGATGGCCAGCTCTAGGAAGGGTTCTGTTCGTCCCAAACGTCTTCCTTTAAAGGATTATGGAGGCCACTGTGCTCTTAGGAACCTAAGTGCAGCAGAATTTTTTTGTAACCTTGGCCATATCTGTGCCTTGCCACTTTTCTGTCTCTGAGCTCTTCAGGCAGTTCCTTGACCTCATGATTCTCATTTGCTCTGACATGCACTGTGAGCTGTAAGGTCTTATATAGACAGGTGTGTGGCTTTCCTAATCAAGTCCAATCAGTATAATCAAACACAGCTGGACTCAAATGAAGGTGTAGAACCATCTCAAGGATGATCAGAAGAAATGGACAGCATCTGAGTTAAATATATGAGTGTCACAGCAATATGAATACTTATGACCATGTGATATTTCAGTTTTTTTTCTTTTTTAATAAATCTGCAATTATGTCAACAATTCTGTGTTTTTCTGTATATATGGGGTGCTGTGTGTACATTAATGCGGAAAAAAAATTAACTTAAATGATTTTAGCAAATGGCTGCAATATAACAAAGAGTGAAAAATTTAAGGGGGTCTGAATACTTTCCGTACCCACTGTACATATAAAATTCTTTTCAGGATTATGTGATACAGTACAACATTAATAATCCATTTTAAATTATGTAAAATGATGATGTATCGTAAGCTTCAATAAACAAATTTACATTTACATTTAATGGTTAACCAATTTGGATTACAAGAGGTGAAAAGAGAACTTTTTATTGCACTCAAATTATTATTCTTTATTTACCTCTCAGCCATACTGCCTACTCACGCACAATTAATTATTCAAATGTATTATTAAATGCACTGTGCAGGGTTATTATATTTAATAATCATTACATTGATCTCATTTATCTCTAATGTCAAACATCAGCGTGTTCATGCATCTCTAATTACTAAACTTCACTACAGCGATCCCATGAATTCATTAGATCTGCACTAAGCGGTGTAATCCATGCAGACCCTATATCCAGTGTAATCCCCCAGCTATACCAGGACTTTCAGAGGCCGTAGGGGTTGTTGTCCCATCCTCCCCCCTCCCCATGCATTTCAGGGGCAAGGAGACATGAGGATTGTTTGCCACATATCTTGAGATGAAATACACCATTCTTCTGCTGAGAACATAAAATAACAAAAATCCCAGCACATGTGGAGCTCTGCACCCCCTGGCTGGTCGTGTGCAACCACATAATCCCAGCCTGCCTACAATAGAGTAGAAGGCCATCTGTTCAGCTCATAGCCCTTTAAAACTCCACATCTGGACAGCGGAGTGGGGGCAGTGCTCTTCCCCTCTCTTTCAGTCTATATCTCTTTTTTCTCCTCTCCCTCATGGAGTTCACAACTGAGATTATATGTTCTGTCACTCTATATTTTGCTTAACACGATCATGCATTATAGAGATTCTTGATATCACATACTGAATATCTGTAAGCGTAAATATCTCTTTTGAAGGTAATGTTCTCCAGAATACTGTATAACTTAACCTGAATACAACTGTCTGTAATTTACCTTTACCTGATTCCAAACCAGTGGTTCTCAGCTAGTTTTGCATTGGACATCAAATGGTAGTTTTTTCAAAACCCGTAAGTCAAAAAGTACATTTCAAAATATATTTAAGATATATGCTAAATATGCTGTAAACTGCAGTTTAAGGAATATATTTTTTAGATTGAAAATATAATTTGTTTAAACGTTCATTTGCTAAAAATATAATACAAACTGTGCGTCAAGAGGCAAGAAAATATATTTCTAATTTCATAATATATTTTGGGTAAATGCAAAATGATTTTTAAAATATATTTAATATTATAAAATATGTAAAAAAAAACGAAATATGAAAAGAGAAATATAAGCACTACAATTTATCAAAATATATTATGGTAAATAAAATGAAAATCTATTTTAGTGATTGTGAAATATATTAATTTAACATTTATTCTATATATTTGTATATCTGGAAATATATCTGCTTAATGGGAAGTAAGTGCAATTATCCTTAAAATCAACCACTGAAATATTGCCATGAACTGCATAGAGTCAACAGTGAGGATTCAGGACACAACCTGTCCTCGTTGGCTGGTTCATTTAAACAGTTTTAATTTGGTATCCTAAATGCATGCTTATATCGCTAATTGTCTTTTTTTCATCCACTGCTCCAAACCATTATAAAGCAGCAAATATATATATTTTATCTTGAGAAAAAGAGAAAAAAACATTCTTCACCATTCTTAGCAATGCATTTTGAAAACCTCTAAATGACACAATGACAGTGGGCATAAAAAAAGAATCACCCCCCTTTAAAATAATCACATTTTGTTGCTTTGCAGCCTGAAATGAAGAAAAACACAGTTTTTGTTTTATCCAGCTGTACTCAGTGCAACTTATAACATCCAAGTGTCAGAAAAAAATAAAAAAAACGGGGGGGGGGGAATAGAGTTGGAAAAAGGATCACCTCTTTGTGTCAGTATTTTGTTGAACCACCTTTTGCTTTAATTACAGTCTTTAGTCTGTTGGGAAATGTCTCTACTAACTTTACACATCTAGACTTTGCAATATTTGCCCACTCTTCTTTGCAGAACTGCTCAAGTTCAGTTAAATTTGATGGTGAGTGTTTGTGGACTGCAGTCCTCAAGTCATTCCACAGATTTTCAATGGGGTTTAAGTCTGGGCTCTGACTAGGCCAAGCAAGGACATTCATCTTTTTCTCCTTCATCCACTGTGTGCTCAGTTCTGCTGTGTGCTTTGAGTCATTGTCATGTTGGAAGGTAAACCTTCTTCCCATTGACAACTTACTGGCAAAGAGCAGCAGATTTTCCTCAAGAATTTGATGGTGTTTTGCCCCATTCATTTTTCCTTTTATCCTGACAAGTGCTCCAGTCTCTGCTGCAGAGAAACACCCCCATAACAGGATACGACCACCTCCATGCTTTACTGGAGGAATGCTGTTATTTGGATGGTGAGCTGTATTGGATTTCTGCCAGACATATTGTTTGGTGTTAATAAGGCCAAATAATTCAATTCAATAATTTTAGTCTCATCTGCCTCAGAATTTTCAAGGTGTGTTTTGGCAAAGCTCAGCCATAACTGCATGTTGCCTTTATCGAGGAGTGGCTTTTTTCTTGCAACATTCCCATACAAGCCACATCTGTGGAAAATTTGTGATGTTGTCACATGCACACAATGTCCACTCTTTGTCATAAATTCCTGCAACTGCTTCAGAGTTGCTGTAGGACTCTTTAGGACTCACTGTCCTGGGTCTTTCATCCAGTTTGGAGCGATGTCCTGATCCAGGGAAAACCTTCCACTTCTTAATAATAGACTTCACTGTGCTTCTAGGCATTGATAAAGCCTTTGACGAAAAATTGTATCCATCTCCTGTGCCTGTCCATATCTTTATCCCGGAGATCTTTTGACAGTTACTTTCCACCCATAGCTGATTGTTTGCTTCAATTGCACTACCAAGGACTGAAATGCTCCTGTAATGCTCTTTTCATGCTGAACTAATCAAAATGACCACAGCTGATCACAGTTGAAAGTCAAATGGCTTTGTGTGTCATTGAGAAGGTGATTAGCTACAACTTTACAAGTAATTTTTAGAGGGGGGGGGGGGTGATCATTTTTCCAACTCTGTGATTCTTTTTTTTTTCTGACATGTTGGTGTTATCTTTCACTTGGATGCTATAAGTTGGACTGAGTAAATACAGCTGGATAAAACAAACTGTGTCCGTCTTCATTTCAGACTGCAAAGCAACAAATGTGATTATTTTAAAGGGGGTGATTATTTTTTATACCCACTGTTTCTTCCTTTTTAACCACTATTGACAGGCTTTTCATACTGTAATCACACTAACCACTGTAAACTAACCAGCATCGGTGTCAGAAACAGTGAAGAGGATCCTGATGCAGGGTCATGCTGCTCTTGTTTTCAGGGATCTTGGTTTCATTCTCAGGTCATAGTCCACCACTGGATAATGAGTGGACAGTTGAAGGATCAGTTTCATTTGCCCTGAATGTAAAACAATCTTGGCCCCTGTCCAAGTAAACAGGCCTTGACACATAACTTCCTACCAGACACATGCCTTCATGTTCAACTCACATGCTGTTGTAAACTTTGACCCTCACCATTTACTTACCTTTAAAACTGAAGTTTTAGTGATTCACAACGTTACAATGTTTTTCAAACTCAGTAGTTATGATGCTGTGCATGAATATTTAATGTTCTTAATTATTTTCTAGCTAATGGCCATCCAAATCATACTAAGGAAAGGAGTAAACGGTAAGGAACGAAGCAGGAATGTTACTTTCACAACATTTGAACATGCTATAAATCAAGTCAATTTTAAGGAGAGGAAAGTTGGTTAAAAGTCACCGAGAAATGGCAAGGGACAGGAGGAGACTTGATTAGTCAAATATTCCAAAGCCATCCTCAGTAGTGGTGTCTGAATTCAACACAACTGGCCCACAGACATGTAACCATAGCAACAAGAAGATCTGAAAGATTAAAGTCTTTCCTCTGTCTCATTCAACTTTTCGTCTAGAAAATGAGCATAAATAAGCATTGTGTGCTTTCCGTCCTCTCTCATCTCTATCTGAGGGGATGTTTGTGGAATCTATACTTCGGTGTCGCTTGTTTTCATCTGTCGTCTGTTAAATTAATGACCCTTAGTAAAACATCACTGTTGCCAAGTCATGGATATCTCCCAACCACAGCATATACAAGAAGCTTTCATCGAGACAAAAACCTCCTCCAGCATCAACCTAAAAAAACTCTACTTCTATGTGCAGTGGAAGCAAAATGAGATTATATAAAGGCACTACATTTGCTCTATTGTTTCTTTTGCACTTTGAGAGCTTCCAGGGCTTTCCGGGTCAAAGTAAAAGGAGGAATGATACAGCATGTCACTGGCTGCACCTGCAGAAAGCATGACCGCTTCATCTAATTACAATATGGTCTAAGACAGTGCAACCAGTTTTCTTGTTCAGAGACAAATTTAATAATTATTTGAGCTCTAAAAAGTGTAGTTAAATAATATAATATAATATAATTTATAAAACAGTTTTTAAAGAGTGCTACCCACTTGCGATCAGGTACAATATGTATGTGAAATAAATAAAAAAAAAGAGAAAAAGACATATTAATTGATCTTTTTAAACACTTTGGCGTCAATGTTTATTTAGTCATAACATGTAGTAAAAAAGGAAAGAATGTTACGAGACCAAATTAATATAAAATGGACAAAGTTCCCTTTTAATTTAGCCTTTAAAATACTTTGAGTACTTGATATACAGTATATAATTGTGACCCATCTGTAACTACAACAAGCATATTAAGAGAATGCATGACATTTATGAAGTCGTCAATAGCCAAACATGTCTTGTGTTTTTGTAATAAAACCGAATTGATTGGCGTTTTGAACCCTTTACATGAAAAACATGTATGTCACAATATATGCTCATTTATTCTTTGGTGATAAGTGCCATTATCATTTATGAAAAGTGGCTTACAGTCTGGCTCACTGGGATTGTGTGCAATGTCATCTGTACTTTAAAGTGCAAGTAGCTAAACCTTACTAAAACTGAGCAAGATTCATGTACACAATACCAAAAATAACTTGTGTAGAAAATACTAATTAACTCACATTTCCATAAAAAGACCATTGTTGCTATTTGATGTCAAAATATAATGCTGATCAATTTTAAATACAGGGGCATTAAACAGTGGTTTCATAAACTGCGTTTTCAGGAACAGTTTTAGTCTTAAGGCTCAATTCAATCATTGGTATTCAAGTATAAAAACATGATGCTCCATTCAAGAATCACAGATGAAGGTTGTGAGATGTGAGACGGCTCTAGCAGCCTCACCTTAGTCGCACAGGGGCCTAATTCAGGGTTCTTTTGTCATGGAAATAAAGTTTTTCACCTCTTTGCTTCCACTGTGTGGTGCATTATGGGAAATTTGTAATCTCCATTCTATCCAATTAGTCCCCTCAGTCCTCTGCCTCCTCTTCATCTGTCCTTTTGGATTTGAGCCGCTGGAAACAGTGGATAGTGGAGGCCAGAAAGAAACTGGCAATAATGGCTGCCACTGAAATACAAATTCCAGAGAAAATGACTATGAGATAATCAGAGAGAGTCAGCAATCCCAGACACTCACGGAAACTGTCCTCAGAAAGCACACTGAGGGACACTTGCCGCCCGTCCCCTGGAAGAGAGCACTCCATACCCTCTAACCCTGGAATAGAGAAAGACAAAGAGGGGAACAATTATTATTGAACATATATACAATCTCAAAAAAGACTATGTGGTGTATCAAGTTCAGATATTTTTTTCACAACTTCACTTTGTGTTTTTTGAACTAGAAAGTATGTTTAAAGAATTACTTAGAATTAAGAAAAAATTAGATTTCTCATTATATGACCTCTTTAAATGAATCTCAATTGAAATGCCTTGATAAAAAGGGCGCAGTGAATCTTTTGGTGAAGAAGAGTCCATGGAACATTCAGTTTAGTCTCTCATGACCAGTATTCAGTTACCTGTGGGGGGAAAAACCAAAAATGGGAGAAAAGAAAAAAAGAGCGAGAGAA
Source organism: Sinocyclocheilus anophthalmus (assembly GCA_018155175.1). Lineage (NCBI taxonomy): Eukaryota > Metazoa > Chordata > Actinopteri > Cypriniformes > Cyprinidae > Sinocyclocheilus > Sinocyclocheilus anophthalmus. The sequence goes on along the minus strand of JADLZN010001529.1, from coordinate 11,522 downwards.
AAGAAAAGGACAAGGAGAAAAAAAAGGGGAAAGGAAAGGGCGGGGAAGAAAGGAAAAAACAGGGGGATGGAAAAAAAGAAAGACCGGACTTGTATGAGTTTCCGAACCAGCTCACATGTCAGGTCATTATTGTCACCAGCATCCTCAGCTGCACAATATCATGAACAAACATTATCTGAGTTTGAACAAAACACAGTCAAAGCTTGGGCGGTCAGCCAGATACAAAAAAAAAAAAAAAAAAACTTTTAATTCCGCGAGTTATTAAATTGATGACAGTGACAGTAAAGACATTTATAATATAAAAAAATATTTATATTTCAAATAAATAATGTTCTTTTGAACTTTCTTTTCATCAAAAAATCCTGAAAAAAAGTTCCACGTTTCCACAAAAAATGCTGCTGAAATCTCAGGAATGAATTACATTTTAAAATATATTCAAAATAGAACCGTTTTTTCAACTGTAATGCTATTAATATTTTTGCTGTATTTTGATCAAAGAAGTGCATACTTTGTGAGCACAACTAAAAAAAGAAAAAAGTTTATTGAATCTTGCTATTAAAAGGTAAGTTTAATCTGTTTTTTCTCTTCATTTCACTGTCTGTTTCGGTTTTATATTTCCCATTTAATATTATTTTTGTTCCGCTCTTTAAAGCCATTTGAGGGCACATATCCTGACAGCGTATCGCTTCAAAGTATAATAAATGAGCAAGTGGACTTCATTAACACACACACAAAACCCAAGGCTATACACACTCCAATTGAACATGTGCACTAGCACTCAATTCCGTTACATTCAAGTGCCTTTCTGATGAGCGAGCTACACCTAGAATGAGCTTGCTTTCCAAATTCATGCTTGATTTGCTTTGAAAACAAAGTGCTTATGAGATTTGACACAATGTTTAAGATCAGGTTTAAAAAAGGCATGAATGAAAACCCACACACACACACACGACACACCCACACACACAGCACACACACACACACATATATATATATATTATATATATATAAATTAATATAATAATACTGTATCATACTGTGTGTGCGTATATAGATATATAATATATAGATATATATATAATAGATTAATATAATATATAAATTATTACTAAATAAAATGTTACAGAAATAAAGATATTATACATTATAGAATAGTGGTATTATTACGTGGAAATTTTTGTATCTAGCAATAACACTGCAGCTATGACTCAGAAAACTCCTGTTACATAACGGCAAGATAAGATGTGAGATGGGATGCTTTCCAATTTAGTTTTTCTTTTTTTCCTCTCTTTATGGGAAATGTTTGTGAAATTCTCCTGGTTGGTGTGTATTTAGATTTTCACAGAGGGAGGTTTAATCTCCTTTCAGCCGTGTGATCAGCGGACACCAGATGACAGATTTGAAGCAGAACATCGCCTACATAATACAGCCACGCTGACAGACAGACACAACAGAGCGGCAGAGCTCCAGAGCCCCATCTCTCCTCTAATTGCATTCACGCTCAAAACCCCTTGTGATTTTGTGTATTTTTGAGTGAAAATAATAAGAAACTGTATTCTCATCAATATATAACCCTCCATGTCATAACACAATGCCACCATGTTTGTTCATGTTATTGGCCAAAGTCAGTTGACATCATCATCAAACGTGTGAGGCAGTAAGTGGGCATGAGTCACTCCATCCAGAAGGGGTTTTCCACATGCAGGGGATTCATTGACCTCAGCCTCCTTTGTTGGGTCTGTCACGTGGCCGTTTGCCCAGCTCCAAGAGCTCATCTAATGTTTAATCATGCCAGAGCTTCAGTGTTTTACACTGGCGATACCCCGGAGCAAAAATCACCAACACGCGCGCACATGCTTTTACCCATTTAGAAAATTCTCACAGCAGCCACAAGCTCAGTCAGCCGACTAGTGTTGTCTAGCCTGCTGTCACCACATATGTGTAGCATGAGGAAGACACTGCCATGTTCTTATGTTTGCATCAGTGAAATGAATCAAAGCTGTGCCTTTGTAGTGTAATACAGCTGAAGATATGAATCCCATTAGGTCTCTCTTTTCAGATTACCCTGATTTCATTCAATACATTTGATTAATGTGCTCAAAATCCTTGAATAAATCCAAATCCATTTTTTTTGCTACAATTACAGAGTGCATGCATTATCTTGTGGTAAATACATGGCTTGTTGGCATAACGGTGATATATTGTGACGTGGTAACCTCGGGCTCTTGTCTGTTGACCTTTGAGGTTGTTTAAAGTGGGGGGGGGGGTTCATAGATGCATTTTTTAAAGCATCATTATTTTGTGTATTTGGTGTAACAGAATATGTTGACATGCTTTAATGTTCAAAAACCATTATTTTTCAAACTGTACATTATTGTAGGTCTCTATGCCCCGCCTCTCTCAAACGCACCGTTTTCAACAAAGTCCCTCCTTCCGACAAACGCAGTCTGCTCTTATTGGCCAGCTATCCAGTGCATTGTGATTGGCCGTATACCGCAAGCACTCGTCGGAAATGTAACGCCCCTTACCATAATCGCGAGCTTCATCTTTCAAAATAAATGTAAAGACAGAGCCCGAAAGGGGAACAGAGTCGCGTGACAGACAGTGATGAAGCTGGTATGTGTTTTGTGGATGTGACCCCCCCTCTCCTGCTCTCTCTCGCGCTCTCTCTCCGCTCGCACCCCACATGCGCAAACTCCGCTGTTGACAGTCAAGAGCAATAGTGAACTAATAACAAAACAGTACTGATTCAGAAGCGCCAGATTGTCCATAGCAAAGTCCGAATTCCTCCTCTCCTAGGTTCACAAACGGTCGTCCATAAAATGCATTGCTGTTCTGTTGTAAGTAATCTTAATGCATCTACTTTCGGAAGGCCAAATAAAGTGCTTTTGCTTTCGCCTAGAAACACACAGCGTCTCCCTGACATGGCTGCTTCAACACTAACTGCGGTTACTGAAACCACGCCTTCTTTCTTTGCTTGCATATTTGGGCGGCATTATGCAAATATTTCCACATAGTGATGTAGATATGTGGGGGTGTTAGAACGAGCTGTTTTAGGTGGGCGTGGTAGAGTCTTAACTTTGATACAGAATATCTCTTTGTTTTGAGACTTTATTCTTTGCAACTTCAGGGATCTTATCTATGCACAATCACTTGTAACACTCCAAAGAGAAAGGAAAACTTGAAATCGCATCATATGACCCCTTTAAAGAGTTGTGTGTGTCACATATGTACACCACTTCACATGATTTGCTTATGTACTCAACACCGTATTTGGTGGAAATCTTGGTTCTTGCCCTTGAAAGACTGAATATTCATTTACTAGGCAACTTAAAGTGTGCCAGAAGTGTGCTATCATCAGTATCAGATTCAATGTTGGGTTGAATAATGGATGTAACGTGTTCATCCATACCCAAGTGCCAGAATTACAACTCCGTAAGGGAGTTTAAACTAGTGGTCCTTGGACTATCTAAATTTAAGACTACATTATGGTGGATTCATACAGTTTTTCATACAATATTTTAAAATACTGTGTCAGTTTTGTTTCTTGAGTTACAATTAAAACAATCTAACCACCAGCATTTATAGCATTATGTAGCTATGTAACACCAAGGTTTGCCAGGGAATGAATGATAAAATACATATCTTGAATACTATGTCAATTTTGGTAACCATGTCTGCCAAATGTAAAAATGTAAATAAATACTAGATATCTGGAATGTCTCAAACATCTTGACACATTCTAAACAATTTGGACTTCTCAGGTTCTTCTCTGTATTTGTTCATCAACACTGAATGTAATAACATCACATTTAAATGAACTTAAATGTTGCAAAGAAAAGATTACTTTGAGAAAATTGTTTATAAATTTTTTGAACACAATGAAACACAGAAACAAACCCTCAAGAAATATTCATCCATGGCATTTACAGTTTTGCCTAAATGTCATGTCCCCCCTTGGTAAAAACCAACATATACTTAGTAAAGAAACAGTAATAATACAAGACAGCTATAGTATAGCTGCTGGAGAGAAAAGAAGTGTTACTTTGTCCATAATAAGGTGCATATTTTCTTTTATTTGAGTTTTTTTAGACCAAAATATTACATATTATATAATTATCTTCAAGATTATATAGTAAACTCAATTTATATCTTGTTGTTAATCTGCAAATTATACAGAAGTGATGTTCATAAAAGACTGTGCAAGGTCTACAGGCTGCAAACATTTGTGAATGGGTGAAAGGGTTTTGTTTACAAATACAACTGACCTTCTTTGTCTCTGTTGACAAAGGAACAAACATCCTGTTCATGTTAAATTAATGGGTACAGTTAATATTATTACTCTGGAAAATGGACTCTAATTAAATGATGATGTGATTTAGAAGTTACAAATGCAATACAGTCAGATACGGTCTCAGTCTCTTGCTTCAAATCATAAGCTACAAAAATAGTCAAATAAACTTCAAAATCTCTGAGGATTAAGCAAATCTTTCTCTTAATATGGAGTTTAATCCAATCAGGAAGATTCACACCTATGACGATGACTATGATAAGTAATTGTTCTCAAATTTAGTTAAAAATATGTGAATTTAGACTTCAAATCATAGTATTTGGTTAAGTTTCCAACATTAACAACTTACCATTTAATCTTTAGTCATTTTTATATTAAGTCACTTTGGGTACTGCACAAAGAGATTTAAAAAAAAAATTATATATATATATACACACACATAGTCAACATTTTAAGTGCATCCAAAAAGTTCATTAAAGTTGTCCTAAGACAAGAACGGGTTTTGTTTTGGTTTTAGGACAACTTTGATTAACTTTTTTGATCCAATTCAAATGTTGACTACTGTATATACATATTGGTTTGGTTGTGTAACAAAACTACTACACATGTTCCCAGAACTTGGTTTGTATACAGTATATAAATGTGCAACCAAAACCCAAACTACATTTTTTATATTGATATGTTCGTAACTTGCAACCTATTGTTACATTAGTCTCTAAAACAGACACAGGGAGAGAAAAGTGACTTGTGCTTCTAAGGGACAGAGAGGATCATGCATATACAGTATATTTGATATAGCTGTGGAGCTCAACTTGACCTTAACCTTGGACTAGTGGTAAGTGACCTATAATGACCAATGGATACTGTATCCAAGAGGGTACATTTCCCTCAATTTCTTCCTTTAGTTACCACTCAAATTAACGTCAACAAAGAGGACAAGACATGAAACAAAATTAGGGAACATGTTGTCTGGCATATGTTTCATGAATTATGCACAAGAATATTTTGCATATTCTAGTGATCACCTACGGTGTGTCGACCTCTTTGTCTTGGTTTGAAAACATTGTCATGCATTATTTAGCTAAATACAAGATGCAGTGGAGGCATGTAATACTACAAGTGTAATAATTGGAAATTTTACTTTCGACTGAGAGATTCAAGACATCAATCAATTGAATTACTAGCCCATCATGCTAATGTGATGAGTCAAAATAGTTCAGTCTCAGCTGTAAGCAACCAGTGGGTTGTGAAGCATCTCTATCCTAAACAAAATCAGTCCACCCATATGTACGTCCTAGTCAGAAAGTAGATCTTAAGCATCAACAGTTCTCACCCTCAGTATCATTGACCCTTTGGATCTTTCACAGTTGAACCACCACAGAATATTAGAAAAAAAATTATGATATTATTTCATGCAGATCAAGAAAGCAACATTTAAGCAGCTTACCAGATGGGAGCTTGTGACGATTCTCCAATAGCCACAGAAAGAGTTTGGCAAAGTTGCAATTGCACACCCAGGGGTTCCCTTCTAGGCGTATCACCCGCAAAGAAGGCAACTGGCTCAACACCTCGATGTCCAGGCCAGAGAGGGCATTCCTCTCTAGCTCGAGCTCTCGTAAGGAGGTGAGGCCCGCAAAGGCGTCCTTGCTGACCATATTCAAATAAGGATTGTTCCCAAGTCGTAGCTTGATCAGACTACGGGACTCCCCGAAAGTTCCAGAGGGGATCTCAGTCAAGTTGTTGCTCCCCAGGTCCAGATATACCAGTCTGGAGGATGTGCTCAGAGTCCCAGGCTCCAGCTTTGTTAGGGAGTTATTCCTCAGATCCAGGTAGACCAAATCACTGTAGAGAACCAGGAAATCAGAAGGGATCCAGGGAATCCAGTTGTTAGACAGAAGTAGTCTCCGTACGTCCAAAGGGATGGAGTCTGGAAGACGGGTGAGCCCTTGACTTGTGCAGTCCACGGTGTGATGGTCTGGACACAAGCAGCTGGATGGGCAGTTGTACCCCCAAGTTAACAAGGTAGAGGATAGCAAGGCAAGGAAAGGCTGAAACCAGCGAACACATGAGAACATTGTCAAGAGGGTGCGAGGTGAAGGGGAGATTGGGGGGATTAAGAGAGGGAGGTTTGGAGAGGAGTAGAGGAGAGGGGATGGGGTAAAGGGACAGGGGGCGAGATACTAGGAAAGGGGACAGGGGCGCATCTGGAGATGACAGGAGTCAGGGTTGTCGTGAAGGCATCTTTCCTTGTCTCCTAGATTGCAATCTACAAAGGCTCGAGCAGTAGCAAGTGGCTACAAAGACACGGCGCTCTGTTTTCCACAAGATCATATAGCAGGCAGAGTGGGTCGTGTGGCAGCCCTCTGGCTCTGAGCATGAAAGGGGAGGAGAGACAGCGATTGAGAGAATGTAGGGAAGGAGAGAGAGAGACCACGCAATGTAAGGGATTAGCAGGGAGGTAAACAGAGATGAGTGAACCAGAGACTGTGAAGCGCTGGGGGCATGGAGAGGGGAGGGGAGTGCGATGACGGAAGGGGAGGTGTAGCCCACTTGGTTTACCCACAGTCGAAAGGGAATTCTGATTCTTTAATTCAAACGTACACTATGTGCTGATCCATGTCTTTGTCCATATGCTTCTGCTCTTGATTGTGTGCCAGCTGAACCGTGGTGCCCATAGCACATTTGACTCAAGGCTGTGATTGCAAGTCGTCTTCCATCCTGAATAAATGGCTAATGATATGTTGGCAATGGTTTTCACATTTAATCACATTTGGCTTCTTTTCTGTTGTCCTCCGTTTCAGTCAGTGTAGTGCATGATTTTATATTCTGGCTCCATTGCCATGGTGATGGATGTGACGATTAACATGGGGCTGTGTGCATACAGATTACTGCCCTGAAAGTGAGAGATGGTGACTGTGTGTGAACCTCAGTGGAGAAGATCATTGTTGTCTATTACATGCTACAAATCAGAAATCGCATGCAAAACCTGTGACCTCGTCACAGCTGCACAACTCAATCACACTTGTTTACATCCTGAATGTAATGGCTGTCCTGAAAATCACAACGCTTTCAAAAAGTCCACATTTTATATGAATCGAGAGGAATACAAAAAGATTTTGACAGTACCTCTTCTCCAGTGTGCCCATGAAACCGGTCATTACTCATCGCTTTGCCAGCTGTTGTTTATTTTTGTCGCTCTGTGTTCTGAATTCATGTTTACTCCTGTGCTGCTGTAAATCTCCAGGCAGATAGAACACATTCTGTGACCACAGACAGCTTTCCTCTTACATCACATGCGGTGGAGAATAGCATGGCACAGCCCAATGGAATTACACAATACTCCCATAGGTCATATTGTAACCTTGACCTTTCTGGCAGGCATCACCAGGAAAAAAAATACTTGCCTTTGACCTTTTTCATGTGGCACTTCTTTGAAAAATTTCAACTTGAAATGTTACTTCCTCCGGTGTCCCTGTAAAAGAAACAAATGTCAGGATCATTAGTGCAAAGGAAGGTTAGGTACAGGATATCTTCTCAGTAGGGCATTTGGCAGTGTCAGAAAAGCTGTGCAGATTTTCCACTCACGACTAAAGTCTGGCACATGAATAAATTATAAATATCATGAGCAACATACTGTTTGACACAGTTGGGTTATGGATGGGACACAACAGGAAAGGACACAAACAAAAGGTAATGCTACTTACTGTGAAATAAATACTAAATACTTACTTCTATAAGAATGTGGCTTGCTTGTAAGACAATAAAATGCTGATAACTTTGCGTGCCCTGCTTTGGCAGGGTTGAGTTGATTCTTTTACAGATCCAAACTATTAATCGTCTAGAAGGCTGCATGACAGGGCTTAGTGGAGAAGATCATCCAGCTTGGATTTTCTCACCAGGGTCTTTAAAGAGAAACATGAAGACCATGTGCCAGTGCCCCCCCAAAAAAACACCTGTCAGCCTCGGCTGAGGACATGGTGACACACTTTCCTTCTAGGTGCATTCTGGGCCCTCATTCCAGATGATCCTCACCAACATACCCAAGAGCAAGATACTGTCACCCTACTGAACCTTTGCACTGTTGAGACAACTGGCCACAAAATAAATAGTGGTTGAGTTGGAAAAAAGCACCAAGTCACAAAATATGAATGTCTCGGAAACTAGGACACCCACTTGAATGCACAGCATCGAAGTCCTAACGGCAAGGGATCAACAAAACTGGGCCAAGTCATTAAAGCACTTTCAATCACAACAGCACTGACAAATTAAATTTATGTGGATATAAGTGCACCATAGTATATGTAGAATTACATAGCCACATATTTAATACAGGTTATGGGATTACTGGAATAATATTTCATTGTACTTTTGGTGTGGTGGCTAATTCCATTGGGATTAAATAAACACTGTTGTCCACTGCAGTCAACGAGGTGATACTAGAGTTATCAGATGGGCATGACACAGTTTGATCGTGTTTCAATGATTAGCCATTGATGCGACTTTACTTGACCCCTATTTGTCAAGACCATGAGTGCAAAACTGGTGTCCAGCAAGCTACCTACAAGATTTAGCATCACCAAACAGAGTTGAAAAATCTTTCCAGAACACTCCCCACGTCTGCCATTGGTGGAATAGTCACAAATTACCTGCAAAATAGAATTAATGAATGACAATTAAGAAGGAACAACTACTGTCAAAGATCAGATGGTCTGAATTCAGGCTCCACTTTAGCACCCAGATCACAGCCAAGATTTCTAATCTTTCTAATACTACAACTTGAGAAGCTTATTCCCTATCTCTCTTTCCCTCACACACAAACACAGAGTATTGACAGCTTCCTAATTTGTTTGCTATCTGGGTGAGAGTAGAGGATGTCAACAAAACAAGACTGGGCTGAATAGATGGCAGGAGGCACAAGTCTTCAGATCAACTGGCAGAGCAGGTCAAATGCCAATAGCTTTCGAGGCATGAGTTAACATGCCAGCAGAAAACACTTTCCAAATGAACTGCAGGAAAATAAAAGGTATAGGAAAGAAACAGCAAATTAGTGGCATTTTTCAAGAAAATTGAAATTATCTCTGCTAGGAACAGATCAATTATGAGTAATATTTGCAAAATATTGTGAAATTGTGACAAACTTGTTTAAAGATGATACACGAAAAAATGCCATAACAAAGCACATTAACTTCAAGAAGAACAGGACACAGTACTTTGGGGACAAAAATCATCTGTCAACAACGTTAAGAAACACTACAAAAAAAAATAAAATAATAATAACCCCCCCCCACCTCATGGAAAGCATAAAATCCAACATTCAGAAATGATACGTTTCTGAAGAAAAAAAAATACTAAGAACATTTACAATTTAAATTTTTTATTTTTTTTTTACTTTCACATTTTGTGATTTCTCCAGTATTTCTGCTGCTAGATATGCCTCCAAAAATTCACTTTTCATAAGCATGTCAACAGACCTAGATCTCATTTTGCAGCCTACAACTCCCCCTGGTGGTCTGGAGCAATGCAACGTCCACAACACAAACACAAAATAATCATTTAGACTTTAGAACCAAAAACAAAACACTTATCACATGATCCCCGACACTGACCCTTGCTCCATATTTTATTGAAGAAAAACATAACAGGCCACAAATGTTCTTTCATAGAAAATAAACCAATAGCAATACTACAAATTATTCAACTGTAACATCATTCACAGGGTTACAGTAAATGTACATTTATACAAAATCCAGAGCCTCCTGCTTCACTCACAGTGGTCAAGGTGGACAGTAGAGTGCGTGTATGACGAGTTATTACCAATTACAAGTGTGTGCATACTATTGTATGCGTGTACATGGCCTAATCCACAGTCATATATAGAGAAATGGATTATGTATCGAATAGAAAGTAAAACGGGAAAAAATTGCCACATTACAATTAAAAATGGTAAACAAAAAAGATATACATGAAGGTATTTTCTAATATATTAACATATGTACATTATTTTCATACAACCTTTTTTATTACCATTCTGTTGTTATGGTAATGACATTTAAAAAATAAAATAAATCGCAATGACAGTCCACTGAGCCTGAAATAAAAAATTGTTTTCCCTTTATGAAGTTGATTCCTGGTGCTTTCATGAATTGTTAAAATTTCAATTAAAAGGGGAAGAAGAAACGGTTTTGCAATAATAAATGATGTTGCTAACAAACCGTTGCACTTTCAGTTTACTAGAAATTTGCCCAACACTCTGAAAAAATGCAGTTTAATGTAAAATGAAAGCATGGAATATAGATATGGGCATATTTACCTAAATATTGCAGCACATAACCATTAACAGTTATGAGTTTGTCAGGCAAAGCTTTACAAAGGATGCAGCAAACTGTCTCACATTAAAAGTCAGTATGCCTACGAGGAAAAAAAAAAAAAAAAAACAAGCGAAGGTCGGAAGAGGTGTTAGTGCTGAAGCGTGATTGAACAGTGCTGGTCCAGCAGCCAGATGCTAATCCAGAGGTTCCAGTCTTCTTTTTTGCATTAAAATGTATTTTCTGGAAGAAAAATCTGTCTTTACCTGAATCCAAGTTGTTCCTCTGTTGTTTTTACTAGTTTGTTGTCATTATCTCACTCTCTGTCTTACTTTTTGGCTTAATCTTTTATAATTTTTCAGGAGCTCATTTTCAGAGTGTCGCTCTCTCTCTCTCTCTCTCTCCTCATCTCATCTCTCTCTCTCTCTCTCTCACACACACACACACCTCTCTCTCTCTCTCTCTCTCTCACTCACACTCACACACACTCACACTAACAACACTCACAACACACACACACACACACTCTCACAATCTCACACACACTCATCACTCACACTCACAGCACCTCTCTCTCTCTCCCACACACACACCCACACTCTCTCTCTCTCTCACTCACTCACTCACATTCACTCACTCACTCACACACACACACAACACACCCACTCAATTGTTTAGGTGTAGCTCTAGTAGCGATATTAACGTGGCGTTACACTCCCGCAGGTCTTCCAGGTGGCGTACATCATCATCAAAGCGGCGAACTCTCCGCGGCCCGGGAACTGGGTTCTGGAGCGCTCTCTGGACGGAGTGGACTTCCAGCCGTGGCAGTACTACGCCATCAGCGACACCGAGTGTCTGACCCGATACAACATCACGCCCCGCCTCGGGCCGCCCACCTACAAGAGAGACGACGAGGTCATCTGCAC
>JADLZN010001528.1:0-19683 GCA_018155175.1 Sinocyclocheilus anophthalmus | reverse complement strand
TATGGTCTTGGACTCAGATTTAAGATGGACTTGAGACTGAGTCCAGTCTTATCCCTTTTCAACTGCATCTAATATTTAAAATCATGTAACAATGTCACAAATTTGACATTGCATTGTAATAAAACAATTGCTTAAATATTAAAATAAATGAATAAATAAACAAATAAATAAATGAATGAATGAAAAAAAAAACCTTCAGATTTAAAAATATCACACATAACCCAGCAAGGTATGATTTCCCCTAATACAAAAAAAGTAACATTCCTTAAACTGTGACATTTATAACATCATTTCAACCAGTAAAAAATCTCTAATTTTCTTAATTTCTTCATAATTATAGTGTAGACTGAATTCCTTATTTTCAAACATTTCGCTCAGCGACCCAAGTTTTTGTAAGAAAAATTATCAAACAACTCTCAAATGTTCAAACAACTCTCAAGTTTATCAATAACTATAAACTAACATTTGGTACTAGATATCCCCTTTTGAGTCCATTTGAAATTTGCAGTCTAGTTATACGTGCAACCTTGTTACTCATTCTGCCTTATTTTATACCCTATTCTTGGAATGTGACAAATTATGCCAAGGCATTTTGGTATTTCAGTAGAATTACTGTTTGCTCAAAATCCTCTCCTTTTCTTTAAATATCTACATTTTCCTGTAGGTTTGCCTATGCAACAGATTAAAAAATAAAAACAAAAAACTTCAAAAGTTAGATGAATTATACACAGAAATGAGGCTTCCGATTTTCCTAGTGTTACTGGAAACCCTTTCCTCTTTATTGCTACTTTAATCTCAGCCATAAAAGTGTCTGCTCATGTGCTGTAACCCCTGCAGGTAAGTAACGCAGCAGCTCTCTTTTCCTCAGGCCAACCTCCCCTGAGACAGAGACCACCGGCAGGTGTGTGAGAAAGGAAGAGACTCTATCTGTGACACATACATCTGATAAGCATTTGCTGGCCTGACAGCACTGATCCCACTTCTATTTCTCACACACTACAATATCTCAGATTAAATATTAACCTACGATAAGACTATTTGTTTTCTCAATTTCACACATAAAGGCATTTACGTGTTCCAGCACTGACAGCAGTATATTAAAACAGTAGCTGTTTCACAGACAAAGGGCCCGTTGCAGTAAGCAGTGGCTCTAGTGGTTAGTCTGTGGCGTTTAGGTTGGCTTGTAAGGGTGTAGAAACAGGAGTAATTTTCAGACAGCTCTCACCTAAAAAGGCTCGAAAACTAGCAAAACAGACTAGATTAATGTAGGTCACAATGGAAGACCAGCTAACCACCTAAACTTTTCTGATTAAACGTGCCACGTTCCAGTAGTATATTGCATTTAGAGACCGTAGGAGGCAGAGAACAAGAAAGAAAGAAACATTATTGCCAATTTGTTTGTCTATCTAATCCATTCAGGCATGCTTCAGTCTTTTTGTTTGATCTAACACACACACAAGTTAATTATATTAAGCATTATCCTTCCCTCTAATCAGTGGAAGAACCTGAACCAGATTGTAAAACTGAGCGATATGTGTATTTGTGTATCATTTCATTTTGGCGATCTTATTACTTTAATTCTGATTTATTTGATTTGTTTATTTATTTTATTATGTTTATTTACTTTCTTATTTCAGCATACTGTATATGAAATAAAGAATATTACCATTCAAAAGTTTGGGGTCAGAACAGATTCCATTTTAAACCAGTTTTATTTATTGAAACATTTATTTATTCCTTTTCTGGCAACGTGAATTGTCAGCACTTAGATTTCAGATATAGTATTTGGTGCTCAAGAAATATTTATTTATTTACAGAATAAGAAGTTGCGAGCCACCGCCAGCATTTTCCCTCGAATTTCATGGCCCCCAGAATATTTTTTAATGAATATCTGAACATGCAATACATCAAAAAAAAAAGAACAGAGCCTCTACTTTTAAACAAAAAAAAATTCAGTTTTATTCTAGCTCTTTTTGTTATCAACGTTTGATGTCTGTAATTTTCATTTTAAAAAAGTAAATTTTGAGCAAAAGGCTAGATAAGATCGGCATTTTATATGGCAATCATGGTCAGTACGACGAGAAACAAAGCAAATATGCCAGTAGATGCTGTCATCAGTGCCCCAAAGCTTGCACAGTCCTTTGTACCACTGCAAAGGATAGCATTCATGGGTAACATTATGCAGTTTTATATGCTGTCTATTGCTGATGATCACATTATTTTCATATGCATAATGCTTATATGAGTTGTTACTTTCTGGCTATTCCTGCCTGTGTTTTTGAGCATGACATTCTGATTACCATCAGAGAGGCGAAAATTAGGGCCCCGAGTGTATTATAACAGTGAAAAAACGGAAAATTCGAAGCATCATCATGAATAATGGTAATGGATTCCGTGTTGGCAGGGAGAGAGTAATAAGATTTTAGATTGAATTAGATTATTTTATTTGAATTTTTTGTCTCTTTAGACCTAATGCATCCTTGCTGAATAAAAGTATTCTTTAACTATTTAAAATAAAAAAGCTCTAGCCAACCCCATATAAAACAAACATATTTAATAAAAACTATTACTATTAGCCTGTCAGATTTTTTGTTTGTTTTCTTATAGCCACCAAGTTCACTGATTTGAAGGACTTTAATTGTAGGCTAGCCTAAAATTTCCAACAATTCTATCTATCTATAATTTTCCCGAAAAGTGTTTACTTCACTAAGATAAGACTTTGCTGGGGAAAGCAGTTCTCCTAGCAAAGTCTTATCCAAGATACACTAAATCTAATGATATCAGTGGCTCATAAGCTTTGTGGAAACTGCAAGGCCATTTCATATGACAGTGGACTCACATGCCTCTTAACAAACACCAAAACAGAGATATAAATTTCACAGTTCATGACCATTACAATCAGCCCCATATCAGTATTTAAGAGTCCCAAATGAGAAATTAACTGAATGCCATTTCCCAAGTTTCAATAAACGTTCAAGTGTGTCCATTTCTGACCTGATAACAGCATGAAGCTGTCACCACAGAAGCATTGTGGGTAATATGGAACGCTCTCCAGACTGCAGTTAACAGTGGCTTCCACTCCCACAGACAAAAGACTCTTCCACTGCATATTCATTATGACCTTGGGTGAGCTCTTAAATCAGAAGCAAACACGAGGGTCAGATAAACACCCACTCTGTTTTGCTTTCCCCACAAAGGTGCAGGTTTATAGCGGAATAGCGTGTAGAATACAGATTACACAATTATCAGATGACATGATGGAGTGACTAGGGCCCTCCTCGGGTGTACGAGGAGAGAGATTGCTGCCGTGCTAATTAGTCACAGCGTTGAGGTAATTACTTAGCTTTCTTCGGCTGTGGACTTCCTCTCCACCATCGTAAATCAGCCCAACTACGTGGGTCTTGGCAAGTGTTTGTCAGTGTTGGAAATGTAATGCCTGGCCAGCGCATCAACAACTCATGATGCAAAATAACAGGCCATGTAGATAGTGATTTGAACAAATAACATTGGAATGAGGCAAAGCACTATACTACACCTCCTCCACCCACTTACAATAGATAACAAGTAATCAGGGTAAGTCCTCAATTACTTGGTTTGCCAGATCTTCTAGATTTTGTCACCCCAAAGCAATCTGGTAAGAAGCTAGGGTTGTTATTGTTAATTAAAACTATTAAAAACATTTTTATTAAAAATAAAATAATCATTAACTGAAATAAAATAAAATACAACTATAGATGAAAACATGTAAATAAAAATATATGTAACTGAAAGGTTAATGCATGTTTTGACGTTAAATTGTTAACTTTGTCATCTAATTATTTTTTTAAACATTTCAATTTACTTAATTTATGTTTTGTTTAATTTTAATTTAAGTAAAAACCCTAATGTATATTATAATTTTATATAATAAATAGACATAAATACATATATATACACACACACACAAACACACACACACATTATAATCTATGAAATGAAAAACTTTGAAATTACTTAAAACTATAATAAAATTGAAAAACTGAAAAATATAAAAAATAAGTTTAGTATTTATATTGTCAATACAAAAAAAATTACTATTATTTAAAAAAAGTAAACAAAAAAATAGAAATTTGCCTTGGCAATTAATTAGAATATCTATGTTGACGTATAAAATTACTAAAACTAAATATTGAAATAAAATAACGCAAAAGAAATATAAAAAAAACTAATACAATACCAAAAGCACATAACCACTACAACAAAACTCGATGAAAAGTGCAAAAATGAAAAATGTTAAGGTTAAGTCTTATATTTTTACAAAATAAAAAATAAATATTAGATGAAACACTTTAAACATAAAAAAGAATGAAAATTAGAAATGTTAGTTGAAATAAAATTTTAAACTGAAATATTAAAAAAAAATTTTACAAAATGAAATTTAAAATAATAATAAAGATGAAATGAAACAACAACTGAGACAAAGCACATAAAAATTTACTCAAATGAAAATAAAATGATAATGTAAAAATTTAAACTATTCAAACTGTCACCAATACTGTAAAAGTATATAAATAATGCTAAAATCACACTGGAAAGATCCAGGTAAGCAGCAATAGCACTGCAGAAGTTAGCATTCATGGATTCCCCTGAAAGCTACAACACCTGTTAGTGCAGCAAGACCAGTCTAATTGCTCAGTAAACAATGCCCAGAATGTGCCATGGATGCTTTGCCAGGAGGAACGGACACAGCGTGCGCAGTTGGGGAAAAGTCTGTGAATGAAACTGACAGGCGAGTTCTATAACCTTCTGCCACAGCAAACTTTGTGAGTGGCAGTAGAGCAAGAGGCCCTGCTATTTATGTCAGGAAGTATATTAATCTAGTCTGCAAATGTCATACTTAGACGTGTATTTATTCATGCAGAATGTGTCACCTTTAGCCAAACGCATTCATTCAATGTCTTCCTCTGAAAGGGTATGAATATATCATCACAAATTATAGCAGCTTTGAGGGAAAAGAGGCAAAAAATTAAGATATGCTTTAATACAACTGTAAGATGAAGATGGCAATAAAATGCCATGAACTGCGATAAGGAGAAAACAGAAAGTCTGAGGCATAAAGAAAGACATGAATACTAGATGAAATGAGTCTATTATAATAGAAAAAGAGAGACTGACAGCGACAGACAGACAGACAGAAAGACAGACTGATTAACAGAAACAATGATAGAATGAAAGATCAATCGATCGAGAGACAGATAGATAGAATGTTAGAAAGATAGATAAAAAATAGATAGAACTGACAAGGGGGGGGGGATCGATAGATAGAAGATCGATAGATAGATAAAAAATAGATAGAACGACATAACGATAGATAGAACGACAGAACGATAGATAGATAGATTGTAGATAGATAGATAGATAGATAAAAATAGACAGAAGATAGATAGATAGAAATAGTCAGATGATAGATAGATAGATAGATAGAGAGATAGATAGATAGATAGCTGATAGATCGAGAGATGATAGATAGAAGATAGATAGATAGATAGATAGATAGAAATGTTAGAAAGATAGAGCAAAAAATAGATAGAAACACAGAACGATAGATCGAGCGATCGATAGATAGATCGATAGATAGATAAAAAAAATAGATAGAACGACATAACGATAGATAGAACGACAGATAGATAGATAGATAGATTAGATAGATAGTCGATAGATAGATAGATAGATAGATGAATGTTAGAACGATCGATAAAAATAGATAGAACACAGAAAGATAGAGAGCTGAGTTCGATAGATTAGATCGAGTAGAGTAGATAAAAAAAAATAGATAGAAGATCAACGATAGATAGAACGAACAGTAGATAGATAGATAGGATAGATAGATAGCTAGATAGATAGATAGATAGATAGAAGATAGATAGATAGATAGATGATAGATAGAAAAAAAAATTGATTAGAACGAACAGAACGATAGACAGACGGACAGAACGATAGACAGACAGACAGAAGACAGACAGACAGACGCCAGACAGAAGACCGACCAGGACAGACAGACGCAGATAGACAGAAAGAGAGATAGATAGATAGCTAGATAGATGATAGATAGAATCAGATAGATAGTAGATAGATATGAAGTACATAAGAAAGAAAGAAAAGAAAGAAAGAAAGAAGAAAAAGAAAGAAAGAGAAAGAAAGAAAGAAAGACAAAGATATACAAAGATTACAATAGACAGAATGATAGATACAACGAAAGACAGAGAGTGAGTGACAGACAAAATGAATGATTGATGGATAGGAGGATAGACAGAACAATAGATAGCATGACAGAAACTCAGTCAATCTTGGTGGACATGAGGGTTTGTAAATGATGACAGAATTTTCATTCTTGAGAGAACTATCCCTTTAAAAATCTTATGGCTCTTCGTAGCAGGACCTTGGATGTGAGTACCCAGTGTTTCTCTCTCTCCGCTGGTGAATATGGCCTTTTCATCCAACGAGCAAGAGTGCACACAATAACACAATCTAATACTGACCTTAGCCTTGACTTCTGCGAGCCACGCTGAGAGAGAGGCCACCGACCCTGTGATTTAAACCGTTCTCATATCGCAAGACGCTGCTGATTCAAGCTGTAAGGCCTGGCTGTGCCAGAACTGCTCCAACCTCACGAATGCATATCACAATAAGTTTTCTGAAG
The DNA here is from genome assembly GCA_018155175.1 of Sinocyclocheilus anophthalmus. NCBI lineage: Eukaryota > Metazoa > Chordata > Actinopteri > Cypriniformes > Cyprinidae > Sinocyclocheilus > Sinocyclocheilus anophthalmus. Next base: position 13,004 of record JADLZN010001528.1, on the reverse strand, counting down.
CAGCGAAGGTGTGATTCTCACGGGAGAGAAAATTTACTTCCTCCAAATGAGCTTATGATTGTGTGGGATGCTGTTTATTTGGCAGACCGGACGGTGCAGAATGCTGTAACTGCAGCGTTTATGAGAGTAATGTGTCTAAAATTAAACATCAGTGAGAACAGCATCCGTGTGGCCTGAGACTTGTATTACATGATTTCAGGACTCCCTCGGATAAATTTCTACTGTTAGTCCCTCGATACAGCAGCCCCTGCATAAACATGCTAACTTCACAAAAAACAAGTTCACAAAATTATACTATGCATTATACAAGGCCTGTTTTGCTTAGTAAGACTCTCAAAATGCAGTTTCCACATAACTTGCCAATTCAAGCGTATTGTACTGCTACAGGAAAAAAGTCAGACACTGAATGAGCAAGGTCACTGCGACATTCACATTCTTACAGTGTCAATGTCTGCTGGCGAGAGAATATTATTCAATAAATGTAATTTGCCAGATCTGTCTGTATTTCCTTTTCTTTTTTTATTGTTTGGAAAGGCTAGCCGCCAACATCACAAAATCCTGATAAGAAATAAGTGAAAAATATAATTTTTTATTTCAAGCATGTGACTGAACTTTATTTATTGTTGATTATTTGTACTGTATGTCATGCCTCTGTGATATTTTGATTACTATTTCTTGCAGTCAGCATTTTTTAATGCATTACATTTGGCATCATATAATAGTGGATGTTTAGCGGCAAATGCTTATAAAATGTAATGTGAATTACATAATATTACAAATTTTACATGTCAGTGGAGCTCTGCAGGAATGGGTGCCATCAGAATGAGAGTTTAAAAAAAAATTATAAAAACAATCCACATGACTCCAGTCCATCAGGTAAGTCTTGGTTAATGTCTTTAATGTAATTTTTGTAAGAAATAATTCACTGATTGAGACCATTTTAATTAGTTTTGCCACCCCCAAATATGAGTTCTCTATTATATTGCTTTCTCCTGTGAAAAAGTTGTCTGAATGAGGAGAGAAATATGCAGAGATCAAAGCACCGTTTACAATCAAAAACAGTCCAAAACTGTTCTAAACAAAAATGTTAGTGGATTTTGATGTGAGAGGAAAACATGGGATGGACATTTTCACTGGAGGAAGCATTATTATGGTTCATGTACTGATATTTAGGCTAGAATCAAAGGTTTCAAATTAAAACACCTCAATGATGGATTTGTTTCTTACAAAAAACACAGCTTTTGTCTTCTCCAGACATTAACTGATGGACTGGAGTCATGTTGGATTACTTGTGGATTATTGTGATGTTTATCAGCTGTTTGGACTCATTCTGACAGCACCCATTCACTACAGAGGAACCATTGGTGAGCAAAGTGATGTAATACTAAATTTCTCCAGATCTGTTCGGATGAAGAAACAAACTCATCTATATCGCCCAAGCCCTGAGGCAAATTTCCTTTTCGGAGTGAACTATTCCTTTAATGCTAATCAATATATAAGTATATATTTCAGTACAGGAAATAAAAAATAAAAACTTGAAATGTTTTGTAGTTTGTGTGCTGTGAAGGCAAAGACCTGCGGTTGAGCGGTTAGCTTCAGTTGACTGGTCAGAGTCCATTTTACCTGCCAATTTCAGGCCAGACAAAACACCCTTTCAAACAGCGTGCTGCCAAAACAACTGTGAAATAGAGTTGCGAGAACGAGGAAGGTGTGTTGAAAACATCTAACCATCTTTGCTTTCCTCTTTGAGTTTCTTTAAAAACACTGAACATAGCTTAATATAGCATCTGCAGCTATTATGCAAGACTTTGTTATAAGGCGTGATGTAGTACACCTTTTAAGTGCGGTGGAAACTTTTGCCTATTTTGGCTTGTTTGTTTATATGGTCACATTGCATTCGAGATAAAACGAGACAGAGAAAAACATCTGAACAACGCAAGCTGCTTTGTATGGGAACGCTCCCATGGAAACCAGGTTGTGTAGTTGTTGCGCTATCCTGCTACATTTGTTCTGAGATATGTTCATGTAATTCCTTTTGAGCTGCATAATTTAGTTCTTCTTAGGCAAGGATAAATAGCAGTGTTTTCTTCCACACTAATTGGTCTGCTTAAAGCACTGAGGAGAGATTACAGTTTGAGAAATTACACATGGTTAATTAGAGCACATAGGTGATGTTATATGTTTAGAGAGGGAGATAATTGAATCTGAACTGCTTTATTTCGAATTTCTCAATTAACTAAATATTTCAAATAACATGGATTAAGGTAAGAGATAATGCAGGAATTGTAAAATGAATCCTGATATGGTGACCCCGACCACAACTAAATACTAACTAAACTTAAAGGTACAATAGGAGATCTTGGAAAATGCTAACTTTAGCCTGATAGCACTGAAAGCAAACGTCCCACCCTCCCTGCAATCGCCGTCCAAAGCCACACCCCCTGAACGCATTTACACTCACAGAACAGAGACAACATTACTACAATAGGCTAAGTCAGTGGTTCCCAATTCCAGCCCATGTTCCAAAGTGAAGTAAACTTCAACGGATTTCCCCTGCTCAGGGAGGGAATGAACACTGTGTAGGGATCATATCGATCGGAAAACACAGTTCATCCACGTAGCTCACTTCTAACGAGCTGCGCTGAGGATCTAGATAACACGGGCTAAAAAAAATATACATTACATCAAACTAAATAAGCACATTAAAGTGCTTATGATATAGACAGAGGTAAACTGCTAAAACAATCTGCCAGGATTAACCGCATAATAATGGGGTTTAAAAGTTAGCTGTAGACATCTGGGTGTGGCACATGGATGCACCAAAAAAGGCCAGCAGGCAGTAATACTTAAGCCTACTCTCCTGGCCTATTCTTTAGAAAGGGTAGGCACGTGAAAACTTGTGGTTGTGCTATAGGCCTAAATTTGTGAGAGCAGTGTTTCTGCAGCGGAGACAACGTTTGAGTGATGGCAGTGAGACGAAAAAAAAAGGGGGGGGGGGGAACCCCAGAGAAAGAAAAAATCAATTCTCTGACCATGCCTGTGTGAACAATATGGGCAACGCAGGCCGCTTTCTCAGATGTAAAAAGTAACTGACAGTTCTGCTGCACAATAAACTGGCAGAATAAAGCCGTGCTCTCAAGTTATGATGTCCTTTTCATCATAAAACAGCAACACCCTGTAGCATCATAAAAATGCTACCAGGTCCCCCATGTTTTGCAAGCAGAATATTGTGTTGATTTACTGTGTTTATTCTGCATTTCCCATCATGTTGGTGTGAAATGAACTCTGCAACGGTATAGTTGATTATTCGGCAGGGGTGTGAGACGTCATTGTAAAACCTGTCATGCGAGGTTGCATTAAAAAGTGGTGGAGTCTCACCTCCAAACAAGATGGCTGAGACAGTATCGTAAAGTGCTGAATAATTTGATTCTAATTAGAATTTTTTATATGAACAAACACAATTAGTGCTGAACTAGTTTGACATATGCAACATTCCGCCCTGGGCGAAGCTTAGCATGGCAAATATTCAATCAAAGTGTTTTCGCTGTGTCGGAGCCATAGCCTAGTGGGCAAAGATCTGACATACGGCTTATTTGCACCTCAGGCGACCTGAGTTCAAGTCCTGGTTTTCCCAGTTTTGTTCCCCTTTCTCCTTTTTCATTGTTTCCTGTGTATACTGTCCAATCAAAATTAATCCAACTGTGTGCATGCTATGTAGTGAGATGGTGACCTTGTGATTAAGATTAACCAGGTCACATGTAAATGTTGACCCGTGGACTAAAGAATTATTAATATCCCCTCTTACCAATATGTAGACACTAGAAATCTCTAATTCCTTGGTGCATCCCAGGGTGCCTTGTTTTAGTGCAAGGCACCCTGGGGTGCACCAAGGAAACATCCCCTGTAATTAATGAACTGCAATTTGAACTGATTACATAATATCTTCCACACTACCAGTCAAAAGTACACTTGACTGAATTTTAAAAATTCAGAAACACCTGGCTTAGACTTAAATGAAAACTGACTTTAACTGAAAAATGTATTGTTTGGTCCTATTGCATTACCACACAATATTTTCAGTTAACCACTTTAAAGCTGCTTTGACACAATCAGTATTTTATAAAGCGCTGTATAAATAAAGGTGACTTGACAATGATTGAAATTAGTTTTGTACACCGACTCATTACATTCGCTATTGTGAAATTTACAGATGTGTTATATTACATTCGAGGTTTACATTTTTCCTGGGAATTTCCTATCATGTCCGAGTAACGATAGACTACAAGCCGGCTGTTCTGACTCACAGAATGTAAATACGTTTTTTATATTTAAAGAATTTGAATTGACGATTCAAACATGAGTTTTGGGCAATGTAGAGTAGCACTTGTTATTTGTCATTTCTCCGATCACAAAAGCAGACAGGGTTTTATGTTTACGCGGCGCGATGCAACGCAACACGTAAATAGACAGTATAAGTCATTATAATCCATCATTTTTGTCCCCACTGGATGCAACAAATGTCTTGTTTGTAATGGGTTTTAATGTTTCTGTCTCGTTTCTCCGGCCGGACAGGGCATCACAATAGGTAAGGGGCGTAACATTTCGGTCACACGCTTAAGGTATTCAGACCATCACAATGCACTGGATAGCTGGCCAACCACAGCACACCTCACTTTTCAGACCGATGAGCTTTGTACAATAATCGAAGCATTCAGAAAAGGCAGGGCATGAGAGAAACAATAATATACAGTTTGTGAAAAGAAGTGTTTTTAAACTTAACCCGCATAAACCCATTTCATAAACAAAATAAACAAAATAATGTTTTTTTTTTGCAACGTCATATGACCCCTTTAATTTTATTTCAAAGTGTGTCAGACATGAAAGCTTTTCAGTTCCAGTTAATGATCTGTCACTCAAGCTTCGCCTTCCCCAAATTTTATTCTGAACTCCATTACTATGCAGGCCAAACCAAGAAGAGAATGAAACTGAAAGATATTCCTAAGCTGACTTCAATTTTACTCTGTTCTAGTCTAAATGTTGCCTAATCAGTAAAATAAATAAATAAAGATTTTTTCTTTTTTAAAATAATTGGCATTAAAACTATGCCCACTTAGACAGGAAGAGAGACAGACCTTTTTTTTCCCAGGACAATCATGCTGAGCTGAGAATAAGAAATCAATGAACAATTAATTACCAGAATATAGAGTGAAGCTCAAGGATATATCCGTTTATATGGGTGGTTGTTGGTTTGTTTTTGGTGGTGTGTGTGTCGGGTGTGAGAGGGTGTGTGTTTGTTGTGTGTTGTGTGTGGGGTGTGTGTGGGTGTGTGTGTGTGGGGTGTGTAGTGTGCGTGTGTGTGTGTGTTGTGTGGTGTGTGTGTGTGGGTGTGTGGTCAGTAAGCAGTGTACTGTAGTGTATAGCAGTGTTGGGAAGGTTACTTTGGAATGTAATAGGTAACAGATTAAAAGTTCCCCTATTTAAAATGTAATAAGTAGTGAAAATATTTCAATTACTTTATTAAAGTAACTGATTACATTTGATACTTTTTGATTACTTTTCTACATTTCTAATGAATGTTTTCAACTGTTATTCATTTTCAAACATGTAAACCAGGCAGGGTTAACCTTACAGGTAGTATTAAAACTGTACAGTCCGACGTTCGAAATCCTTCATCGCTTGAATAAGATATATTTCAATTTAAAGTAGACACTGGATGCAAAATCTACTTTTGTAAATGGGGTGTTTGCATATAAATGTATATTAGCAGTGTGTGGGACCACAACCAACCCTACAATTGATAAAAAAGCCAGTTTCACTCTTTGTTTAATCCCCCAAATCCTAATCTCTCAATTATCAAGGCGTTTTGATTCTGAGCAGTATGTTGTCAATTGGTTCAGGCCGCCCCCAACGATGATTTTGTGTGTACTGTCATATTAGGCATATGTTCGCCTCAGCCAGTGCACAAAGTCCATGCATTTCCACACTCAAGCACGACACTGAGGAATTTTAACCAAAGTATGTTGGAGACCGTTCATGAAGACCTCTCATTAAGAGGTTAAATACATATTTAAAATCATAACAAGAAATATTTTATTAGCTATGATACCGTTTTTTAAATCAAATCTTTACATAGCTATGACAGTAAACACTGGCATCTAACAATGCCTTGGGAAAAAAAAAATCTTAATCTTTTAAAAAATGAAGCATAGCTATGCATAAACCCATATAGGAAATAAAAGAGTTATCGAATAAGCTTGTTCTAAACTCCTGAAACATTGGTGTTTCGTATTTTAGAGCAGTCACTGCAATTTATAAAATAATTAAATCTGTATGTGGGAGTGTGTATGAAAAAAGCAGATGTAACCCCCTTTGTAATCATTAACATTTCATAAGTAACTGTAATTTAATTACACATTTTTTATCAGTAACTGTAACAGATTACAGTTAAATTTATTTTGTAATTAAATTACGTAATTCCATTACATATAACTAGTTACTCCCCAACACTGAGTAGAGAGGCTGTGTGGATTTGTGGGGTATGATGACGTGGACCGGCATAGGTCGGATGTTAACACAGAGGTTGTGGGTCGATTCTCTACCAGCAGGGTTGTAGGTGGGGGGAGCCGGAAATTACAGCACTCTTCTACCACCTTCAAGATAGCGTTGGCCCTTGAGCAATGGCACCGAACCCCCAACTGCCCACGGGGTTCGCGCAAAAAAAAAAAAGGCTGCAACACTGCTCAGGGTGTGTGTTCACGGCATGGGGGTTGTTCACGGCTGCTGTGGGTGCAACTTGGATGGGATAAATGCAGAGCACTATTCCGAGTATGGGCCACCATACTTGGCCACACGTCACTTCACCTTCACTTCTTTTCACTTTCATAGTAGTGGTGCCCAATTCTTAGGGGAGTATTTTCACCCCTACCCCTTGACACTTTGTTTCAAGGGACAAGGGGAAGGGGTAGGGGAAGGGGAAGGGGAAGGGGTAGGCGGAGGGGTAAGGGAAGGGGTATAAAATAGAATTGGGATTAGGCCTTATACTGTGATTTGCCTGATGTACTACGTGAGTCCGTGATTTTTAAGAGTTAATCCACTCTTTACTGTACAACAGGCGGGCAATAATAATAATAATAATACATTTATTTTATATAGGGCCTTTAAAAGTTGCTTTCTCAAGGCGCTTTACATGAAAGCTTACACAACAAAGGAAAACACAACAATATAAGACAATATACTATATATTCAACAAGAAATAAATCACAAAACAATACAATAAAGAAAACCATTCAAATAAAAGCATTCCTGAAAAAGAATGTTTTGAGAAAAGTTTTAAAAACAGCTAAAGAATTAGCATCCCACGTCAAATGGGAGAGAGGTACGAGAGAGTTCCACAGTTTTGGAGCATACATTGAAAAGGCACTGTCACCACTAGATCGCAACCGTGTTTTGGGAACAACTAAGAGAAGATCGTAAATTGCGAATTGGCATATAAGGTGTTAAAAGATCTGCCAGATACTGTGGAGCAAGACCATGCAGAGCCTTGTATGTAAGCATTAGTATTTTAAAATCTATATGGTTTTTAACAGGGAGCCAGTGTAACGTCTTCAAAACAGGAGTAATATGGTCGCCAGCTCTAACCCCAGTTAAAATTCTAATTGCTGAATTCTGCAAGTATTGCAGTTTGTTAAGAGAGCATTTGGACACTCCAACAAGAAAAGCATTGCAATGATCAATTCGTGAGAAAACAAAAGAATGAATCGATTTTTCAGCAACAGAAAAGGTAAATACTCAACATCAATCTGCTGCATTTTTGATTAGGTCACAAAAACATATAATTAGAATATGAAAAGAAAATATGTGCATTTAAATATGTGCATTAGTAGCATTATTTTTACACATACAGGAGCTCAAACATCAGAAAAATATGTGAATTTCAATAGAAATGTCAGGTTTAATTAACTAATTTCAATAAAAACACAAACTTCATGCAAATTAGTTTATTGGCCTTGGTCAAAAACGTTATTGCTATCACTGCCAGCGCAAAGCAGACAATGTTTGTGCATATTTTCTAGTAATAATGTCAACAGTATTTTATCAAATTATGGGAAAAGAACATCATATGGAAAATTATGGGAAAAGAACATCATATAAAGTACCATTTTTGTGGTAGAGACTAGACAAACGATGCAGGCCAGCTATCTACATCATACTTCTGCTCCTAGTAACCCCAGTACTACTGACATGACACAAAACTCATGAGATTTAAATATAAACTTGCATATTATGTGCCAGACAATTGGTGCTATAGCAACAGCCATCCTCTTTTTGATACAGCACTATTCATTTGGACAAAAATGAAAGCCGAGGAGAGTAAAACTGGCTTGCAGAGGACCAATATCGAGGGCTGTTCTCTGACAGACATTTTGGCAAAGTTTAAGAGCCTGTAGTTTAAGACTGTAGGAATGTGGTGTCACGCAGCGGTTCCCATCCACCCTGTGTGAACCTGGCCTGTCACATCCTCTCATTGAAATCACAGTACCTTCAGCTCAGTGCCGGTAACTTATGTAAGGCTAAATGAGGTCTTTCGGTTCTGCTCTCTCCCGAGTGGGTAAAAATAATCTGCTACATCAAATTGTACCTTAAGCGCAGACACCTTTGAGAGTACAGTAGTATGTAGTCAGCTTATGGTCGCTTCTAATTATACAGCTTTACCTTCAGATATATGTGCAAAAGGGTCATTTTGCGAAAGTGCTAAAGGGCTGTCCTTGCTGCCAGATTGTAAGTTTCTTTTTATATATTTAATTCGTTTTCATTTTCTGTTTGAGATTGTTTTGTAAAGGCTTTTCTATGCGGGAAGGCCACAGCAGGGTGACTATAACGCTGCAAAAGCACAAAAGGCCTTCTGACGATCACAACCCTTTCAGCTTCATCTTGTTTGCCTTTTTCTTGTGGTGTCAGAAGAAAGCCCGACGTGTTTCCATTAAATGAACTGTATAAATTAGCTTAATTTATGCTCTCTCTCATCTGCTAACAGAACAACTAAAACCAATCAGTGACACAACGCGTTATCAAACTTGTGCTGAATGAAATCCCATGGGGGGATTTGTTTCTGTGGACAAGATTAACAAGGGTCACAGATGGCAGGAATTGAAAACCTGAGCACATAATTGAATATAGGAGACTGTCAGTCACTGTGAACTGTATCTGAAACCTTGAGGATCATCCATCACAGAGGAGACCACTGAATCAGCAATCAAAGGTTTGAATTCAACATCACGTCATTAAGTTATAAAGACCCATCAGGTCAGAGGTCATAACTGATAATTATGGAAATGAGAGCTCGTTATGATCTGCTCACAATATCATGATGATCACAGATCAGTGATGAAGGCCAACGTGAGACATATATGTATCTATACTTAAATATATATTTAACATTTATACATACATTTCCATTCATTACTGCAAGTATTAAATATACTATCAATACATCCATTATCTATTTAATTTTATTAGTATATTTATTTTATTTGCCTGGTGCAATAATCTACCACAGCCCCACATATAGTTTGGAATTGCACAGAAATAATAATAATAAAATAATTAATAATATAATAATAATAACAACAACAACAACGGGTTGATATTTTATTTTGCCATCAATGAATGGAACAATATAAATCCTATAAAAGTACAATATATAAATAAATACAAAATAATAAAATGATATAATTATTGTATATCAGTGTAAATAATAATATAAATAATATATTAGTATTATCATAATGTTTATACATATGTTTATTAAATGCATTTACTTGCATACATAATGAGTTACTGAGTATATATTATACTTCCTTAGCTGTGTAATTTTGTGTGGGTTGTGTGTAAGTATATAGCAATGCAAAGCCAGAAATAATACTATAATAATAACTACAACAATTATCGATGTATATCTGCAATAATGAATGGAATATAGCATAAATGTATACCGAAACAACGTCTAAATCTATATGCAAAATTTTAGTGCTGGGCAATGATAAGATCCAAAATAAAATGTTTTTTGTTTATCATTGATATATGTGTGTGTACTGTATATTATAAAGCACACATACAGTATATATATTTAGAAAATATTTACATGTATATATTATATTCATAAAATGTATATTATGTATAAATATATTTAATATATAAAAAAAATTATATTTTCTAAATGTAACATGAATGTGAATGTATTAAATATACAATAAATATACACAGTACCCACATATTAGTACACAAAAACGTTTATTTTGGATGTGATTAATCATTGCCCAGCACTAATATTTGTATATGTTTAAATCAATATCAGTAGGGTAATTACAAATGTGACGCAGCATAAAACACTTTTTTTCAGCCCTGATAATGCTTATTTCTATAAATGCATGCTTAAATATCTGTGACTGATGAGGATAGCATTGATTATTATGGGGGGAAAGACTCTTGAAGCAAGAGCTTTATATCCTGCTAAAATGGAAAATAGTGAAAAAGAAAAAAATTAGGTGGGGAGAAAGAAAACAAGAGAAAAACAGAAGAGAGCATTAAAATACTTGCATGAATAATGTAGAAGGAATTTTCATGCTGTTTTTAATGCCTTGCGGGGACTTGTGTTTCAACTACAATCAGCACCTGTCTGGCACATATAGGATACAGGACACTTTGATATATTACCCTTCCATAACACAGCAACAAAGAAAAAATCAGCCCCCTAAGCAGACACATGTTTGCTCTGCACATGCTAAATCTCCATACCGCAAACACTTGCTATGTGGGATGCATGAATTACATAAGTTTGTCTGCTGTGTATTCAGGTATATCACACTAAGCAAAGGCATTGATCTATTATTTACAATTTCTCAAGAAAAATACACACTCCTCCAGAAGGAATAAACAATCAGCACAATCAATCTGATCCAAGTTTTTTCCATTTTAATACCAATTCTTATTGTGCATGATCTTAACGTCCAAATTTTGTCTGTGTATGTAAATTTTGCATATGAACTCTACAACTAAACCAATCATCCTAGGTATGCACACATGTGCTCTTAAACATGCATCAAGAATGCAAAAGCACCAGTGAAATCCTCTGACATGTTATCAATTTTAGATATTTTTGGTTGGTATGTGTTACCAAACAAAGCGAATGCAATGCAATGACAATACAGCTTAATTGCCATCTGTATTGTCATCATCATTCAGCTCAGCCTGAGACATAAACAAAGCTGCTTGTGCAAGACATTTCTCTTCATGTGTATATTCAGCATTCACATGTGTGCGTTATGCTCTCATTAATGATCTCATTAATTTTCTCGTGGTAGTCTTATTTATTTTCTGGGACTCGAATAAGAAGTGGGGAAGTCTAACAGTAGCTTTAAGGGCAAGTCTAAATAAGTAACATACTCAAAACCAATAACAGGTCTAAATGATATTACAATGCATAAACTTTATATATAATAAAGGAAAACTATTCAGCAAGATGCACTGAACTGATCAAAAGTGAGAGTATTTATAATATAGAGTATTTGTAATGTTACAAAATATTTGTATTTCAAATAAATGCTGTTTTTTTACTTTCTATTTATCAAAGAATCTTGAAAAAAGTATCACGTTTCCACAAAAATATTAAAGGGGTTCTATTATGCTCTGTTACAAAGCCTTGATTTTGTTTTGGGGGTGTATAGAACAGGCTCTCAAAAAACATTATTTTTCACATATTTTACATTATTACAGCACCTCTCTCCCCAGTCTGGCAAGAACGGCTCGAATAGTTCCTGAATCAAATGAAAGCCCACCTTCTGAAATACAAAATGTGCTGTGACTGGTTAGCTGGGCCAGTGTGCGCTGTGATTGGCAGCACTCGGCGCCTGGGTTGGGGAATGTCACGACCTTTTTTCCCACCATAGCCAACTGCGAGGCCCGTTTGTTTTTTTCAGTGTAAATATTGCTTCAAAATCAAATAAATTTGAGCGTGATTTAAACCCGGATGATAGTAACCACCCTAAGCTCGTCTGCCTTGGGAAAGCTAGCAAGTCTCCGACATAGTGATAACACTCAATGCCTTCTCTAGTGCAGCTCAACCAGATCTCGTCCCATTCGTCGGTATTTGTGATATCAAAAATCCCGGAAAATATGAGTTGTAGTCCAAAAGAGTTGTTCGTTGAAAAGTGATTTCTGTTAAATAAAAAAATCTCCTTTTGAAGTGGACTTTGAGCTTTGAACTTTACAGATCTTTTTTATGCTCAAACAGCAACATACAGACTAACTAAAGTTGAAAGTGGAAAAAAGCATAATCGCCCTTTAAGCAGCACAAATGTTTTCAACTTTGATAATAATGAGAAATGTTTCTTGGGCAGCAAATCAGCCTATTAGAATGATTTCAAAATGTTAATGTGACACTGAAGAATGGAGCAATGATGCTGAAAATTCAGCTTTGCATCACCGCAATAATAAATTACATTCTAAAATATATTAACATAGAAACTTATTACTTAAAAGTTATTTTAAATTGTCACAATATTACTGTTTTTACTGTATATTTTGACCAAATACATCTGTAATATATAAATGTATTTTAAATTAAAAACCAAAAAAGGAAAATAGAAACAAAGTAATAATAGAAAAGAAAAATAGCTGCTAGAATTATACGAGGGCTAAAAAGTTAATTTCCCAACCTGTTGACTTCATGAAAGCATACATCAGGGGACAGACAGACGGCAGCAGCTTTTCTTTTCTTTCCCATCACCATATTACACATCTAAAGGTCGGAAGGTCTTTAATTATCCTCAAAATTATTACATCGGCCTTCATAATTCCAACCACCTGTGTGTGTCCTTTGAAGGCGAACTGGTGGGATGAGGTTGATCCAGCCAAAGAATCAAGCTCTGATTGAACAGACTGGACAATTAGAGCATCTGTGGCACACACACACAGAGAGAGAGAGAGGAGAGACAGAGGGTCAGAGA
>JADLZN010001527.1:62678-77004 GCA_018155175.1 Sinocyclocheilus anophthalmus | reverse complement strand
CCCCCTCTTTCTTCCGCTCCCGGAACCACCCGAAGCGTGAGCACGCCTCCGCAAGCGGTTCTGGCAGCCATCTTTCCTCCTCCCCCTCGCATGCCCTTCCTTCCGCCATGGCCCCACCCTCCCTACCCTCCGCACACTCCCCACCCCCGGCCTGGGAAAACCACGCATTTAACGCCATTCCATCCTGTTCACCTATCAAACTCCCGACCCACCATTGCTAAACCCCCGTTAACATCACCTATCCACCCTACTACGATCCCCATTTGGAGACAACACCAATTTAAAACATAAAAGAGATCCCAAATTGACCCTGTCCAACGTTTATCTTCTCAAGTGAAACGACTTCACTGATGAGGGTCCAGCCGGTATTTTCTCTCTCGACTGTGTGGGCTCGGAGTCCGCAGCGTAACCAAAGACTGCCATGCTTCTGTTTATTGACCTGTCGGTGCAGTTGCGTTTTACGCTCGGTCAGCCGAACGATGCCGTGATTTGTAGCACCTGCACACGTTCCCTGGTCGTCCTAGTTTAGCCTGGACAGTATCCCTATCCTCCCGCCTTGGTGCACACGCGGAAGACCGTCTTGTTTTGAATTCCCAATGGGGAGAGGCCATTGTTTTTTCTGCTGCTGAACAGGACACCCAGCAGTGTCCACTACAGGCTTGTGGTGCAAAAAGCGCTTCTTTTTGTCCGTGCCCTGCAAAATAAATACTGCGGTGACGCAGACCGCAAGGCTTTAAATACACGAAATTTACCAGTTGCGCATCGCCCTTCCCCACATGGGTTTGGCAGTTGGCTACACTCACGTCTTTCTGTTCTTGACATTCCACATTCGTTGTGCTCTGCGTGTTGTCAGAGCCCGCAAAAATACAAATGCAATCGCTAAAAGTTTCCTCCCTACAGAATCTTGTATAACAGTGAGAATTGCATAATCGAAGAGAACTCCCGAGCCTGTGTCCGCCAGGTCTTAGCGCCTGTGTCGCTCGCTCGTTGGCTCCCACTACCTCGCGACAAGTTTTCAAAGAGTTCAGCAACTACAGTATAATGACCAGCGGCGCACGTAAGGTTATGCCTATCCCTTGGCCCGTGCTGTCCGGGAGAGGGCTCTCCGCGCTCGGTAAGTACTCCTCCGAGCCCCGGGGTAACTTTTCCCCCCTGTCCGGGCAGAGGGCGTCCGAGCTCGTGATTTAAGCCCTGAACCCAGAAAGCTCCCCCTCCGAGTGTTTCCTCCCCGTGCTGGGGTACGGAACGGGGTTGCAAGGCTGAGGAGTCGGGGCTGGTGGAGGGATGCTAAAGACAGGAAAATGGAGTAAGGCCTGCTTTGATTATTATAGAGGTTCTCCTTCTGTGCTGGTTGGATAGATGGTGTAATACGATGATGACTGGTCCGTGTTAATTATCTGCGCGCGGCGTCACCCCCCCTCCCCGCACCTTGTTGAATCAACACCTCATCACTTCACGAGTTCATCACTTACATATCATGACCGAGTAAGGTTATGCGTAGTTGGCGTCTGTCCGGGGAGAGGGGAGCGTCTTCCGAGCTTCGGTCCATATAATTACCCCCTCTCGTGCAGCCCACCACCCCCCCCCACGGTGGTACCTCCCCCCCCACTCCCCCCTGTCCCTGCAAGGAGGGGGTGGTGGTCCGACGCTCGGATTAAGCCACCGGCCCCCCGGACCCATGAAGACTCCCTCCCAAAAGATGTTCGTTTGCCCCCCCCCACATCTTTCCCCAGCTTTGTTTCCTTTTTTCCCTGTCCTTTTTCCCCCCATCCCCCCCCCCCCTTGTTCCCTATTTCCATTATCCCCGTTTTCCCTATTGTTTTTTTTGCCCCGTTGATTTTCTGGTTCCCTTTTTCCCCCCACAGGCACACTGCCGCAAGCAGTTCCCCCTCCCCCCCCCCCTCCCCCCCCCCACCCTCCCCCCCCCCCCCACCCACCGCTTTCACCAATTAGTATGGGACAACAAGCACCAGAGCAAGAGCATTGATCAAACCCCGCCCCGCCGTTACCCGGTCTCCCAACCCCCCCCCCCCCCCCCCCAACGCCCCAAATTTGCAGCAACTTAAAATTTAAAGTGGTGGTTCCGCGCTTGGACACTTAAAATGGTGGGGTGCTCTCTTCTATTTCCGGAGATATTATCATCCGCTTATATATGTTTCGCCCTTGTAGGTAGCGGCCACCTTCCTTCCCGGCGTCTGAAAAGGACGCACCGCCCTTTCGTGCTGATGCTTAGGAGAGGAACTAGAGGCTCTCTGCGGAAGCGGGCCTGCTGCGGCATCTGAAAAAGAACAAACCCCTTCGTGGATTGGGAAACTGCTACGGCTCTGGAAAGAATGTTTTTCTCTTTTCTGCGGGAGCAGTCGCTGCTGCGGCAGTGGGGAAATACAGATAAGGCTCCTGCGGGAGTGGGGACTGCTGCGGCAGTGGGGAAATAGTGAAAGAGGCTCCTGCGGGAGCGGGCACTGTTGCGGCATCTGGAAAGAAAAATGGCTTCTGCGGAAAGCAAGCACTGCTGCGGCAATGTAAAATACAGATAATGGCTCCAGCGGGAGCAGGAACTGCTGCGGCAGTGGGGAATATGGAAAGCTCCTGCGGGAGTGGGCACTGCTGCGGCAGTGTGGGAATATGGAAAGTCTCCTGCTGGAGCGGGCACTGCTGCGGCAGTGGGCCATACAGGTAAAGCTCCTGCGGGAGCGGGGTGCTTTTGGGATGAATGTAGTGGGGATGGGTCGTTATAGGTGGATTAGGTGATGTTAACGGGGGTTAGCCATGGTGGGTCGGGAGTTTGAGTGAACAGGGATGGAATGGCGTTAAATGGGTGGTTCCGAGGCGGGAGTGTGCGGAGGGATGGGTAGGGGCATGGCGGAAGGAAGAGCAGGCATGCGAGATGTAGGAAAGATAGCTGCCGGGACCGCTTGCGGAGCCGTGCTCACGCTTGGGGTGGCTCCGTGATCTTAAAGAGAGTTTGGGGATGGTTGCGTTTGGGAAAATATGGAAAAGCTCCTGTGGGAGCGGGGACTGCTGCGGCAGTGGGGAGATATGGAAAAGCTCCTGCGGGAGCGGCACTGCTGCGGCATGTGGGGTAATATAGAAAAGCTCCTGCCGGAGCGGGAGCGGGAACTGCTGAGGCAGTGGGGAAGTAAGGAAAAGCTCTTGTGGGAGCGGGCACTGCTGCGGCAGTGGGGAAATATGGAAAAGCTCCTGTGGGCACATTCGTTGAGCTTCCTTGATGTGGGAGCGGTCAGATCGAATGTAGCTTTTGAAAGCTTCTGACGACCAGCGACCAAGTGCTTCTATCTGCTGCTGGGAGAGGCCTTTTTTGCCTCGCTGTGGTAGCCGCGCCAATTCGAAATGAATGACTGGAAAAATTATCAGCTGGGGTACCAGATAGGAGCAGAACAGACTTAAGGTGCTTTTGAAACCAGAAACTAGTGACGGGACGGTTGGAATCATCTGTAAAAAGGGGTCGGATGGGAGTTTGGACTGTGATTTCCTGAGCTGGATGAAGGCTAGGAGGGCTTGGTATGGTAGTATGGGTGATTGGAGGTTGAAAATGAAAATGAAATGGCCTTTCTTGGTCTGGTCTGTTTTACTTTGCTTAATGAAGTAAGAGATGGTTTCGTCATCCAGCACTGTTAGATCGGAAATAGTTGGGTGGGTATTTGGGTTGAAGCTAGATGTTATAGTGAGCTCAGAGCATCTGAGAAAATCAAAGAAAGCCAGGATGAACATAGCGTCAAGCATGTGGGCGGTGTGAATGGAATGATAACCTCTGCGGAGGGTAGAAATACATTTGGTCAATATTTGTAAGGTAATGGGTTGCCTGGTATCTGGGCTAGTGGGATGGGATCTTTGGATACCTTTGATGAGTAGGGAGGTCTGAGAATTGGCTATCTGGGGTGAGGGTGAACCATATAATAGTTTGTGGAAAAATTGGATTCCACTTAGATAACCTTTAATGGAGCTGATTTGTAGGTTTTTGTTGATGTTAAGGGGAGAGATGAATGAGGTGATAGCGAGCAATGAAAAGTCGGGGAACGGCAGGTTGTAAGTAGAGTGAAATGCTTTAAAGCACTTCCAAGCTGTTACGTAGGATTGTAGGGTCCTGGGGGAGACGGCTTGAAGAATAGAATTGAAGGAAGCTTCGAGGAGAGGTCTCAGTGGATGATTTATGGGAATATCAGCTCTGAATAGGGAGGTACTGGGGTTGGGACTGGATCCGCCTCTGGTGCCAACGTTCTGAATTTCTGGAAGGCAAAGCGAGAGAGAGAGTCAGCTATTTGTTTTTTTGAACCAGGAATATGTTTTGCAGTTAGGATGAATTGGTCGCAAGCCGAGATCCAAATCAGGCGTCTTAACAGAGGCATTAGGGCGGGTGAATGGGAACGGTTTTTATTGATGCACTGTTCAGTAGCCTCGTTGTCACAGTGGATAATGATGCTGGTGGCGGACCACTCCTTACCCCACAGAATTGCTGCGACGACTAAGGGATATAGCTCGAAGAGAGCTGAGGATTTTAGCTGCTGTGGTAAGTCTACCAGCTGGGGGGCCACGTGGATGCGAACCAGCGGCCTTGATAAAATCCTCCGAAACCGACGGAGGGGGCGGCGTCAGTAAATAACTTAATGTCGATTGGGGAAGAAATTAAGTTATTGTAAAAGAAAGATAGGCCGTTCCATTGTTTAAGGAAAGATATCCATAAGCTGAGCTCGTTGCAGCACGCGTCAGTTAATGATATTCGATCCTCTAGTGCGTGGGCGGAGGACGCGAGAAAGAGGAGGTGTGAGATGAAAGGGCGTCCCTGCGGGATGATGCGCATGGCGAAATTTAGATGACCGAGAATGGATAGCAGCGTTTGGAGCAGCTTGGGTTGTCTAATAGGGTGGAAGCAACCAAAATCGTCCTATCAATTTTTTCCTTCTGCAGGGAAGCCTGGAATTTTTGTGAATCTAAGTTGATACCCAAAAATTCGATGGAGGTGCTCGGGCCTGCGGTTTTTTCTTGGGCGAGAGGAATCCCGAGCTCAGCAAAAACCTTTTGGGCTGTCAAAAGATGCGCTGTTTTTTTGGGGGGGAACAAAAAAAAAGATGTCGGGAGGCGAGATGATTAGAAAATCGTCTAAAAGATGGATCAGGTAAGGTATTGCGTAATTGTTGGATAGGATCCAACATATGGCTTCTGACAACATGTCGAAAATTTTAGGGCTGCTTCTGCAGCCGAAAGTGAGGCGGACGGAAAAGTAGAATTTTTTTGTGCCAGCAGATGCCGAATAGGTGCCAAAAGTCAGGGTGGATGGGCATCATTTTAAAGGCAGAGGTGATGTCAACTTTAGCCATCCAAGCGCCGCGACCTGTGTCTTTGATCAGGGTAATGGCTTGGTTAATGTCATGGTAGTGGAGAGAAAATTCTTCGAGTGGAATGAGGCTGTTAATACTTGGGAACGGGGAATTATGCGGGGATGAAAGACCGATTATGAGGCGTTTTTTACCTGAGAATTTCCTTGTAGCTATACACTGCAAACTTGAAGGGGGAAGACGGAAAAGGGCCGATCATAAATGTTGCGTCTGTAGTCTTTTTAATTAGGAGGTCGACTGTTTTCGGTTTCAGCGAGAGCGACTGGAGATTGGGCAGTGAGGCTTTGTGAGGAGTTTCACTCCAGGTGAAATCCGTGTGAGAGACCCGATAGGAATAATCCGGGAACAGGGGAGTCAGGGTGATGAGTATTTCTGAAGATAAACGATAAACATTCACAGGAGTCGATAATATCTTTTAGCATTTTTATTTGGGCTTTTTTTCACTGGGCATATCCAGCGGGCCTGGGCACCGCCACAAAATTGCAAACCTTGCAAAAACGACAGCGTGTCTTGAGCCTCTGCCCGGTTGCATCCGGCACAGACCTGGCTATGAGAGGGAGCTGAGCGGCGGCGTTAGGTGGAAGTGGGGGGAAAGGGGGTGGTTGGGACGTCTAGGAGATGCGGTACATAGCTGGTGGATTTTGGCTGGGATGGCTCGGGGCAGGGGGGGATAGATGGGTTGATTAGAGGGCATGTAATGGTGGAGTGGGCGATGGATCGGCAGACCGTGCAAGATATGTTGCGGCAGCCTAAAAATACTCTGTTGTGGAGTTCGGTGTCCAAAGCCCCCCAGTAAGGGCATTGATTCCACTGGGCTTTTCGGATGGCACATTTAGCAGAAAATTATTTGTGGTAGGTGTAAAAGTGAGAGCCGCCGTATGATAAAGCTCGCGTCTCCTGTGAGGAAAAACAGTGCAGATGACTTCGATGTAACGGGTGAAAGCGATCGTGAATTCAGCAAATGATAAAATACGTGATGGGTTGTGAGCTGTGTTTTTTAACGTGACAAAAAATCCGCCGCAGTCGATTTGGCGATCTGCGGATGAAGGTGAAATTGGTGACAGAAGGGAAAAAAGATCTATATCCGCACCAGGATCTGTGTCCTGATGTTACTGGCCACGGGGGGAGGTTCCAAGGCGAGGGCGTTCGGAGGAGTGGGTAGAGGCATGGCGGAAGAAAGTGAGAAGGAACAGCGAGCGAGGGGAAGTGGAAAGGTATTCACCGGAAGCGCTTGCGGAGGCACGCTCACGCATGGGGCAATTCCGGGGACGGAATAGGAAGGGGGAAAAAGAGGGGGAATGACGGGCGTCGGGGCCTGCGTCGTTAGCGGAGGCAGGCTCGCGCTTGGGACAGCTCCGGGAGCGGAAGAAAAAGGAAGGCAGAGAGAGGGAAAGGCGGGCATCGGGCCTGCGCCATTCGTAGGCATGCTCGGCTGTGATCCTCCGGGACAGAAGAAAAGGAGGAAAAAGAGGAGGAAATGACGCGTCGGCGGCCTGCTCCAGTTAGCGGAGCATTCTCGCGCTTGTGACATTTCGATAGCGGAAGCAGAAGAGTAAAGAGGGGGAAATGGCGGCGTCCGGGGCCTGCGCCATAGCGGATGCATGCTCGTGCTTGTGACGTTCCGATAGCGGAAGAAAAATGAGAAAGAGAGGGGGAATTGCGGCGTCGGTGCCTGCTCCCTGGAGCCTGCTCACGCTATTCGAGAATGGTGGGGCTAGCGGGCCTGGGTATGGAGGGTGTACGGGGAGGGTGTTGCGAGGTTGTGGGTAGGCTGCGGTTGCTTGCGCCGCTAGCGTAGGCGTGCTCAGCTACGCGGCGCTCGTGAGACTGGATCTGGGCATTTCGTCGAGCTGACGCTTGGTGGATGGAGGAGGGGGTCTGGGGCTGGCGGCATGCGGGGCGCGGCCCAGGCTTGCTGAAGGCTTTTTGCTGCGGCCTACTGGCCGGGAGCCCGTCTTCGAAGGAGTGGTGGTAAATTCGGGCAGTGAGTATGGAACACTACGGCCCTGGCTCGCTTTGTCCGTGGCCTTGGATGGAGGAGGGAAGCTTGGAGGCGCCCCTGTTTGGAGGGAAGTATAGAGGGCGAGGAGATCTGCCTTGGCTGATCGTCGTGGGACGTTGACGCCGGAGCTAATGAGCACCTGGCGTAGTTCTGACACAGTCCATTTCTCCGCAGCTGGGGCGGAGGAGAGGGCTGAGGCGTAGGAGGACGCTGGAGAAGGTGGCTGACGCTTTGAAGGCGAAGGTGATGGCGTGCCTCGTGTCTGGAGGTATGAGCGACGGCAGTGCGGGAAGGCCGGCGGCCCCGTGTTGCAGCCGCGGGCTCGATTATGGTGTCCTGCGGAGCGCTGGTGTGCTGGACAGCGACTGAAGACGCCGGAGGACCCGTGGTGTCAAACTCATTGTCGTCCGGCAACAGTTCGATATCTGACATGATGCTAAAGACAAGAGATAATGGAGGTAAGGCTGCTTTGATTATTTATAGAGGTTCTCTCTTGTGCTGATTGGATAGATGGTGTAATTACTGATGATGAACTGGCCGTGTTAATTATCTGCGCGCGCTCCTCCCGAAACTTGTTAATAAAACATCACATCTAGAGTGCCGACACCCCCTCGCAGCCCAAACCAAAGGAAATGCGCTGGCCGGGAATCGAACCCGAGTCATCCGCGCGGGAGCCGAGAATAGTTGAGTTTAACTTCCCTTAACTTTTCCCATTCATTCTCTATGGTAGTGCTTAACACTACGGATGCAATATATTTTTGGCCACGCATAGATTTCATGGCGCTGTTTCGCCGTTTCCGTGGCGGGGAATTTAAGAAGCCTAGTGTCATCTGTCAATCATTCGCTGTGAGTGGAGGAGGGGAGATCTCACGATCGGAGAGATATCTGTTTTTACCGAATCGTTGTACAAAACAAAACAAGTTTGCTGACAGGCATTTACGGTCTAAACCACCTTCACCTTCACCATTCCCCAGGTGACCACTGTTTTTACGTCAGAGTTCGAGATCAACACAATTAAGCTGTCAAAAAAGTCAAAACAATGTCAAAAAAAAAACGCGAGAAGCGGTAAGTTGAAAATGCTATACGTTGCAATCTAACTTACTGTGTACATGATATGCATTATCGATAAATTGCATGTATATCTCATGTATTGTAAATTGATTAATTGTGTTGAATGGTTTTGCTGATGTGATGAACATTAACCACACTCATTGTGGAAAATGCAGCTGTTATTTTATCTAATTGTATAGTTTGTTTAGTGAATGTTTTACATCATTGCTCTTTTATTATGTTTCCTTAAATTTTTTAAAATAAACAATAAATACTTAAATTTTTTTTTAGAAATGTTAATATTGTGCATATGCATACCTATGTATTAATATGTCATTCCACACATCTCTTCATTAAAATTACAAAAAATAATTACAAACGTTGTGGTGCAATTTAATGGTATAGTGTTTAAACTGTGTGTTGTGTGTAATAACATTTTTCTTCGTTAAAACTGATACACCTTGTGTTTTATATATATACATGTATACATTTTCATATGAAATATTTTATATACGTACTCACACATATATTAAGTATTTTCATGTGGCTATGATTTCAGAACAGCATCATGAAGAAAACAATTTTTTCCCCGGGAGAGTCAAGGTGTCTTTCAGGAAAGGCCCATCAGGCCATTTACGAAGGGACCCATCAGAAGAGGCCAAAAGAATGAAAGACAGCCCATCATTGCAGGACAAGTCAACACCTCAAAGAGAAGATCTGGTCAGGATGAATGCGCATTCTGTGGTGTTACAGAGAGGAGGGGATGTCTCTGACAAGCAAGAGGTGTTGGGAGAATACATTCTTCAGTTCGGCAAGTACAAGGGCAAGTCTTTCTGGTGGTTACTAGAGAATGATGTCGGCTATGCTTTGTACCTGTCCGATAAGGTTGAGGAAGAAGAACAGGCTGGGCAGTTCAACCCAGAGGGTCCTTGCAAAGATAGCCTCATTTCCTTTCTTGAACTCTCAAGAAGCTTTAAGGAAATTGAGGATCTTAAATGGTATCTGTCTCAAAGGCCAGATCCATTGCCAGTTTTGATAGAGGATGACAATACTGTTGGATTTGGAACAAGAGCACAAGACACTTGGAGGAAAATTTGGGATACCAGGGCAGACGGATATGTTTCCTTTATAATGAAGCAGAAGTGTGCTCCAGGCAGCAAAATGTACAACTTGTATCTTTTAAAACAGCAGCAAAAACAGCTGACGATAAACACTCCTCCGTTGCCCTCACCACCAGCTTCCACTGCAATACCACTTGTTCCTTCCAGTACTGACTCTGATCAGCCTGGTAAGTTAATCAAATTCATGCAAATTTGCTTATATTGATGCTTAAAGCCTACTGATGCATTGCTTTTGTTTTATAGTGATGGAGGAGGATGAAGAACTGGAGAGGATGATGCTGAGTCTTTCTCCAACAAAATATCTCACACAGCTGAGTAAGTGAATCAAGAATCATGTCATGTGTGTTATACAGAGACATGTCAAGTTCAGCATGTTTATGACGCATACAATTGCACATACTGGAGCAAAACTGTTCAAATTATAACGCTTAATTTTCAGGATCATCTGCAGCCACGGGATCCACAGTCTTATCTACAGCAGGTTACTTTCCACATCAGATTTGGAGGCTCATTCTGTTACATACAGACTTATCCTCCATTTCTGAATTTAATTATCTTATTTGTTGCTTTGGCAGTGTTCTTGCCTGTTCTAAAAAACATGTTCTTTTGTTCTAGCTACTGTTAAGGGTTGAACATACCAGTGGTGAGGGTGAGTGCACTTCATGAATTGTATGCATGGTATTTAAAGTTTTATTTGTTGTTATAAGTGGAATGTTTACTTACAGACTGTTGAACATTATTAGAATTTGCATTACTAGAATAAATAGAATGATGATAGAATAAACAACGATTCATGAGTTACATTAAATGAGTCATTTAATGTAGTCAAGACAATTAAATACACATCATGTACATTCTGTGTTTTAATATATTTTTAATTTCCTCCCTGTGTTGTTCCATGCAGGTCTGCCACAGCCTCCATCAACATCAGTTCCTGTGTGTAGGCCTTCTTCACGGGGTGAAGGCTCTGTACCACCTGCAGCAACACAATCAACACCTGCACCAATGCCGTCTGCACTGACTGAAGCCCCTGTTCCCAGCTACTTGACCAAAAAAGGTAAAGACAGTTAAATACACATTATGTGCACTCGGTGTTTATACACACACACACACACACACATACACACACACACACATAATATATATATAATACAGTGGGATACAGGAAAGATATTCAGCCCCTTAATTTTTCACACTCTTTGTTATATTTCAGCCATTTGTTAAAATCATTTAAGTTATTTTTTTTCTCCTCATTAATGTACACACAGCACCCCATATGACAGAAAAACACAGAATTGTTGACATTTTTGCAGATTTATTAAAAAAAAAACTGAAATATCACATGGTCCTAAGTCTTCAGACCCTTTGCTGTGACCCTCATATATTTAACTCAGGTGTCCTTGTGTCTATACACCATTTCTTTTCTGATCATCCTTGAGATGGTTCTACAATTTCATTTGAGTCCAGCTGTGTTTGATTTATACTGATTGGACTTGATTAGGAACGCCACACACCTGTCTATATAAGACCTTACAGCTCACAGTGCATGTCAGAGCAAATGAGAATCATGAGGTCAAAGGAACTGCCTGAAGAGCTCAGAGACAGAATTGTGGCAAGGCACAGATCTGGCCAAGGTTACAAAAAAATTTCTGCTGCACTTAAGGTGCTAAGAGCACTGTGGCCTCCATAATCCTTAAATGGAAGACGTTTGGGATGACCAGAACCCTTCCTAGAGTTGGCCGTCCGGCCAAACTGAGCTATTTGGGGGAGAAGAGCCTTGGTGAGAGAGTTAAAGAAGAACCCAAAGATCCCTGTGGCTGAGCTTCAGAAATGCAGTCGGGAGATGGGAGAAAGTTGTAAGAAAGTCAACTCCCTGCAGCCCTCCACGCAGTCGTCGCTTTATTGCAGAGTGGCCCGACGGAAGCCTCTCCTCAGTGTAAGATACATGAAAGCCCGCATGGAGTTTGCTAAAAAAAAACTTGAAGGACTCCAAGATGGTGAGAAATAGATTCTCTGGTCTGATGAGACCAGAGATAGAACTTTTTGGCCTTAATTCTAAGCAGTATGTTTGGAGAAAACCAGGCACTGCTCATCACCTGTCAATTACAGTCCCAACAGTGAAGCATGGTGTGGCAGCATCATGCTGTGGGGGTGTTTTTGCAGCTGCAGGGACAGGACGACTGGTGCAATCGAGGGAAAGATGAATGCGGCCAAGTACAGGGATATCCTGGACGAAAACCTTCTCCAGAGTGCTCAGGACCTCAGACTGGGCCGAAGGTTTACCTTCCAACAAGACAATTACCCTAAGCACACAGCTAAAATAACGAAGGAGTTGGCTTCACAACAACTCTGTGACTGTTCTTTAATGGCCCAGCCAGAGCCCTGACTTACACCCAATTGAGCATCTCTGGAGAGACCTAAATGGCTGTCCACCAACGTGTCCATCTAACGCTGGGGCGCCCGAACCGTCACAGAAAAAAAAAAAAAAACCCCCGCTGACAGAATGGATGAGGATCTAGCAAGGCGGAATGTGCAGAGGATCCCCAAGTCCGGTGGTGAATAACGCGATGTTGCATTCTTCCCCAAAACGACTCATGCGGTATTAGCATCAAAAGTGTGCCTCTACTATACTGAGGCAAAGGGTCGAATACTAGGACCTGGATATGTCATTTTCTTTTAATGAATCTATCTGCAAAAATAGGGAGAACGTGGCTGTGTTTTTCTGTCAATTATGGGGTGCTGTGTGTACATTGAGGAGAAAAAATTAACTTAAATGATTTTAGCAATGGCTGCAATATAACAAAGAGTGAAAAATTTTAAGGGGGTCGTAATACTTTCCGTACCCACTGTATATATATTGTGTTCCACGCAGTTCTGCCGACATCACATGCAGTCTCTAGTTCTCCCAGTCCCAGTATGCCTTCTTCACAGACTGATGGCTCTGTACCACCTCCTGCTGCACAATCAGCACCTACAGCTCCTGCATCAATGCCGTCTGCACAGACAGAAGCACCTGTTCCTAGCTACTTGCAAGATATTAGCCGCTGGAACGGCTCTCTTCATCAAAGAATTTGGATGAAGACAGAGATGGAGTCCATGGGGCTCTGGCCAGGATCACACCCAGTAAGACACCTCATGAATATGGTCTCCTTGTGGCACTATCCACCTCAGCCTGAGCTTATAGACACAAACACTGGCCTTCTGTCACCCAAATACTTCCAGCTCCATCCCATTTTCATTTGGAAACCTGAGCACAGTGTAATGGAAAGGCTTAGGAACAATTACATCTTGCCTTGTCTTTACGGCTGTCAAAATCCTAATGTTGTGTCCTCTGCTGTGGGAAGACCCCGAGTGATCCTTGGTACTACTGGGCAATATTACATCCTTGCTTCACATCTGTGTTGTAAGGCATGCAAAAGATACTGGTTCGCTGATAAACCTCAGTGGCTGGACATGCTACCACAGCGATTCAGAAACGTCTTGCCAGCCTTCCTCACCTATAAGAAGGCAATCTGTAAAACGGTGATGGATGAACTGAGGCGCTCTGGAAAATCCCCTAATGACATGGCCAACCAGCTCTCTGAGGTGCTTCACCTTAAATATGAAAGAGCCCATCTGGCCTACCTTCTCAGTGTGCAGAACGTCAGGGATGCTGAAGCAGGGCTGTATGGTCAGAAAACCATCCCTGGGGCACTGAGGAAGGATGACTCCCCTGCACCGTTTCGGAGTTACGAAGACACTGATGGGTGGCATGGGGTGTCTGTCTCTGCACACTATTTAGTAGAGTGCCTTCTTCATGAATATCAGCGGCAGGAAGCAGCTCTCACTCAGCTCCTACAAGGAATGTTTGGACAGGTGTTCAGGTCAGATCACATACGTAAAGTTGCTAGAAAAGTGACCCTCTTATCTGGCACAATGTCATCCTATGCTGTGATGAACGAGAACTGGATAATTCTGTCCTGGGTGATGCTGCAGAGTGAAAGTGAGCAGTCCCTGGAGTCAATGTACTGTGGGCTGGCCAATCGCTACAGTGCTGCTGGTATTCCCAAGGCCAAGTACCAGTGGGTGGACAGGTATAATCAGAATCAGAATCAGAAAGAGCTTTATTGCCAAGTATGTTTGCACATACAAGGAATTTCTAGATAATTAAAATGAGATGTGAATAAAATACACGCTAAAGAAACCACAAAACAAGTGCAGGGGGGTTCCTCCTGAAGTCCACGATCATCTCCACAGTTTTGGTGTGTTCAGCTCCAAGTTGTTACGACCCCGCACCAGCAGCCCAGCTCTTTAACCCTCCTGTCTGTAACAGGCACATCATCTCCCTGCCTTGATGAGACCAGATGCCTGTAGTGTCCTCGGCCTAGGACAGGATCTTGACAGAGGGGTCTTGTAGAGGGGCATTCGGTTGGTGTGAGGGAGAAAGCATGGGAACGGACGCAACCCTAGGGTGCCAGTCTTGTGTGCGGTTGTTGGATGTGATTTAACCAGCTGTCTCTACTAAATCTGTTAAGCCCGGTCTCGTCAGAAAGTCTGGGTGAATCCATTGACAAGATTAAGAGCTAAAGGGACATATACTTGTTTAGTTTGGTCTGGAGGAGTGTTGGGATGATGGTGTTGAAAGTGGAGCTAAAGGATCCTCACATAAGAATCCACAACGCTTGTTTTGTCCAGTTGTTGCAGGATGAAGTGCAGTCCCATTTTGACTGCATCATCCACGGACCTGTTTTCTCGGTAAGCAAACTGCAGGGGGTCTATTAAGGGTCCAGTAATGTCCTTCAGATAACAACCAACCTCTC
>JADLZN010001527.1:0-62637 GCA_018155175.1 Sinocyclocheilus anophthalmus | reverse complement strand
TGACCACAGACGTTAGAGCCACAGTCCTGTAGTCATTTAGTTCTGTAATTTTGGATTTCTTTGGGATGTGGATGATGGTGGAGCTTTTGAAGCAGGCAGGGACTTCGCACAGCTCCAGTGATCTGTTGAAGATCTGTGAGAAGATGGGGGCCAGCTGGTCAGCGCAGGTTTTCAGACAGGCTGGTTTCACACCGTCTGGGCCTGGTGCTTTTCTTCTCTTGTTTTTTCTGAAGACCTGACGCACATCATCCTCACTGATCTGAAACGTAGGAGTGGGGGAGAGGGGGGTTGCAGGAGGTGTTGATGGTTGTGTGGAGAGATGTTCAGAGCGGGTGTGGGGTGTTAGACTGGGATTTTCAAATCTACAGTAAAATTCATTCAGGTCTTCAGCAAGTTGTTGATTGGCCTCAGTGCTGGGGGATGGTTTCTTGTAGTTGGTGATGTCCTTCAGGCCTTTCCACACTGATGCAGGCTCATTCGCAGAAAACTGGTGTTCTAGCTTTTTAGTGTAGTTCCTCTTGGCCACTTTAATCTCCTTATTCAGTGTGTTTCTGGCCTGATTGTACAAGACTCTGTCCCCCCTTTTGTAGGCGTCCTCTTTGGCCTGTCGAAGATGACAAAGTTTTGCTGTAAACCATGGCTTATCATTGTTGAATGTTAAATGAGTCCTGGTACGGATGCACATGTCTTCACAGAAACTGATATATGATGTTACAGATTCCGTGAACTTGTCCAGATCGTTGGTGGCAGCTTCAAAAACACTCCAAACAGTGCAGTCTAAGCAGGCTTGTAAATCCCGCTCTGTTTCATTAGTCCATCTTTTTACAGCCCTTAAAACAGGTTTAGCTGATTTCAGTTTCTACCTGTAGGTCAGTATAAGATGAACCAAGCAGTGATCAGAGAGTCCCAAAGCTGCTCGTGGGACAGAGTGATATGCATTCTTTATTGTGGTGTAACAATGATCAATTTATTACTGTCTCTGTTGGGACATGTAACATGCTGTCTGTATTTTGGTAGTTCACGGGAAACATTTGCTTTATTAAAGTCCCCGAGAATGATTAAAACAGAGTCCGGGTGTTGTTGTTCTGTCTCTGTGATCAGATCTGTGAGTTTCTGTAAAGCTGAGCTCACATGCGCTTGCGGAGGAATGTAAACACTCATGAGAATGAACGAGTGAAACTCCCGTGGTGAATAGAACGGCTTACAGTTAATGAAAAGGGCTTCTAGATCGGAACAGCACATCTTCTTTAATGCTGTAACATCTGTACACCACCTTTCGTTGATGTAAAAACATGTCCCGCCACCTCGCGATTTCCCCATTGATTCTGCTCTAAACAGCTGAAAGCCGGGCAGTTGTAGCGCGCTGTCCGGAATGGCGTCATTCAGCCAGGTTTCCGTGAAACACAGAGCAGCAGAGTGAGAAAAATCCTTACTTGTCCGGGAGAGCAGAATGAGTTCGTCAGTTTTGTTGGGTAAAGAGCGGAGGTTCACCAGATGGATGCTAGGCAACGGCGTTTGAAATCCGCGCTGCCTGAGCTTCACGAGTGCGCCGGCTCGCTTCCCCCGTCTGCACGTCCTGAATCGCTTGATCGATCTCACAAACCAAAATAATAGACGTGAATTTTTCAGGCCACGTGTAAAATCATAGGTATTATTATAAAAAAATATTAAAATGATTACGTATGGATGCCAGTTGATTACAATGATAGTTCAGTTTATTCCCCTCATTACAAATAGTTTCCCCTGTGGGATAAATAAAGTCAATAGTCCTATATTAATAATACTTATTAACATTGTTATCTATTATCCCTTTATAGTATTATCCATAAGTCAAAGACCAACAAGATATTTTTTTCACCATGTTTCAAGTTTTCTGCCTCAGGTCCAAAAGAAATGTAATGTACAAACTGAAAACACTAAATACTTTTGTGATCTATTTTCATTAGTTATTTTCAAAAGAGAAATACTGACATGGATGTTTACAGAGCAGAGGTCACCTTTTTAATTCCAATTGGAGAGATAGACATTTGTTTGTCTTTATTATTATTATTTTGTGTGCTGTATTATTGGTTACTGTGTTATTTCTGTTTCTAACTGCAGCAATAAGAGTGTGCATGTGATTTTATACATTAATAATGTTGTGAAATGAATAAATGCATAATAATTGTCATAATCGTGAAACCGTGATTAATCCTCAGACAATAATCGTACCAACAAAATCTATAATCGTTGCATCCCTACATGGATGGGCAGGGAGTTTTTGCCCCGAACAAAACCATACCGCCAAACCAAACTTTATGCTAAGTATCTATCATTTTGACGATAGTGGTCCTGACAGAAGTACTGTTGACTCAACATAATTAGTTGTGTTAACTTCTTATTAGTGTTCACAGTAATAGGAAAATATTAGGAAACCGATTTAAAGCCTTAAAATGATCAAGTAAGCTAAACTAAAAACATTAAGTAAAGACAAAAAGCAACAACAGAACTGTTGTAAAAAAAATTATTGTCTACAGGTAGTACAGTGTACCAAACAATGTCATTCAAGCACCTCTAAATTCTAAGCAATGTTTTTTTAAACATAGGATTAATACTTTTTGAAGCACAAAAAGCACCAAAGATGTGCAATGCAAGTGCAATATAAAAACTCTATCAACGTTCCTGACTGTTTGACAATCTTTGAGCTGAAACTGAACAGTTGACCTTTTAAAACAATCAATATCAGCTTAAAGCACATTTTCATTTTGACAATTCAAAAAAAAAGTTTAATATTGTTCTAAAAGTAGAAAAACATGATCTACCAAGGTTCAACAATATATGATTTCAATTAAAATAATTTAAAAATGTTTGTGCAACTACAAGCTTAAAGGAATAGTTCACCCAAAACTGAAAATGCTGTTGTCGTTTGCTCTCCCTCAAGTCATTCCAAGCCCATAGGATTAGTCTTTGAAAGACAAAGATACTTTTAATGAATCCTGAGACTTCTGTTGCTTCACTGAAGGTCCAGGTAACCAAAAGATCCACAAATGTCATAAAGGAGTTGTAAAATAAATACATTTGAATTGAGCGGAATATGATTAGTTTAAAAACACCTTAATGACCTTTTATAATCTTTTAAGTTTTGGTTACCTGGACTTTCAACAGAGAGACAAAAACGTCTCAGGTATCATTGAAAATGACTTGATTTGTGTTTTAAAGACTAACCAGAGTCTTGCGGGTTTGGAATGACATGGGTAAGCAAAATGATGACAGAGTTAACATTTTTGGGTGAATTATCCCTTTCTAAATCTCAAACAGCCTTGATCAGCAGGTTTTTTCAGTAACTGTAGTTTTGGTTTCAGAGATTTGTGTGCAAGGGAAAGAAAGACTCTATTTTGAATCAAATTAAAGGTGTACTTTAAAGGTGTAATGTGGAGATTCCTGGCTGTCTTCTGCCAACACAGTCTGAATCCTGATGGAAATCTGGGGAATGTCACATTCACAGAAAAAAAGCAACAGCAAGATTACAATTCTAGTTGCATTACAAAAATGCTAAATTTATATTAAAAGATCAAATAAATTCAGAGGTTGCTAGTCTGGTCCAAGATGTGTTGAATGAAGTGTAATTGATAGCTTGTATGTGATGTGTGGGGGATTTCTGAATGAAACGGAACAATATACTTACCAACATTGTATTTAAAAAGTCAGAGGTTCTTCTCTGAGAGAGGAAGGCCACGAAGAACTGCTGTGTGCTGCTTTGCATGATGTCCAGTGCTCTGGGGGGGTGGGGTGGAATAAATAAATAAAAGCTTTAAACATAGAATGAGATGTCCAATTAGTTTGAATAAATGCATTTTAAAAATGCAATGATGACAGTAATCTGAAAAAAGGTTACAACAAAGAATGAAATATTAAAGTAGCTAATACATTAGTTAATATGACAGTAACACATTTTAGTTTAAGAAAAAAGCATTGACAAGCTGACCACAGATTTAACTTGCTCAATAATTTCATAATGCTTCAATAGGAGAGCTCTCACAGAAAAAAACAAAACAAAACAATACTTACATTTCCATCGCATGATTTGTTTCACAATAAGCTCTGCAAATAAAGAAAACAATATTAACTAAAAAAACTTGCTTTACATCTTTATATTTTTATTTACAAATCATTGTGTGTGGAGTTCAAACATTAAAATTTTTACATGCTAATTTAAAAGTTAAAATTAATTGAATGTATTTATTATTTATAATCAAACGCATTTAACAAACATTTTAGAAATAACAAATGTAACATTTAAGATTAATATTTTAATTCAAGTGTATTCAACCGTTTTTTGTTATGCTTTTTCACCGAAATAGTGCCAATTCTCGTGCTGGTGTGTCGCCGAAATCTGAGCCGGTGATGGGCTGCTGTTTGCGGGGGACTGCGAACCACCCCCCCCCCAGATTCACCTCCCCCACCCCCCCCTGGCCTTCACATTTCACTCGTAGCTGAAAGACGCCATGACTGACTCCATAACCTGCCCAAAGACAAACAGTACTGAGATTAGAGAACATATTTTAACATCAAAACAAATTAAATTCAATATTATAACAGTTAAAATCAGTTTATGTATTGTAGGCGTATCCATCATGCGAAACGACCGTTGCTGGTGCATTTAGCTGACTGATAACTCATCACTGCATGTTGCATTGCCTAAAATAAAATAATTTACAGCACAGCAATGACTTTATAGATTAAATAAAACATATACAAACCTTTATTTCACTGAAGAAGTGTACCAGTTAGGCCGCGCAGGGAACGCTCCTCCTGAATAAATGAAAAGCCCACTCTGACTGTAACTCCACAGCTGTGGTTTGTCACATTCGTGTTGCAAGTGTATCGATTATTACAATGTCGATTGATGTCTAATAAGCATAGGCTGATTAAAAACTATTACAAACATGAGCTGCCTAACTTTTCCATGTGCTTCACCCGTTGTTGCAGATCAACTCCACCTATTGGTGGAACAGCGCTTGACGACTCGAAAACTTTACAAATAGTAATTATTTTAAAGGAGACGTACTATGCCCCTTTTTACAATATGTAATATAAGTCTGGTGTCCCCCAGAATGTGTCTGTGAGTTTTCAGCTCAAATACCCCACGATCATTATTATATCATTTTGACATGCTAGTTTGAGTGGAAGCAGAAACACACTGTTTTTCGTGCCTGTCTCTTTAAATGCAAATGAGCTGCTGATCCACACCCCCTTGTCCAGAATAGAGCTGCGCCATTACAGCTCATACCTGCTAAAAAAAAACATATGTTTTGTTCTGATTATCATGTTTTCGCTGCTGAAATCATGCGTTTTAAAAAAAGAAAAAAAAAAAAAAAAAAAAAACCCGATTTTTTTTTTAGTTTAAACGTCTGAAATATAGTTTTCTGAGAGCACACATCCGAAGCACATGTATACAGAAAGCGGCTGTCACAGCATGTGAATACTAACTCATCCACACACAAGTTTACGTTAAAAACACACAAGTTACAAAAACAGTCGGTTATGTCTATGAAGGTAAACAGCTGAGAAATAAATTGCTTTAGATCCCTTTGCAACGTCAGGGGAGCGAAATCAGACGTGCTCGTTTTCTCAGACGCTTGCAGAAAAAGGCTTACCAAAACAAAGTTACTGGGTTAATCTTTCACGTTTCCTTGGTTGGTAGATGAACCGGGGACCTGATTATAGCACTTAAAACCTGGAAAAGTCAGATTTTCATGATATGTCACCTTTAAGTAAAGGTTACTTGAATCTATTTAGTTTAATAACTTTCTGTGGTAAAAAGTTTAGATTTTGTGGTTCAACAAACTTATTCAAAATAAGTTAAATGCACTTAATTTTATTAGTAAGATCATCAGTTACATTTTACAGTGATAGCTAATAGACACAATAATATACATAGATGCTCTTTTATTTGGACTTTAACATATTTCCTTCAAAAATGTAAAAGTCATTTGAGGCTGCTACATTTGACTTTCCAACTTGTTTAAATAATCAAAATAGATCTGCTGTATTTGAATGTTCTGTGAGAGCAGCCCATTGAAAGTGATAAACTGTTCAGTGCTCAACCATCCTTAAACCAAAGCTCAACCAGCTCACTACAGCAGAGATGAAGATGATTCTTACTGGACTTCTCCTGTTTGCCCTTTATGGACTAACAACAGGTCAGACAGGAGTTAAAGTGCACATTCATGTGACCGCTTCAGTGACCTGCACTGTTGCTCAGAATTATTGCAAACAGTTTTATAAAAACCTGTCTGTAGTCTCTAACTATGAGGATCTTAAGATGCTTGAAGAAGCAGCTGGAGGAACATACAATTTTAGTTGGATCAACAGCCAGGAAAACATTTGCAAAGCACTGAAGTCTGAGGATATCAGTACTAAAGCTGTGCAATACTTACTTGACAATCCATCTTTTTGTGCGTTCACTTATGAGGACCATTGGAAAAAAACATCATGTTCGAATAAATACCCTTTCTTCTGCTATGTGAACTTCATTCTGGTGCAGGAGAATAAGACATGGGAGGAAGCTCTGGTGTACTGCCGGTCTCACTACGCTGATCTGGCTTCTTTTCATTTTGGTTGGCCAGTAAATCAGATTAAAAATGAGACTAATAATGCCCAGACAGACAGGGTTTGGACAGGCCTGCGCTTCTTGCATGGAAACTGGTTTTGGCTGAATGTGAGAAATGCTCAAAACAACCTCCCTTTGCCTTCATGCCCAACTGAGCCGCACCGCTGTGGAGCCCACAACACCAAGACAGAGCGATGGGAGAACAGAGACTGTGAGGAAAAACTCAACTTTCTTTGTCTCTATAATTAAAGGCAAGTAATAAATAACATTAGTTTGCCGATTATGCCTGATTCTGAAGTAATAACGTTTATATACGATAAAAATAAAATGCATACTGTTGTTCACAATTTACAAATATGTCTTCCTTAACAGAAAATGAGCACAGATGCATTTCTCTGCAACAAAGAGGAAGTCACTGATTCTTTTATGAACATTTAAGATTTAACATTTTGGTTTTATTTCTCGCATTTTCTTTATTTCTTACATGGGAAAGCATGTAACAACCAACACAACAGCACTACAGCTTTGTTACAAGCAAAGGGAACAGATTTTCTTGCCAGTCTTTCCAAAGTTTTGTTTAATTTTGTTAGCATTTCTTTCCCCTTCGGTACGCCTATTTTACCATCTCTTTTTGGGTTTGGTTGCTGTATTTACTGATCTACTGGTTTTGACCTTTGATTGTTCTAATAAACTCATACAACCTCCATTGACTTTCCATTGTTATTGTTGCCATATGCTTTTTTGCTTCGCAGACCAGAACATTGTGGCCACTAAATAATCAGCCAATCAATTTGGCCTTTTCTCTACAAACTTTAAGGAGATCAAAGAAACATTGTTCATGGTTATGATGAGTGGAATGGACACTTTTTTCACCTCAGAATTTCACAGCATCTTTTTCACCTCAGAAGAGATTAGTTGGTGCGTAGTGTGAGAGCAAACACAACCTCTTCTAGCAAATGATCACCTAATGAATGAGAAATGAGCAACATTTCAATAAAAGAGAGAGAGAGACCAAAGAAAACAGAAAACAATCAGATGGTCTGGATTGATTTTCAACGATTAAAAAATCCATATTGCAGGAAATATCACATTTCATTAGGCTTATTTTCATTGAAAGCAAATGGAGGATTCTCTTTATCAAGGGATTCTTACAGTTTCTTGTCTAATGTCAGAATATCAGAATTCCTTTATGATAGGCCATTTTAAATGACAATCCAAATGGGAGTTGAGTAACAACTACCACAACTTACTATACTGGTAAGTGTCTTCAGAATAATCATTTGAAATTATGCTATATGTTTTATTTATTTACTTATTTATTTGGGTTTATTGGTTCATTATAACTACCATGTACAATTTACCAATGTACAAGTTTATTTTTATAGTACAGTTCATACGCAAAGCGCTAGACATAAACAAGATTTAAAATAATCATAAAATAATCACAGATGTAGTGGATAAGAAACAAAAAATAGCATTCATAAGAAATAAAAATAACAATGAAAGCAAGGAATAAAAAATATAAAAAATTGATTTAGAATGTATTAAAACAGTTAAGAATAAAAATGATACATAAATTGTTAAACAGATATGTTAAACAGATATGTTTTGAATGTTCTGGATTTAAATGTGGCTCATTAGATGAGATATCAAATCATGTGGGATCTGCAAACAACTGATGCTAGACCTTTCCTCAAAACTATTATCTAATTTATGAAAATAAATTAATGCACTTATTATTTCTTTATTTAGCAGTGTTGGGTTTAAACAGCTAATGTATACACTTCAACAAACTTCAACAAGTTTTAGTTGAAGTAATGATCTTTTTGTATTTTTAATGTAGCCTAATTTACTTGTATCATGAAACATTAAAATAGACAACATTAGACATTAGATTTAATATTTGTGACAAATTGTGAAAAGTTACTATCCAAGTACAGCGCTACAATCCACCGCCAACATGCTAAATCCTCATCAGCGTGCTGGTACTGCTGAGGAAGATGAAGGAGAGAGAGAAGAAGAGGGTGATGAGGAAGAAAGGGAGGTTTTGGAGGAGGCTGGCCTGTTTCCACTTCTCTCGCCCAAGAGCTGGTCAGGACGGGAAAGCTCAGGGTGAGAAAGTGGAGCAGAGTGAGAAGCTGGACCAGGACGCTGAGACCAGATAATACAAAAAATGTCCCCAATGCTATTAGAGATAGTATTATTTTTCTGATTATTCAATCTTTTGATTTCTATTCCCCTCTTTAGATCAGGTTTCTCTACAGCACATCACATGTACTGCAGAGGATTGTGATCATCAGGAAGCTCCTAGCAGCAGCTCTGACATCCTCTCATCTTCTGAGGACCAGCAGATGCAGAAGCATTCCCATAATATTAATTGCAATACAGTCTGTCTGTAATATTACGCTATTTAAACTACATATGTGAAAATTAGAAAATGATTCCGTTTTGATTGAGAAAGCTTGTCGAATTACAGAAATTTAATTTCTCTAAAACTGAAAGAAATGTGACTGTTTGAAATTTTATCTCTACTAAAATGTTTATCTTTTGAAAGATATCTGCTCAAACTGTGACGTCAGTGATAAACTGAGAGAAGGAGGGCAGACTTCTTGAAATTTCTTTGCTTTCCTTTTTTAATAATATATATTTATAATATGGTTTTGTCTTATGTTTTATCCTATGACCTATTTAAACTATCAGACCGACCAAACTTGATCTACATGGTTTTAAAATTCATGATAGGACTTTCACAACACTGTGCATGTCTGATGACGATTAATGACTTGAGTGATAAGACATGTTAATTATAACTAATTCTTTGATTTCTTAATCAGGTGGCACAGACATTTGCCAGGAAATCAGAAAACACGGAATGCACTCTCTCGGTTATCTCCTGTCAGTCTCTGTTTTTAGTTTTATATTAATCACACACTGCAAATGACTGTTTAAATAAACTGCTTTTGGCAAAATTTTAAGGAAACCACCTCCATCTAACCATAAAAAAAAATTGCCTGATCATCCCAAACCCATTCCCCTGGAAATCGGCCTGACATTCCTTGCCAATAAGTGTCCCAGCTCACACCACATCATTGAGATGCTGGAATGGCAGGACCTCCCCGACCATTATGTTATGGTCTTGCAGCGCCCCTCCACCCAAGATGTTCCTCTCACAGAAACTCCAGAATCTCTACAAGACCCTAAT
Organism: Sinocyclocheilus anophthalmus; assembly: GCA_018155175.1. Taxonomy (NCBI): domain Eukaryota; kingdom Metazoa; phylum Chordata; class Actinopteri; order Cypriniformes; family Cyprinidae; genus Sinocyclocheilus; species Sinocyclocheilus anophthalmus. The sequence continues at coordinate 52,843 of JADLZN010001527.1, read as the reverse complement.
GCTGGTTCCACTGGTTGTCCTTCCCTGCCCCACTTTTGGTAGGTACTGGGAACACCCTGCGGACTGCTGACATCAGGGGGCAGTGCTGAGCATTTCTCAGGCAAAGGCTTTTGGTGGCCAGGCTTGTGCCTGTTTAGTTCATAAAAAATCTCTGTAAACACTAAACGAACATTAAATATGCCAAACTATGAGCATAATAATAATAAAAGAAAACCCCTCTGAAACCTTGCCCTCTGCGCCGCTTTCCAATCAATTTTTTTCATGTGCATATTCATTGGAAATTTGAACAACAGCATACACACACACAAAATACTATCCTTTGTTCAAAAGCACTGCTAAATGTTAGAAGTTTAAATGCCCTAATAAAAATTATATATTTAAAATACATTTATTTCATACTAAGAATAGTTCAAATCTTAACATATTTACACATTTAGCCTACTGATATATTGCTTAAGACTTACTGATATACTATACTAGCATACTACTTGTGCACAATGCACATTTCTTAATATTAAGCCTAAAATGTGTTTTAATGTCTCTATTGATCTTTTTAAATGCAAGATATTTAAAGTGCTGCTTACCTAAAGTATGCCTTAAGTATAAATAGTTCTACTTTAGCACAATCAAATACTTCAATATATCTTTAGTTGGACTTCAGCACTAACTTCTGCACAATTAAAGTGCATTAAGCACAAAATTAGTTGTCAATTTAGCAGACTTTAAGTATACCTGTTTAGTATACTAAAAGTACAATTGCAGGTTTTTTTTTTTTTTAGTACACAAATATGTAAATATATTTGTAGTATACTACAAATAAATGTTAGTGTATTTACATCATTTTTCACTAGGGTAGTGGATTGTATTCTAATGTGTGGGTGCAGGAATGTGTAAGTAAGATCTTACAGTAAGGTTCTACAGTACTTGTTGACATTAGTTAAAATTGTAAAGTCTTTAAATGAATAAAACTGTAAATAAAAAGTCAAAAATCTAATTTATTTAAAACAAATAGCTATTTCTGAGTGTGAGCCCCATGTTCAGGTATATATGGGGTCCAAAAATATGCCATTTGGTGCAGACGGTTATTTATATGGCCAAAAAGTAAGATAAAATTCTGCTAGCTTGTCATATAAATCAATGAGATCTTTATAACAGTACAGCAGATACTGACGTAAAATGCATGTAAATATTGTCACTCTATATAGTTGGAAGAGGTGTTTGTGAGGCCAGCAGGGGGTGCTCACCCTGTAGTCTGTGTGGGTCCTAATGCCCCAGTATAGTGACGGGGACACTATTCTGTCAAAAAGCACCGTCTTTCAGATGAGACGTTAAACCGAGGTCCTGTCTCTCTGTGGTCATTAAAAATCCCATGGCACTTCTCGTAAATAGTAGGGGTCTAACCCCGGTGTCCTGGCCAAAGTCGTGGCTAATCTTAGGAGTCGGCCCGTAAACGCAAAGGTTGTGGGGTCGAGTTGTACACGGCAGCGGATTGTAGGTGGGGGGGGGAGTGAATGTGCAGCACTCTCTCCACCACAAAACCACGACTGAGGTGCCCTTGAGCAAGCCACCGAACCCCCAACTGCTCCCCGGGCGCCACAGCATAAACTGGTGCGATCACTGCTCGGGTGGGACACTTGGATGGGTTAAATGCAGAGCACTAATTCCAAGTATGGCTCACCATACTTGGCCACATGTCACTTCACACTCACTCAAATTGCTACCACTGGCCCTTATCAATCATGGCCTCCTAATAATCCCCAACCACTTGATTGGCTCTATGACTCTCTCCTCTCCACCTGTAGCTGGTGTGTTGTGAGTGCACTTATTCCATTTTACTGTGGCTGCCGTCGCATCATCCAGTTTGATGCTGCACACTGGTGGTGGTTGAGGAGAGACCCCCACCCCCACATGATTGTAGAGCACTTTGGGTGTACAACAATACACAAAGCGCTATATAAATGCATCATTCATTCAATTACGTGGCTGAGGCATGGCCGGCTGCTCAGGGCGCAGGTTCTGCAGCAGATTGGTTAAGTCTGTCACCTGGGCAGACAGGTTCTCCATGGCGTACCTGGAGGCGGCGAGTTCCTCCTCGTGTCGGCCCAGCATTGAGCCCTGCAGCTCCACTGCTGAATGAATTGGAGTCTCCTTCGCTGGGTCCATCCTTTGGTCAGATTATTCTGTCACGATAAAAGGACCCAGAAGCAAAGGCAGGTCAAACAGAGGATTTATTGTCCACAAAAGTAAACTCAGACAGTCTGCCATTCACTGGCCGTATCCGGCGGTCGCAGAACTAGACATTAACACAGGAACATAGGGGTTGACTTGACTTGAGAAAACAGGGCGCCACCCCGGGCTGCAGGGCTAGGAGCGAATACCTCTCAGGCTGTACGGGCCGGAGGACCGCGTCCGGAGGAGAGTGAACTGCTGGCAGCGGGTAACTGGGAGACTGGGCAGAAGTCCAGGTAAGTCACGCAATTGGACACGACTAGACAATGCAGGACTGGACTCGACTAGATCACACAATTGAAGGAATAGAGTAGCCAAGAGACTAGCTTCTAAGTACAACAATCTGGCAAAAAGCCTCGTAACACGCAAAGAAAAATAGAGAGGAAAATCAGCGTAAAGAGGGAACAGGTGCAGTCCCAATAAACGCGAGCGCTGATTGTGATCGCGAACAGCTGAGTCTAGGATAGCACAGCACGAAATAGAGAAGAGAAGAAAAGAAAACTAGAGTCAAACCCGTCTCATGACAATAAATGTCTTAGTAAGATGATATTTAATTTCTTAGTTTTTAATTAAAGTTCTGTTTTTTGTTTTTTTTAGGGGACAAAACATATAATGCAATGCAACATGATGATCAATAGATAAACAAATATGTGACCCTCACAACCCTGATGTATCATATTTGATACTTACATTTTACCATGATTTTTCTAAATCATGTAAATCTAAGTTGCTCTAGTCCAGTAAATGTTCATCTTGAAATATTACTAATTATATAAAAGTTATTCTTGCATTTACTTAAAAATCAAGGCTTCACAGAAAAAAGACTTGTGTACCATGACTTGAAGTGGGACTTTTAAAAAAATTATATTAAAAGGATATTTAAATCCTAATAAAATATAAACTATAAATCATATGACATAATGCATGCAGTAGACTGCGTACAGTTTTTTTCAGCAAAGTTTTTTTAGTTTTTCATTTTGATAATTTAGAGGCCTTTAATTTAAAGAAATTGTGAAAAATTTGGAAGAATAGATTAGTTTATCAAATATACAGAAGGCTTTATAGTATTAATGCAATAGTTCATGTAATAAAAAATACTTGTACTGTATTTATTAATCTAGTTTAATGTTTCTACTCATTTCGACAAATAATACACCATTAACATTTCAAGTTCTATACATTAACATCATATTGTGTTTTATACATGAAAGTGAATTGACAATAATATATTTTAGATTTAAATACATTTAAATCAACATGGCCTGCATTAATAAATGCGGTAAGTTTTATAAACATTTGGACACTTAAACCACATAAAAATAAAATAAATTCAACCGTATGTCATGAAGGTAATATGACACAAAGCATAAACACACTTTTTAAGCAATGCGTTACACCGAAAAAGTTTGATCAAATTCAAATTATTAAACAACTGATATATTCTTCAAAACAAGAATAAGACAAAAGTTTCAACGTGTCCATAGTTATGTGGTGTTGATCTGCTGGAAAACCTGTGTGAAATCGAACTTCATCCTCTTCTCACTTAGTATACTGTTAGGAGTGACATTTAATCAAACTTCATTTTTATTATTAATATTAAGGTAAATTCAGGAAAGCAAACCCAATCTTATAAGCACTTTTATACATTTAATAAAGAATAAACCCATTGAAAGTTTTATTACTGTTAAATTTAATGAGAAAAAATATAAATACATTTCTGTTACTCACTTTCACCTTGTAACACATGAAGTCGAGCCTCTCCTCACAGTCTCTCATCTCCCACTGCACTGTTCTATTGTTGTAAGCTCCACAGCGGTACGGCTCTTCTGGGCATGACGGCAGTGAGCCCTGATATGGAATATGTGTGAAAGTTTTGCTCACCCAGTGCCATTCTCCTGCCAGGAAATGCAGTCCTGTCCATACACCTTCTGTATTGGAAGCTTTGCTATTATTTTGCAAAATTTCCAACTGATACTGGTCCGTTGCGCTGGCCAAATCAGTGAACCAATACCTACAGTAATCAAGGGCATCTTCCCAAGTCATACTCATCCTTATAAGCCTCAATTCATAGTCGAAATGGCAGAAGAAAGGAAGCTTATCTTTACAACAACCTATATACCATTGAAGCTCTGTAGCATATACACAGTTGAGAGTCTTGTCATTATTGTTTAACTTAGTGAATCTATATGATTCTCGATTCGACCATGTCAGGGTGTTTGGCTGTTCAGCTGCTCTGAACAGACCAATCCAAGCTTGAGAGAATGTTCCTCCTGCGGCTGCTACCAACTTCTGATGCTGCTCCTGACTAGTGATGGTGGACAGGTCTGTATAGTATGTTCTACAGTAACTATTAGCTTCAATCCAGGCCATTGGAGTGGACACATAAATGTGTGCTCTGTAATATTCTTCTGCATTCAGCCCAAGGACAAACAGGAGAAGTCCAGTAAGAATCATCTTCATCTCTGCTGTAGTGAGCTGCTTTCGTTTAAGGATGGTTGAGCACTGAACAGTTTATTACCTTCACTGGGGCTCTGACATGTAACATGCAAATCCTAGAACATCATTATCAACATGCAGCTACGACAGTGTCTAGTAGATTTGTTTATTTAAAGGACATGAAAACTCACTGCCACTTACCTTAGTACCATGTTTATTTGCCTTCAGACCTGCCTTTGGAAACCAATCTTTAGTGACATGATAGATGCTGTAAATTTGTGGGCTGCACATCCATGATGAGAAAGTCCTGTTCCAACCACATCTGCTTTAAAGTTTGACGTGACGTGTTGTACGTTTCGCATCCCTGGTTGTAATGAGTGGTTATTTGAGTTACTGCCTTTCATTTCAGTCACCTTCACCATTCTGATGCTTGGTTTGAAGAGCCCATGTCTATGACTAACAATATAATAGATATATATATTATATCTATATCCTCTATTCTATATATATATAATCTAGATAGATACTATATATATTTATATTCTATATAATATCAAGCCAGGGCGTTCCGGGGCAAGGGAGGCAGTGTCTCCTCAAAAATTTGGATGAGAAAATAATCGATATTACAAAAATAAATCGCAAATATTACTAAATATGGCATTAAAAGTATAAAAGTCACTCGTTTTTATAAAGTAACACTGTCAAACAGCGACACCCGCAGGTAAAGTTACAGCGGAGGCTTGCCTCCCTTCAGTCCATGGCCTTACAACAGAGACCGCTTAGTGTGCCGTGACTTTTCTGGGTTGTAAATGAGAATGAATGGGGGAAGTAACGTGTAGAGGAGGCAATTCCATGCGCTATACTGAGATATGACGGTTTGATTGAATATGATTGAGTTTTGCCATAAACCGCCTTTTATTTTCGTACAAGCCTCTCGCCTTTTGAAGAAAATTATGGCGTTATGACTAATTATAAAGAAATATAATATAAGTAATAATTAGTAATTAGATAGCGCTTTTCTGGGTATCAAGCTTTACATCGAAAGAACTTCTCCCGCTTAGTACCACTACTTTGTGTAACGTCAAAATAAAATCTTGAAATGGTCTGAAAAAGTGAGGACTGCGTCACTTTTAGTGACAAGTCAGGGGGGGCGTGATGAAATAACAGGATGGTCTTCGTGTTCTGTGGCAGTGGTTACAGAGCCTTTTATGACGCTGACCCGAAAAAGTTGACTATTATAAAGCACAGCTGAACCTCAGTTACACAAATAACAAACTATGGTAACATTTTACAAAAGGTGAATTTAATGTATCAACTAACATGAACAAACAATGAACATTGATTACAGTATTTATTCATCTTTGTTTACACTAGTTAATACAAATACAGTTGTTCATCATTAGTTCATGTTAGTTCACAGTGCATAAACAAATGTTAACAAACACAACTTTTGATTAATAATGCAGTAGTAAATGTTGAAATCAACATGAACTAAGATTAATAAATGCTGTAGAAGTAGGCTATTGTTTATTATTAGTTCATGTTAACTAAAGTAGTTAAACTAATGTTAACTAATGAACCTTACTGTAAAGTGTTACCAAAAGATCTTACCATCAAATTTGTACTGCCTTAGTGATTATTTATAAAATTAAAAAAGCATAAAAACATATGAAATGTAATTAATTAGTATAAAAAAAAAACAACAAAACATAGGCTTATAAAAACAAAAATATAATTATATTTGTTCTCGTTTTTATGTAATATCTATTACAAGGAAAAGTGAAAAACATTAAGTGTAACAGGGTATATATATATCTACCTATATATATATATTGTACGGGGATCGAATGGTTAAATTAATGGAAAAATGCAAATGCAGTCATTTGTTTTTCTGATTCATAGTAATTGATGTTTTACATTAATCTTATCGCTGTTTACATTGTAAAACAATACCTTGCTTGGGGTTAGGATTACCTTAAATAAACCGTGACTCATAACCCACAGTCACCTGCATGTGATACGGGTGCATAAGTAAAAAGTCACTGTATTGGTTAAGTTAGATAGCAATACTTGTAATAACTGGACATTCATTCAATGAAAATTATGTGGTGTACTGGTGTATGATATTACACACTTTATGGATCGTTTACAGTCACTGCAAGTCAAAGTGGATGTGGCTTTGACCAGAGAGTTTCTTGTAGAAGAAATGTGTCAAATTATTCACATTTGAGGGAATACATAAAAGGAATGATTAAAAGTAAATAATATTGAGTATATCCTGATATAACCCATTAATCTCTGTGATTATTTTGTATTTCTCTTGCATGCTCTTCGGGAAGTATTTGTTCATTGTTTTCATATTGAAATCTCTCTTTCTTTGTGTTGTTTGCCTGTCTAACTTGAATAAAGTCCATCAAATAGAACACATTTGCATTTCCCTTTCTGCACGCAAAGAAATTAACATTAACCTGCATGCACTAACCTTGATAGAGTAATGTATTCATTGTGCATACAATTCATGTGGTGTATACCAATCTGAAGATCAGTGGCATTCATTATTACATATGAATGCTCATGGGAATCACTGGCAATATGCATCATGAATTTCCTTTTGTTAGTAAAGAACTGACAGGAAAGTGGAGGGACAGAGTGGGGGAATAGGATCTAAGTATCGGGGTGGTTACCAAAAAGTTGAGGTTAAACCCTGAAAGGGAAGCTCCATGAAAAACACTACTGGCCAAAAGGATATACGTGTGTTATGTGAATGTGAAGAAAGAAAGAAAGAAAGAAAGAAAGTGGCTGAGGAAATAAAACATAGCCTAGCCTACTTCACCAATGGTCGAGCAAAACTGTATAATGTACAGATTACTGTATGGGAATTAATAAACAAGACATGTAAGATAGCCAAAAGACATCTGTGACTTGAATCATGTATTACTTTCATTTTGTTTAATTTATATGATTTAGCTAGCCTATTATTATTTATGATTTTGTAGTATAGTTTATATGATTTGTTGTTAATATGATTTTTCAAATGATTATTTAACCAATTTATTAGTGTAATTCATTAATGGATGGCATACTACTCAATATAAGAATATTTCTTTATTATTTGGAATAATGAAGAAGAACACTTGACGAGAAAAAACGGTAGATTAAGCCAACCAGATAAAGTGAATTAAGAATTATTACTGAACTATTCTAAAAATGCACGATTTATTTGAATTAATAACACGTTGGACGCAAGTGTGGGGTCCTAACATTATTTGCGCGCGTTCAGATGACGTATGTGTGTTTCAACAGCTGATTGAAGGCGGTCGCAGTTTAACAAGAAGCTCGCAACATTAATCTCCTAAAAATATGTATTTCGGCTTTTGATGTGATTTATTTCAAGTTCTGTACCAAGACATTTTCGGAATGACATAATTTGGTATGTGTCGATCGTTGCTGACATCTTTGAGAAAAGACAGGCGAGTAATTCTTGTTTTTGCTAAGTCAGTGCTGTGGCATTTGTGAGGATCTGCTTTGTTTCGATTCTTCAATCAGCCACTTAGCTGCTGATATCGTCCATAACGATAGGAACAAACCAGATATTTAACCTGTAAACAGTGTGTGGGAGTTTCTGCTGCCTCGGGTTTATTTTTAAACATTTTTTGTGTCGTTCTACTAAATGGTTGGTTTACTTCTTTGTATTAGCCAAGCTAGCTAGCAGAGTAACGTACTTAGCGGGTAGCTTTGTCCTAATGACAGCTTTGGAGAAAACACTTATGTTCTTGCTTTAAACAAACAATAACTTATGATATTGATCTTTCGAGAGTGCTCTGTCTAGGGGAGTAACACATAATAAATACACATTTGTTATGGTTGAATTTTTTATTTTTTTTTGTAAAAAGACGTGTTTACATAAGTAAGAGAGATGAAATAATATTATCAGTTGGAATTGTCTCTCATACTAGCAGCTTTGTCATTTTTAGGAGTGCTTAAAGACATACCACTTTATCTTGAACTAATTTAAACATCCTTTAACTTAAATCTTTAATTTGAATTTCATGTCAGTGTTATTGTAATCAAGACTTGGTTAGTGTTAAAATCTAAAGACTAACAAAGCGAGACACTTGTATAACGAATATATAATCGATAAGCATCATATATATATTATTAATCTATCACAATACATCACAGTAAATAACTTTAGAAATATAATAATATATGTATATGGGTGAAAGTAAAGGGTGTGAGCTTAGTGACATACCTACATACAGTACTACATACCGCACACAATACATTATGTCCGTGTTTAGTATTAATGCTCAATGATATGTTAGTGTTAGAAATCTAAAGACGTAACAAAGAGGGGTTTTATATTTAGTATATATATTAACTATATATATAAAACAAATCGTTATATTATATTATATATATAACTTACTGCATCCATACATACATACCCGCACACAAACTTCATGATCCTTGTTAGTTAGTGCTCAGGAATTGTTAGTTTTAAAGCATAAGACCTAACAGAGGCGCTTTATGTATATATACCTATATATAATACTAATATAATAATTAGGTAGATATTATATATATTGCATATAGATATAGAAATGATATGATATTACCGACCCACACAAAACATATTCATAGGTCAGTGTTACTTATTAATGCTAAGCATGGCCACTTTTTGGTAATTATTTAATTGTAATGGATTATTATTAAATCAATTTTGATATTATTTGTTATGATAAATATACTACTTGAAGAAAAACATTGTTATTATTTGGATAGTGGAACTCATTTGAACGCAAAGTCAAGTTTTGTTTTTTTTTTTTTTGTATGGTTATACGAAGTTTGTCCAATAAATGATTTTTATTGTAATTGTTTTCTTCCAATGATTGACAGAGGATAAATTGGGGAAATATCTCTTAACGGCCGTTTTAAAATAAGTTAGTTGCTTTGTTGTGGTAGGATAGTTCATATAGTTCTTTTTCTTAGTTTAATATGAACGTGGGGGTGGAATAAAGTTCGGAATGTAATTTGTTCAGAGAACGTATACAGGAGGTAAAAGTATAAAAATGTTTATACTGTCATGTATGTAGTGCCATGTGCACTTAAAAAATGGTGTAGTAACAATTTTCACTCAGAAATTGCTATCAAATTTCACAAACGATCAAACCTTGCCATCAAATTTCGCCAACTTTTTTTTTGTTTTTGTAAATTTGAAACGCTACCTGACATGATGTGTGGCCAGACATGACTAATACACTAGACATAATACTATAGACTAGTGTTGTCACGGTACCAAAATTTCAGTATTCGGTACCAATACCAGTGAAAATCCACAGTCCTCTGTACCAAAGCAAAACACAAAAACATGCAAATTAAAAACATTTTTATTAATACCTGAACAAAATTAAATGAACAAAACCCAATGCCATTCTTTATACGTAGTTAACATAGTGTTTTCAAGTTTTTTCCACAAGTGAAAAGATATCTGACCCAAGTAACAGAGTGAACCCCCCAAAGTTTAGTCATACATTCGCTGCCGGCTGAAAACATCTGTACGTTGTCTGTTTTGGGTTTGCTGGTGTGTTTCAGAATCTGCCCGTTCTGCACGTGTAAAGGACAATATTATAATACATTCGTAAGCAGGCGAGTCTACCAAATGCACATAAGATCATTGACACCAGCTCAAATATAATTTGATCAGGATATCAACCTCTCGTTTGGGGCAATAAATTTAGACAAGATTACATGTATATTAAGTGTATATCAAATAGATTGAAACTGTAGTATTAAACACTTTACAATAAGATTTTATTTGTTAAATAACATGACCCATCAATAAACAAAAGTTATATGGCAATTCTTCTTAGGGTTAATTTCTAAATTCAATCTGTTAAAATTATTTAATGCACAATGAACAAACATGAATGATCAAGTGTTTGTATTAAATAACATTCACAAACATTAATGAATGTTTTAAAAATATATTGTTCACTCACTGTAAGATGTTACTAGATCTAACATTGTACAGTAAAGTCTATACAGGAGATACAATTTGACTGTACTTTTATTTAATCCAAACTGTGTATATATTTCATTTTAAAGGGCTTTTAAAACATGCTAGAGATATTTATCCAAGAATTACAACTAACTAACTAAAAAAAAAACTGTGTTCTGACGGACTGATATGACAAACATTAACCATACATTGTACATTCTCTAACAGCCCATATTTGGTTACACCGTTCTTTTGAAAACCTCTGGTTTGTTAAATATAAAATACCAGTTGTCCTCCTGTTTTTTACAGTAATAAAAGTTATAGGAGCATTAAATAGTTTAACAATAATATTTGACAAATTCTTGTAATGCTCATTTATTACGGCTAGCCGCGCTTATGCTAACGTGCATTTACATATACGCTAACGGGCATGTGTAGTTCACTCCCACTGCAAATTACAATATGGAATAATATCGTAACAGAAGCTCTGCATATTAAATTTTTGTTAGTTTGATGCTTTCCTTCCTCCTCTTGAGGTTCGCCACTAGCTGTTAAGAATAGGGTGCCAGGTTTTTCCCAACAAACCGCCCACTGCTGCGTTTCGGGATGGGTCCCCCGTTAAATTCGCTTTCCGAGATAAATAAATTCATGTTTTGGCTGGGTTCCCCGGTAAAAAAATTCGCATTCCCACGGTGGCTAAAATATCAGAGGGTGACCATAACGTGCCATTTTCCCAGGATTACCTTATGCTTTCAAAATGCTCTCGAGTCATTGATTCCATCACCGATTGGTCTGCCCGATACACACCCAAGCCAAACCACAAGATATTCTGAGGCCGCTAAAATGCCCTGCCAGACGCAGCCCTGGGAAAATGGACGTAGGGTCACCCCGAAGATAGCACATTAATTGGTCTTGTTCAACCGGGGGACATGAAACAACCCGCGTCAAAGGTTAAAGCCCCATTCCGCGGGAAAACACCGCGGACTTGGCACAATGAATAGGATAGCTTTCTGATAGCCACAAACCTGGTTTCCTCCAAGGTACACATATACGAACACCAGGAGATCTCAAAAAATGGGGCGGCAACTCCAAAGAGTGGGCAGACCATCCTGTCCAAATGCTCGGTCTCCACCGCAACAAAGACCTTTTCACGTTGGCTTCTTCTCCATCCATTGTTATTGACTTACATTTCAACTACACCTTATAAATTAAACAAATTGTTCTTTCCGTTCATCTAAAATAAAATCTGCTATGGTAAATAAATAATTCTCCTTGAGAGCATAGCCCCACAGCTCGGATGTCAGTGGTTTGTTTGGACTGGAGTTTGAACCTCTGCTTTATGATATAAACGGGAATCACCCGCGAGCCGTCCCAGCGCAGCACAGAGGAAAGATTTTACTCTATTGCTAATTAAAAAAAGTATGAACTAACATCACAGGGTTGCTGCCCGGGGCTTCGAGAGCAATTGCCGCGCAGATGTATAGGCGGGGTCATAGTGAGCTGGATGTACTAAAAGTGCGCATCGTGTCATGTGCCTGTCTGTCATGGAGAAGCCGTGCGCCTATTTTGGAGCTCCACCGGAAGGGCAGCATTTTAGGGAGGGGTTCCCGCCCCTCCATTGTAGTCTCCAGTCTGCAGTTTTACCCTTCTCAACCAGGTACTCGGTACCACCTGTACTTAAAAAAACCTAGTACCCTAACGTTTTCATTTTTTTAGTACCGACTTGGTACCGAAATACCGGGTCTTTTGACAACACTACTATAGACATAATTTGACACTAGAAATAATATAATTCTCTCATCTACAGTTACAGCTCCATTGGCGTACCTAACCTTTCCTGTGGTGCAATACAGTCCAACCATGGATAAGATTTTGGAAGCGCTGGTCAGCTCCTCCCATCCTCTGACTGTCAAACGGGCTATTGTGAAAAAAGTGATGGAGGCTGCAGAAAAGGAAGTGACCGAGGAGCAGTGCCAGGCCTTGTACCATCTCACCACCCGCCTTATTCTCCTGGGCGAGGATGCTTTTCAGCGACAGGTTGGCCTCCAAGTGCAAGAAGCGTACGCACGTTACCATCGCGACGAGTTTGCCCGCTTCTTCAGTAAGGAATACGTGCTTGGTCTCCTACAGCAGGGCTATGGCTCTCTGGACCACAGAGACCCTGCCATCTTGGACTTTCTTCACGGTTCCCTCCGACTGCTCATCAGCTGCCCGGCTGTGTTGGAGTTGGCACCGCTGCTACAGACGGAGGTCCTACGCATCATCTGTGAACGGCCAGAACCAGCAACTTGTGCCAAGCTGGCCACCATACTGATGGACTTCCCTCAGTGCGTCCCACGAGAGAAGGCTGGAGTTCTGTTCTGCCAGCAGCTTGTGCGCACCTTTGCGTATTTCAACTGTCCTGCCACTGAAGAGTGGGAGTTGCGGGAGTATGTGACCCAGGTGACCAGGGTGAGTGTGCTGCTGCAGGGCATCTGAAAGCGATCCGCCACGCTGTTACCAGTTCACTGCGCAGGCGGTGTTTGCCGATCATCCTCATCACAGGTCTAAGCAATGATCCCCCCCCCCCCCCCACTTTATTGGTAAAGCCTTTTGGGTGTACAGCAATACACAATGAAGTGCTATATAAATGCATCATTCACTCATTCGATATTTCAAATTAAGGAAATTAGAATGCATTGGAATGGAGCTTTAAAAGGAATGCAGAAGCACTATAAAAATATAATTAAAAAAATGCCCTAGTAATTGTCATATATCTTCATAATCGGATTGATTTTTCAAGAAATTTTGTAATTTGTAAAATAAAACAACCAGAAATACTACACTAATTATATAAATTAAATAATTGTTAAGTATTTTATTTGTTTTACCTCCTGTCATTTACATTACCATCAGCGATAACCATAGAACGATGAATGTCTTGGTAAATTATTAAAATCTTAAATCTGTGGGGGTGCTTCAAATAAAAATTTTAGGTAATTATTGAAAAATAAATAGAGTATGGTTATATATTGTTTATTGTTTTACTATGAAATAATTATAGTCGCACATTTAAAATAAAATAATTTTTTTTTACTTTTTATATTTTAAAAACATTTGTTTTTATATTTTATATAATTGGTTTATATTAGCAACATAGCCTATTGGATATATTTACTTTTTTAATATGCATTTATTTTGTATTCTGAATGTTTTGAGGAACCTCTAGAAGCTTAACATAATAATAATAATATGTTTCACACTTTTTAATATAATCCTGATTAGACTACATATGTGTGAGTGGGAATTGGCAGTTACTATTATTTGCAGGATTTTTTCGGGGATTTGTAGCTGTATTGAAATGTTATTGTCTGTTATCATGCATTTTGAAACAATAATTGAAAGGGGTGTTTCTTAAAAGCACAGCAGCAACACAACCATTCAATTCTAATGGTCAGAAAGGGTGGAAAATGGCATTTTTTTTGAAAAACTGAATTACAACTATTTTTGATGCAAAAAGCTTAGAAACATTAAAGGACCTTCATGAGAGATCAGTCAAACAATAAATGAAATGACCCCTTTAAAATATGGTATATGCACAATAAAAAATAAATAAATGTATGAAATGACCCCTTTAAAAAAATCCTAAATATGGTATATGCATATGAAAAATATGAAATTATAATGTATTGTTCCCTAATAATCATTCCACAATGTGTTTGTTTTCATTTTTCAGACCCTTCATTTGAACCCTCCATTGCTCTAGCAAGCCTGGTCCAGCACATTCCTCTGCAAATGATCACAGTCCTCATCAAAAGCCTCACCACTGACCAGAATGTTAAAGATGCCAGTATGACACAAGCACTCTGCAGGTCAGACTATGTGTGTGTGTGTGTGTGTGTGTGTGCGCACGCTGTGTAAAGCTGGTGAATAGTGCTTTTGTGTCCGTTTAAAAGACTAAGCCCTTGATCCAACTGCCATCATGTTGTTTTCTCTACTTCTTGTGTGCTTCAAGCATGTAGTAATTGCATTTATGCAAGTCATTTAGAAAGAGTGTAATGTTCATCATGGCTCAACAGATTTTAAATGAGTAGTGCTTGTTTTGTTGTTTTTTCCTAGGGTTGAATGTTGAGGTCAAGGTTTTTTTGTGGCACTGTTACTCTTATGTAAGGCTTTTATTTTATATGTTGCCTGTCCTGACCCTGCTTTCTCTCTCCGTCTTTTTCAGGATGATTGACTGGTTGTCCTGGCCTCTAGCCAATCATGTGGACACCTGGGTCATTGCTTTATTAAAGGGACTTGCTGCTGTTCAAAAGTTCACCATCCTCATAGATGTCACACTGCTCAAAATCGAACAGGTTTGTGTGTGTGTGTGTGTGTGTACTGTGTGTAAAAATCTCATAAAAGAGCTTTCAAAGTTACATATATAGAGAATTACAAGCAACTCCAGCATAAGAGTTCTGGTTTGTAGAAAGGATTGGGAAGTGGAATGGATCAGAATTTAGTTGATTATTTGAGTTCATTAACATTTTTTCTTTGATGCCTAAAAATTGGTTGTTGTGACCTCCCTGGCAGATGCTTTTCTGTGCGTTTATTAGGGCTGGGTAAAAAAATATTGATATCGCGATATTAATCGATTCTCTTTTTTACGGTATGTTATCGATTCTTAAATCCCAAGAATCGCTTAGTCTAGCCTGTTTTGCATTTAATGGACGGAAACCTTTGAAGGGCACTTCCCATCCAATAAATCGCAATAAGCATTGTGCTTTTGCACTTTTATATAAACAAGCTCCCTCAGATATCATGCTGTCGACTGTACCTGGCATCTCAAACCAGATTTGAAATAAATGCCGTTTTTGGTCTGCGGGATTAATGTAGAGTGACGGATCGCCGTGTAGCGCTCAGTCTAAATACAAGGCAGCACATGCCGCGAGGCACACAGGACGGATCGTCTCTCTCCACATTAATACCATTTCAGCAGGCGGAAAATCAACATGAACGGTAAACCTCCGAAGGTTAATTTAAAAGACGTGTGTGACAGACTTGACCATCCGATATCATTTCTCATGGAATAATCGCGCTATGGATCCTGGTGTTTCAGCCGTGCAAACGTCAATATAAAACAGCTGTAACCAAAGTTTCCCCATTAAGGGCAGGTGCGCGCCAAAGTGATTACCTCAGAAAACAGCATGTAAATAAAAAAATCAAATACAGGGGATCAGTTCACTGCATGAAGAAAAAAAAACACCTAATAAGGCTGGGTGGTGCAATATAATTGCTAATGAGTATAGTACAACCATGTAGACCAGTACAGTGTAAAGTTTACTGTTTTTGACACCTGTTTACACATAATGAAAAAAATATTGTGAAGAATTCCATCAAGTTGTTTATACCGCACCATTATTTATTTGGGGTCTACACAACAACATGGATGTAGCGAAAAAAATTAACGTATAATTGTAACTTTATTATTTAAAAAACTTCATTAAGTGTAATTTTAACAAATCAGTCAATTTTAACCTCCAATGTTATAGTAATGTAGAACCAGCTGACTCTCATGTATATTTTACAGCTGGAGGGTTGATAGATTGTGGGTTACCATTTTTACTTGATAAAGTTTGGCATGTCCTGTACCTGATAATATCCAAAATAATCGATATTGAATCGAATCAAATCAAATTGGTAATCGAATCAAATCGAATCACAAGCTTGTGAATGAGAATCGAATCGATTCGTGAAATTTGTGTCAAAACCCAGCCCTAGCGTTTATGTGTATGGATGTGTTTTTGTTTGTCTGTTTACAGGTCTTTAATCGTCTCTGGTATCCCATTGTGAGACAGGGAGCGCTGGTGGTTCTTTCACACATGCTGCTTAGTTTCCAGCACTCTCCTGAAGCCTTCCATTTAGTAAGGCCACTGTGAACATGGCTCCACTTTCTTTATTTTTTTTTCTTTTAATATTCAAACGAGTTAGAACATTGTAAATGTTTGTAGTGCTTTTAAGGAGCTGTGGTTTTTAGTATCTAATTTTAGCATTTTAATATCTGCTTTGTAATCATGTAATGTGAATTATATAACCCTTGTCATTTGTACCAGGTGGTTCCTCATATAGTTCCACTTGTAAAGTCTTTGAAGAACGATGGCCTTCCCAACAGCAAAACCTTCCTGCTGCAGTTTGCAGATCTCATCCACTGCATGATGTACCAATATTCTGGCTTCCCAGACCTCTATGACAGCATTCTTGAATCCATTAAAGTAAGATATAAGACAGGGAATCTCTGGTTTTAGCTCTCGTGAGCTAAATTAAGAGTGTACAACAGTTAACATGTCATTGCTGAATTTATTTAGCATTTTGTCCTTGTATGTAATAACTAATTTTATAGAGTATCATTCAGATGTTTGGGGTCAGTAAGGTTAATAATTCTGAAAGAAGTCTCATGCTCCTCAAGACTTCAGTTTGTTGAAAAATACAGTAATAAATCTAATATGGTGAAATATTATAAATAAAATAACTGTTTTCTATTTTAACACATTTTCAAAGAAATTCTATTTCTGTGATGGCAAAGTAGAATTTTTAGCAGCCCTTACTTCAGTCTTCAGTGTCACATGATCCTTCAGAAATCATTTTAATATGATGCTCAAGAAACATTGATGTTGTGCTTTTAGTCTTTGAGCGTTCAAAAGCACAGCACTTATTTAAAATAGATATGTTTTGTAACATTATTAGTGTTTACTGTTGCTATTCAATTGAATACATCCTTGCTGATAAAAAGTAATGAATTTCTTTAAAAAAAACAAAAAACCTTACTGAACACAAACTTCAGAACAGTAGTGTATTTGAATGCTTCATCTGTTTTATATCCACCTCTGGTTCTGTTGTAGGAACTACCTAAACCTAATGAGGAGAAGATCAAATTTGTTCTGAACCAAAGTGCCTGGACCTCTCAGTCAAATTCATTTGCCTCAGGCCTGCTTAAGATCACAGGAAAATCAGAAACGGGAAAGACGGGGCTTGTGAATCTGGGCAACACGTGCTACATGAACAGCATCATCCAAATTTTATTTATGGCTACCGAGTAAGTTTTAAATCTATTGCTTATATTATCTGATCTCTTTCTCAACTGTTCTACTGTCATGAATCTAACATTAACATTCTCCAGTTTATATGCAGCAGATAGCATTACGTTTTTATACCGTTAGGTTTTAATGTTCGCATGTAAACACAATATAAAACATCATAAAAGGATCCTCAGGCATTTCAATATTTCTATTTTAAACCGTAAGATATTTTTAACAGTCTCTCTTTAAAAGTTTCAGACGGCATGTTATGTCTCTCTCCTGCATTTAAGTTGTAGCAACACCCTCATGAAGAAGCTCCAGCTTCTTTTTGCCTTCTTGGTCTTGGCCCCACACACAGGACAGATTTTAATACTAAAGTCAGTTTCCTTATGTCCTTGAACGTTCATTGTGGGACATGGCAGGTGTGTGGTGTTAATGAATATTAAAAAGGGTCCTATTATGCTTTTTCAACTTTAGTTAGTCTGTAATGTTGCTGTTTGAGCATAAAAAACATCTGCAAAGTTACAAAGCTCAAAGTCCACTTCAAAAGGAGATATTTTATTTAACAGAAATCACTTCAAAAACTACAACGAATGATTCATATTTTCCGGGATTTGTGATATCACAAATACCGACGAATGGGATGAGACATGGTTGAGCTGCACTAGAGAAGGCAACGAGTGTTATCACTATGTCGGAGACGCTTTCCCAAGGCAGATGAACTTAGAGTGGTTACAATCATCTGGGTTTAAATTGCGCTCAAATTGATTTGATTTTGACGCAATATTTGATTTATACACTGAAGCTGGCAGGTGGCTATGGTAAGGGGCGTGACATTTCCCGACCAGGCGCCGTGTGGTGCCAATCACAACACACACTGGCCCAGCTAACCAATCACAGCACATTTCGTATTTCAGAAGGCGGACCTTCATTTGATACAGGAACTATTCGAGCCGTTCATGCCAGACTGGGGAGAGAGGTGTTGTAATAATGTAAAATATGTGAAAAATTATGTGTTTTTCGAACAACCTAGTATGAGAGCCTGTTCTAGTACACCCCCAAAACAAAATCAAGACTTTGTAAAAGAGCATAATAGGACCCCTTTAAGCATACCTGCTGGTGATATATTTATCATGTTATTTGCCCACCAGAGAGCAGCATATTCTCCACGGAGTTTTTTGGAGGGTTCTCGGCCACCGTGGTTTACAGCTGGATCCCAGCAAGACTGCTCAGAGTATTTGCGCTTTCTGCTGGACAGGTAAACTCAGAAAATGGCTATGGGAAGAAAGATGTATGTTTAAGAGTTGCTCTAGGCATACCGTTTTGCTAGACTGAGTTGATTTTGAAACTTTATTAGGGCAGTTTATGGTAACACGTTCATTCAATTTGACATTACAACTGCTTTATTCTGTTACATGATTCCCGAAGACCGATCAGAACAAGCTGAACTTTTGCTAGAGCACAAGCAGACATCTGTCTTCGATACATATTTGCATACACAAACACACAGTAGAATTCTGGTTCCTGTTTGTCAGGAATAATGTATAAAATACCCTTGTAATGTTTTTTTTCATAGCTCAAGGAGTATGAAGTATAAGTGAGCAAGTAAACTACAAGCGAAACACACATTCATTTGTACAGACATTAAAAAGAAGACCGTAAGAGGACAGCCAGTCAGCTTCAGTATAAGCTGGTCAAATAGAAGTCCATAACGTGTGGGGAAATTTTGTTCGCAGTTGTTTCTCATTGGGCAGTAACATATTTTCTTCATTTACATGAGTTAGTATGATTTTATTGCCATCTAGAATCCAGAAAGTCTGTTTTTCTCCTGCCACCTGCATTAAAAATTCACAGTAAGAATCGACATCTCTTGAGTTTACCAAGAGGGATTAATCCAAAAATCTCTTTTTCTACAGCCAAGCACCATACGGTAACTGTTGCACTTCACTGTAATGTGTATATGTTTTAAATACAGACATTTTTAGTATTATTAAATTGCTGGTAACTGTTTATAAGAATAATATCATGTCGCTGCTTCACTACAGGGTGTAAGAACTGTTAAGAATTGAAAGTGAAAGAAGTGAACAAAATGTAAACGTTTGGAATCTGTTATTACTATGGCTTCAACGAGTATGCGATAAAATGTTTAAATATGTATTATATACATTTATATATATTAGGGCTTGCACAGCGATCATTTTACTAGTCAACCAAGTTGCTGGGTTAGATGTTTACCTTATGTAAATAAGAGGTTGTGTGTAATTTTCACATTTTTAAAATGACATCCATCATTTTGAGAGAGAACATGCAAGACAGAAAACCATTCAGTTTGCTTATTAGATGGGAATGGGATATTTAAATAAATACATAAATGGGATATTTTATGAAATTAATATTTAATTTATTACTGTGTCTGAGTAATAACATTTTATTATTGTGACTGACCACACCTTTCTGGTTTCATAGGGTAAAATTGTCACATGAAAGGACAAGTTTTATCAGAGGAGCCATGCAGATTTATTTTACAGACATCCGCACGAGCAGGGCCATCCTTAGCTGACATGGGCCCCGTGCTTTGAGGATGAGAAAAAAAACATTAGAAACACTGCTTTCCAAATAAAGCTATATATTATTTAATAACTGCAGATTTTCAGCTCAGTGAAATCTAATTCTGTTTGTTGTCTTGAAGTTTTACTATGTGTGTCAGCAAAACCACATTCATTATCTATCAATTTTGAATAATAATAAATATGAGATTTATGGTGATTGAGTATATTAATTGATTACAGCTCTAAAAACAATCAAATGTGTTTTCTTATTTACACCAGCAGGGGGCGTTTTTGCATTTCATGTATTTTGTTCTGTGTTCTTATGTGATATTGAGGTTGCATGAAGAAGAGAAGACTCTCTCAGCATTTCAGGTGACCAGCCCAAAACCTGAACCTGCAACCACTTCTGCTGAAACTCTAAACAATGCTGTAAGTCAGCCAGTCGCTGATATGCCATCGCCTCCAGATCCTGTGGCAGCCAACGGAGATGGTCGCACTCTAGTGGAGCGTATGTTTGGTGGTCGACTCTCTACAGCCATCCGCTGCCTGCAGTGCCACAGCCTGTCAGAAAAAGAGGAGCCATTTACAGACCTCTCACTTGCATTCTGCCCCTCGATGTCCAAGTGCCACGGTCCCACCGATGAGCACAAAAGCTCCTCCTCTGTGGGACCCTGCCAAGGGGCGGTGAATGGAGGCAGTGAATCCTCGGAGGGCTCAGTAAAAGAAGGTGCAGGAACCAGGATGGAGAAGCCGGTGGTGGAGCCCACACTGTCTGTACCAGATTTGGTCGACTACTTCCTAGCTCCAGAAATCCTAGAGAACGAGAACTGCTACTTCTGTGAACGCTGCGCCTCACTGCAGAGGGCCGAGAAGGTCATGCGGGTGGTGGCGGCACCGGAGTACCTCATTCTGACTCTGCTGCGCTTCTCGTACGATGCCACCTGCCACGTCCGTCGCAAGATCCTGGACAATGTAGGCATTCCACCTCAAATGAGCCTGCCTTTACGCCAGCACGGTATCTCCGTTTTATCATCTTCCTCAACTGCAGTTACGTCTTCCTCCTCTGACTCCCCCGAGAGTGGTGAGAATCTAGCTAAGAAGCTCAAGCCTTCTCAAAAGGAGGATGGGATGACGGGAAACAGAACAAATAGTGAGTCAAATGACAGTGATTCGGAAATGCTGTCAGTGCCGTATGTTTTGAGTTCTGTTGTAGTACATTCTGGGATGTCCTCTGAGAGTGGTCACTACTACTCGTATGGAAGGAATGGAAGTAGCACTGATGGTTATGTAGCTCACCCAAGTTCTAAGACCCTGGAAAGCTCCAGCCTATCAGAGAGCTCGACAGCCTCACAGGAGGAAATGGGATGCGCTGACCACAAGTCCACCGACTGGTTCTTGTTTAATGACAGCCGAGTGACTTTTACAAACTTTGAGTCATTGCGGAACGTCACCGGTCGCTTCCCTAAGGACACAGCCTATGTCCTGATTTACAGGAAACAAGAGGTCAGTGGACAACCAAGCAATTCTGGGCCAATTGTAAATGGCTCAAGACTGAGTGGAGAGCCGCCCCTGCAGAAGGAGCTGATGGATGCCATTACCAAAGACAACAAACTCTTCCTACAGGTGGGAATATTGTACTTTGTCTGTGGTGCTCTTTTATGCTCTCCAAGAAAATAGCCTAAGATGCTAACATGGCATTAAACAAAAATATACTACTATTACTAGTATACTCTCCAAGGCTGCATTTTTAAAAATCCAAATACAATTATTAAAGGTAATGTTCTGAAATACTGTTTCAATTTAAAATAACAGTTTTAAATATTTTAATATGTTTAAAAATATATTTTATTCCTGTGATGGCAAAGCTGAATTTTTAGCAGCCATTACACCAGTTTTCAGTGTCGCATGATCTTCAGAAATCATAATATGCTGATTTGATGCTCAAGACATATTTCTTCTTATCAATGTTGAAAACATTTGCACTACTTCATATTTTTGTGGAAACTATACTAGAAAGTTCAAATGAACAGCACTTATTTAAAAAAATATTTGTAACAGTGTAAAATATTTTACTGTAGATTTAATGTATCTTAATAAAGGTATTAACCCCCCCAAAAAGAAGCTTTTGAACTGTAATGTATAATGTTATTTTGTCAGTGCCATAACACTCATTTGTTTTGTTCAAAAGTGCATGCATTTCTCATATAAGACTTGCATACACATTTTCTATCAACATTTCTGAATTAAAATTCATTTTTGTGTTGTACAACTGTCCTGATAGCACAATGAATGAAAACTTACTTCTGAAAAGAAAACCTTACTAAATAGTAAGATTTTCACAAAGTCATTTTAACAAATTCAAATGAAAACTTAAAGTAATATGGTACAAAATCATGAAGGGGGAAAAACATAGGACATGAAATTATTTTATAAAACCTTATGGCTCTTTGTAAAGTTCAATACATCTCTTAAAATATCAGATAGTTTACATTTTAAGCTTTGTTGAATATATTAAGATATACTCTTACTTTTTCAAGGTGTAATGACATTTTTTTTAATTGTTATTCCACATGACATTTTCAAATAAGAGTTGTCAAAAATGTTTTTTTTTTCAATGAAATATGGAACGTTTTCCTTTATCTCTTATTTGTCATGGATTTAACCCTTCATTTCTTTTCCTTCCAGGAGCAGGAGCTGAATGCCAGAGCTCGAGCTCTTCAAGCAACCTCTGCTTCTTGCTCATTCCGACCCAACGGTTCTGATGACAACGAGCCTCCTGGCAGCTGTGGGCCCTCAGGTGGGGGTGGAGGAGGCGGCTTCAATACCATCAGCAGACTCGTCTTCTAAGGAAGGGTCACAAACATAGCCTCAGAGCACTGGACAGTCCCACTGACAACACCGGACTTCGTTTTTTTTTTGTCCTGATTGCCCACAATATGGATAAGTGTGCCACCTCAGAACAGATGTGTCTTAATTTTTCTGGTTTGCATGCTTTTCCCCTTTCCATTGACGTTCATTTGAAATTAATTGAAGCACTTTGAGTACTATAGGTCAGAAATGGGCAGGCAATAAATTTGTACAGAATACAGTAATAATTACGGTCTCATTCTGGAATCTTAATTGTTTCATTTTCTAAACAAAAATTATTAGGCAGAGAATGGTTTTAAAAGCAAATATTTTTGAACCATGCTATACAGTGAACTACTTGCATGAATATTTTAATTGGAAGTTTTTCAACTTCTGGTTTGAGGATTACAGTTATATGTTTTGTCAATTATTTAATTACAATTAAGTTATTTTATTCATTCAGGGGATATTTTTTGATTTAACTTTTTAAATGTTGAAGTTTTTTTTAAGTGAATTTTATGTGCCTTTTAATACTTCAGATTTTACACAATTATTGGACTAGCCCAGGGGTAGGCAAGTTCGGTCCTAGAGAGCCTCAGTCCTGCGAGTTCCGCTCCAACCCTGAAAACAACCTAACCTTGCCTATAGCCCTGTTACTCCTGAAGACTTGATTATCTTGTTCGTTGTTGTTTTGATTCGTTTGAGCTGACTCTGCAGACTGCGGCTCTCTATGACCGTAACTTGCCTACCCCTGGCTCAGCTCACAAACACAAAAAAAAAAACAATACTCTTGCTGTACAGTGTTAATAGGTAATAATTATTGTTTTGCTCTATATCAAAGACTCTTCACTACTGGTTAAAACATTTGAAAGACTGTGCATCCCTTTTATGTCAAGGAAGGTGTAATTACAGTAGAAAGCTCGTGGTTATATAAAAAGCTGAAATTTCAGTTTTTAAGTGTTCAGTTACAATAAGTTCAATCTTGATTTCAGTACAAATACTGATACATTTGATACCTTACAGACATTGTATATTTTTCATCTTTGTGGTTCGTTTGGTAAATCTTAAAAACTATATAGACCATGTGACCATGGACCCACCACCAGTCTAGGGTGTAACAATTTCGCCGAAATGATGATTTAGTTAATACCATCTTGAAGCGCTGAATAAATATTGTTAGGATAGGACAATATTGTCCGAGATACAACTAATTGAAAATCGGAATCTGGGGTGCAAAAATTTTGAGAAATTCGCCTTTAAACTCGTTTGTCCAAATAAGTTCTGAAATGCATATTACAATCAAAAATTCAGTTTTTAATCTATACGGTAGGTAATTTACAAAATATCTTTGTGGAACATGATCTTTACTTAATATCCTAATGATTTTTGGCAGAAAGGAAAATCTATTAATTTTTCCATTTCATTTTTTGTTGGTTACGGGGGGGGGAGGGGGGGGGGTTGCGGTAACGGGGTCGGACCGAGGGTGGGTGACCCATACCATGTTTTTTTTGGCTATTGCTACAATTATACCCCAGCGACTTAAAACTGGTTTTGTGGTCCAGGGTCACATATTAAAAAAAAAAAGTTATAAAAATGACAACAATATCAAAATTATTATAACTTAAAAATTAAAATGAAAACAAAATAGAAACAAACTATAGTAATATATAAATTGTTTTATACGGAACTCCAAAGCAACAATTAAAGCAAGTGCTATTTCAGTGAATATTCTATGGTTCTAAGACAATAATCAAGTTGAGGTCTGTTTTGACTATCAGAGCATGAGTCCTTTGTTAGTCACCTCGTGGCTATCAATCCATAAGTCCACCCCCAGCATCCCAGTGTCCTCAGTTTGAACCACTGCACCCCTGTCCTTTGGTGAACCCTAAAACAACTGTTTTTGAGCATGAAGTCCAGTTAAAATCAGTACAACATCATTGTCCTTGTGCATTAGCTTAGAATAGACACTTAAGGCTGCGGTGAAGCACTCCTTAGATGTGTATTTCTAAATTGGAGAACTAATACATGTAGCAAAGTTGGCTTTGTGGTTTTCAAATGTGGGCACCTTTAGTTCTTCATTCCCTCCAGAGCCATTAGCTTTATATCATGTTGGGCGCTGCAGCGTTGCACCACTCACACAGTCTCTAAAACCATTTGGTAAAATCAATGACTCTGAATTATTCAACAACTGATATCTACACATGTCTTTGCTACAGTTTAGGCCACTCCCACTGACACTTTATTCTGTAACATGGAAATTGTTATAATGTTGTTATAATACTGTAATAATCATCCTTGGGTTTTTTTAGATCACTAATGGAAGAAAACAACCAAGGTGTTGATTGTAAATTATGTCGTAGACAAAGATACTTAATATAAATTATAGACACAACCTGAAATCACAAGATGAAAGATTATAGGATAATAAACGGACTAAATCAATCCTTTGCACTGAGCTGCAAATCACAGCAGAGAGTAGGCACAAAGCTTCAGAGATAACCAGTAAGGCGTTTAGCATTACAATAACATTCCAAAGATACCAATCCCACAAACATGAACATTCTTTACTGAAAGAAACTGTTCACTTTTCATCATTATAATGGTAATTATCAGTGCTATAAACTTTAGTACCTATGCTTTTTAGTGTTTAAACTGTCTGCATTTCTCCATTTTTATAAATATGTAGGCCTAGTGTAAAGTAAACTCCTGTATACAAAACTCAATTAGCTCAGTTAGTCAGCATCATTCATTTGGACAATTCTGGTAGGTATGTGCAGTCTGTATCAAGACGTTCGCCTGTAACGTACTATGTTTTAATTGGAAGTCTATGTCGGAATCTTTTCTGCGATTCGGTTCTTTCGAACAGTTCATTTAAAGATTCAGTTCAGAAGCAAATTCGGTGATTCTTTTACGTACTGACGTAATTACGTCATCATGTGTTGAATATTACGTTTAATAAAGCCAAATCTAGACACGCCTGGCTGTTCATTACTTTTTGGGCTTTATTAATGGCGGTGTTTACCGTAATGTTCACTTCAGTTTATTGCAGCGTGATTCAACACACAACAATATAAACGTATATATACATATATACAAATAATTTAGTGCCTAAATATATTTTGCTGTCACATTAAACAACACAAACGTGTGTTTAGATTTCTTGAAAAAAAAAAAAGAAGATTTTAGCAGACAATATACTAATTATAGGAAAGGTATTATAAAAAAAAATATATATTTATAATAATAATCATATAAATGACCGATTGTGATTTTGACTGTGTGACCGGCTCAGTCAAATCATTAAAAAAGATCAGACTCAAAAGAACAACACTACTTTATGATCGCAGTCTTAATCCGGACTCAAGCACGTTTTATTTGGGACGTGGCTGAGAGATTTGTTTACACCGATTCTTTGAGCCACCGTCCCAGTGTTTTCCCTCTGACGGGGCAACACTCCAAGACTACATTTCCCATGATGCAATGCTCTTTATTCTCCGTCTTGGCCGACTTCTCCCTGCCTCCACAGGCCAGAGGAGGCTGAGTTTAGGGAAAGTATCGACGTTTATGCATGTCAATCAGCAGGAGCCGTGGGGAGTGAAACTGGAGGGAAGGTCGACGATCGGGACGGATTTCTAGTCCAAAAAGCACTTCAGTGCTAATGCGACCATAATGTTTTGGAAAAATAAGGAAAAACTATATATATTTTCAAGGAAACTGTTTTGGTTTACTTTGAAATAAGGTAATCAAGCAAAGCTTTCACTACGCCGAACTTGGCGAGTATCACTCGCTGCCTCGTTGCATTTCAGCTGGAAAACTGCGGATTATTTACACAGACAAAGTGTGCCAACTAAAAGAGGGCTCAACTACAGACGGCTATTGCTGTGTTTGATATATTCCTTTCGCCAGAAGAGAGGACTTCATCCAGAGGAGTTTGTGTCGCTGTCGGGGAGCTCTTCCCTGTGGACGTGCTGGAAACCAGGAGGAGTGACGGTATTTGTGTTTGTTTCAATAAACGCACGGAAAACACTTGGGCGCAACTTCCACCTCATGCTTTGGGACTTTGGTTTCATATGTTGCAGGTTGGAACACGAAACTTAAAGCGCGTATTTTCCTGGAAGGTAAGAAGAAAATGAGCGGAGGAGAAGTGGTGTGCTCGGGGTGGCTCAGAAAGTCTCCACCTGAAAAAAAGTTACGGCGTTATGTGAGTAACGTTTTAATCTTATTCAAATGCACTGACAGTGTTGTAACCGCAGGACTGTTGGGGCAAGATTCATGCAAATTTAGGGTAGGATTTCCAACAACCGCAGGTCAATCACTGCTCGCGATCTGTCGGTTAAGTTTTTTTTTTTTTCGTTCAAAAAAATGCTGACGATCCAGGAATAGTTTGAAAACGGGATCGGTTCCTCAGAACTGTGTGATTGAGTGTGTGAACGCTGTCTGTGTGTTCATAGCACTGAAATGGATGTGAAATTCGCATGTGCAAAATCCTTATTTGTGGCGTCTTGATCGGTTCTTTAGGACACACCTACCGGTGTTGGGAGAGAACTTTTTTGTTTGTTTAGTTTTTTAAAGGAGCATTAAGTGTTTTTTTTCTGATTAAAAGATTTACACTCAAATTAAGAGCATTTTTGAGAAATATCACTTAATAATGTACACTATGAGACTCTCACATGCCAGTTTTGTAGAAAAGGCTATTTTCTTCTACATGGAGTGGGTCGCCCCCTCATGGGCTGCGCCATGTTGACATCACGTGACATAGTTGATCAAGGTACGAATAATAATAACAAAAATCGTGTTTGCTTAATATAGCACTTTTAGCTAGAGGTTAGGGTGTAAACATACAAGTAGGCCTGCATATAAATAGTTACAAGCGCAAACAGAACACAAGGATGGTCACTCAAAGCAGATAGAGAACTTGTGGTAGTCTTGTCAGTGAGGTGCAGCAACTAGCCACCAATAACAGGCCAAGAATCTTTGGAATTGAATCCAAGAATGTCCATAAGTGGATGCATGTTGTATGAGATGGGGGAAACATAGACAAAAAGGAACAAAACAAAGTGTAAGAAACAGAACAAACTTCATGCATCCATTGCAATAGGAGTCAGTACAAGTCCAAAGTGTCTGGTACAGTTAGAAACGATAAGAGCCAGCTGTGCATAAACCTTAGTGATGTTTATTGTTTTAATGGAATGTGACTTGACCCGCAGAGACACCACTATCATACATCGAAATCTAAACATGTTTATGTTCAGTTAACTCGTGCAAAAGTTGTTAGCAACATTCTTTTATGCAAGAAACTGTGACAGTAATTTGTTGGCAGTAGGCATGGCTCTTTTGAAATCTAATGACAACCTTTAAGTGTGGTTCAAGCCGAAAGCTATTGTTTATATGCATCAAGGTTGCAGAAAACAGTGCTGGTATGGATAGATTAAATTGGAATTTATTTTAATGATATCATTTGCACTGCTTGCACCAATGACTATTACATTGAAGGCTGGTTCCTTGATCTGTGTATTTTGAGTGTTTTGTATGAAATATATTGTCACCTTACATTTGCAAGGATTTCAAGGTGTTTCAAATATTTCACCAAATCATATGAAATGCATTTGTTTGCTGCTACTTTAGTTGCCAAGACAACTGAACCCCTAACTCTCCATTCTGTCTGCACAGGATGACTCAATGCATTTAGTCATTCACACATTGTATGTGTACCATGGGGTCTTCCCTTCCTCTTAGTGGTAATATACACCAATAATCTGTAATGAAATCACTCACTTACAGCTCTGCCTGCTATCGAGCCCCAACCAAACATGTTACAAATCTCCTTCAGGCTCATGTGATGCTTTTTTTTTTTTATTGGATTCCTTTAATCTGGTATAGCTCTGCTAGGAACATTGCTATTGAATTCATGTTTTATCTCATTGTGCAATCAGTAACACGGTTTAGACTCAAACAGCCAAGTATTTGGCATATTTTGCCATTGTTTAGAAGGAACATTCGAATGGCAACTATTGCATTTGGCCTTGTATGCACAGGCTTGAGAGACGGGGTGTGATTTCACATGCTTTGGGCTTCCAGAGTAAACGGTAGTCTGTTGAATGTGATGAACAATATTGCATGGCTCCAAATCTAATTCAAATGATTTCTGAGCTCATCCACACAATGCTATAATAAGATTAGATCCAGGAAAGAACAAGTGCTTTGTTGTAACACAATGTTCTCAAGTAATTTTTAGATTTCCTCTTGCTTGAGACACGTTTAAGCAAAGTGATTGTGGAGAAAAGCCTTTGTAGTTGTTTAGTTGGTTTTTAGAATGAGATGAGAAACTTCCTTCCCCTTTATCCCTCCTTTCTTGTTGCAAACAGTCTAGGTTTGCTGTAGTTTTGAAGTGCCGTCCTCAACATTAGTCTCAGTCTGTTTTCTGGTGCATGAAGGTGGAGTTGTCTCAGTGTTTCACATGTGGCTGATTAGGACCAGACTGTTTTTATTGGAGCCGGGTGGCTACTAAAATACTTCTCCTCAAGAGGAGCCCCATGCCAGGTGTATGGGCCTATTAGTGATTCTATATCTGTTATTGACCAGTTATGCATTGATCAACATCAATTTTAGATACATATTGCAATTCCTTATACTGTGATTGCACTGAGAAACTTCAGATAACCCTGTCATTTTTGTTTGCTTCAGATGACTTGTAGACATCCTCCAAAAATGTACACTACCATTCAAAAATTTGAGGTTCGTAAGAGTTTTTTTTTTTAAGAAATTGAGAAAGAAATGTTTCTTGAGCAGCAAATCAGCATATTCGAATGATTTCTGAAGGATCACGTGACACTGATGAAAATGGCTGCTAAAAATTCAGGTTTGCACAATAACTGTTTTTTTTTTTTTATTGTAATGTTGTTTCACAATATTAATTTTTTAGCAAGTAAATGCAGCCTTGGCCAGCATAAAACTTTAAAAGCATTACAAAATCGTGCTGACCTCAAATGTTTGAACAGTAGTGTTTGTTGTTCTAAATCCATTGTTTATTAGCCCTCATTCTGTTCTCTCTTATGTCTAAACCAAATGGAGCTCTTCTTGAGTCTTTAAAAGAGTTTTTAGGTAGCTTATGTCCTATTCATGATTGGAACACTTCTGAAAAATCAGAAAAGACATGCAACCAGCAGCCTCAAAACAGGATCCACTCTGTTGTTTTATAATTAAAAAGATGACTATCATTTGCATCTGAACCAGCTGGAAATTTGAATGCTTTGAACATGTTATGTAATCATTACAGTGGAAATGACACAATAGCACTTTGTTTCATTATATGAAAGATCTGAGATGGTGTCTAGCTTCTCACGAGACGTTTTTGCATTTTATATTCTAAATCATACTGTTATAAGGACTAAAAGAAAACAGTAGATCAGCTGATTTTTCTGAAAAATTTATTGCACGTTCTCTGAATCCTCTAGTGCTGCGAAGCTTTAAGCGGCACAGGGTCAAAAGTCTGATGTGTTTTTGACGGTTTGGCAACAGTTCAAGAGCAGAGCAGATCATTTGACTCGACTGTTTAAAGGGAATGTTCTTGATGGCTCAAAGAGCACAGTGCTTTACTGAGGGTCATCTCAGACAAGTAACTAGCTACTATAACAGAAGTATAATAAAGGGGGCTACCTTGAGTATAAAAAGTTTTTTTTTTGGCCTGTCCATGCAAGACATGTGACTGGTGGCATCAGAAGATCATAAGTTATTACTCCCCACAATAGCCACACCATATTCCTCAAACTGGACTATGACGTGAGTTAAAAATGTCCCCGTCGGCTCATTTTTTTAGTGTCTTAGCATTTTCTATTTGGCCTCATCCTCTCTTCTTTGTAAACTTCTTCTTTCACACCTTTCTCATAATGCTTGGAGAGACTAATTGTGAAAGAGCCAAATGAAGTTGGGAACACATGTACGGTACAGTAATGTGGCAACTCAGATTAAAGCCTGGAGTGTTAATGCTCACTTCTGCTATTGAGACTATTTAATCTCATGTGATTTCTTACATGGAGCTCATCTAGATTGTACTTGCTTATGTATATTTGTATTTTTTAAGGTAAATTTCTGTTTAAAATGTTATTGTGTGTTTTCAAAAACACTTACAAAATTCACTTTTAAAGGATATGCGTATTTAATCAATTAAAACCAATCAAACGTTCTTGAAAATCAGAATGCCACTCCCCCTTTATCTAGTAGCCAATCATTGTTCATGTAACTTAAACCTACTGGCTAATTAAAAATATAGGGTTTAGTGCTGTCAAGTTGATTAATTGAGATTAATCGTGATTGATTGCATCCGAAATGGAAGTTTTTGTTTATATAATATATATATATGTGTGTGTGTTGTGGTAGGGCTGCACGATAAATCGAAATGAAATCGAAATCGCGATCCGACTGAAGCTGGGATTGTCATGCGTATCTTTCAGTGAAGCACGGTTCTGTGATCAGTGGTAAATCTCCATCCAAAGGCCAGAAGGCGCTCTTGCGCTGAAACTCCAAATACCCTCTCGATAACGAAGATTCAACTGCTTTCATTGATTCAACGTGACTAATAAACACACGATTATGACAATATATGGTTTATCTGAGTTATTGTTATTATAAATTCCATTAAAATAATGGTATATTGAATGCCATGTCCTTTCACTGCTTCAAATTACTAATAAAATATGGGGGGGTTGCGTGCCTTATTCCTGTGAAAAGCCCCATCATATCACAGAATGATTTATTCAACACTCGACTGACGTATGAAGTGGAGTTTGGAGTAACTAATATGTTATTAAATGTGGTATTTTCACATGCTTTCAGATGGAGCTGCATTTACTACACAGAGCCGTAGTTCATTGAGGAGCTACGCAAACAGCTTTCATAATCGCAAAACGATTTCTTCGATTTCATAATCGTCAATAAAATCGTCTTCGATTTTTTTGCGTAACTTGCCAGTGAACTACGGCTCTGTGTAGTAACTGCTGCTCCATCTGAAAGCACGTGATAATGATTTACTGCTGATTACAGAACTGCTTACTAACAATGCGCTGACATCGCATTCGGATTTTAAAAAAAAAATCTGCAGCCCTTGTGTGTGTACTGTTTACTCTTACTATTATAATTTATATATATAAATACATACATGCATGTATATATTTAAGAAATATTTACATGTATTTTCATATTCATATTTATATATGATTTGTTATATATTACATATATTTCTTAAATATACACGTATGTGTGTATGTATTTATGTATACATACAATATACAAAGTACACACACACATATTATGAATCGATTTGCAGTACTAGTATATAGATTTAAAAATTCTTGGCCAAAACCATTAAGCCAGATCATTTTCATGTTATGTCGATAAGTAATAATATTAAAACTATATACAGTTTTGCCTAATAAATTACAAACAAATGCTGAAAACTAACATCATTCATTGAAATGCTACAATTACGATTATTACATTATAATTTACAGTATAAAAAAATAATTTTCTTTGTGAGATGCGATGGCTAACATTTTTTAACAAGTGTTATTAAAATGATAATAATACTGTTTAGAATCACTTCAGTGAGTGGTAGCGATTATGGATGGGTATTCCAAGCAAAAAGTAATATTCAAAACTCGCCGTTTATTATTCGATTATTATTCGAAAATCACACCCCTCCCCGTATGCACACACAAACACCTATAAACGGAGAGAGATGGAGAGAGACGGGATTCACGCTTTCAATCTGTATGATAAACGGTTTAATTCCGAATATAGGCTACCTTAACTCAAGCCATATAATTGTAACGTGCTGAAACATATTAATACTGGCACTTATTAACATAACAGTCCGTCGATTAGCATAAATGAACTGCTCATAAGGCTAGGACATTTCCATTTAAAAAAAATGGAACCCCTAAAGGGAATAGATACGAGACGGGAGGAAAAATATACTTCATTATCTTCTGTCGCAATTATATCGTTGGGTAAATTACAGTGTATATAAACTGCGGGCATCAGGGAACGTTATTAAAATGCGGGGCAATTAAATCGCTTTTGAACACACCTGATCATCGGAAAACATGGGGAGATTTTTAAAGGCAATCGCACAACCTATAATTAAATCAACTAATCGAATATTCAAAAATCATGACCCATCCCTAGTATCTATTATGCTCCTCTCTCTCTCTCTCTCCTCCTCTCTCTCTCTCTCTCGTCTCTCCTCTCTCTCTCTCCAACCACCCTCCGTCCCACTCTCCCCAGTCCTCCTCTCCCAGACTCTCCAGTCTCGCCCTCTCTCTCATCGCATCCTCTCTTCCTCCATCCAACTCGCCCCTCCACTCCCCTCCCCTTCCCCTCTCTCCGTCTCTCCGTTCGTCCTCCCTCTCTCCACATCTCGCTCCTTATATATATATATATATATTATAATATATATATATATAATAATATATATATATATATTCCTTTAAATTCAATATCCAGTAATCCCTCTATTACCATTGTTGAAGAATAAATAATAATATTGTGCATGCCTAAAAAAGAGAGAAGCTTGTCTATGTCATGCCCAGACTTCCTGTTTCAATAGGAAATGCCCACACAGGACAGAAAACTGTGCTTATCGACTTATTTCAAGAGGCTTTCATGTGTAACAGTGGTATCGATTAAAATATGTCCCACTTACAACAATGTGCACCTCTGTGCTTACTGTTGCTTTTTCAGTTCTGCTTTGCAGTTGTCTGTTTCTGAGATTGTGAAATTGTTTATTGTTAAGTAGTACATAGCGGCTTTCCACAGTGCAATAAGCATCAAGGAAGATTAAGAGGTTGGCGCAAAACGGGGAAAGAGAGCCAGAGGGAAAAAATGCAGGAATCGAGTGACTTGTGCAGCTCAACCTAATCAAGAACACACTCCACCCTTCTGTTTTAATGCAACTCAGCAAGCCACTAGGTGCTCTAAGCATTTACAAAGCACAGTGAGCTAGCAAGCCATTAGCAATGCCATAGGCCTACAATGGCTGCCCTCGCTCACTGCCTACAAGCATGCAGTTGCATTTTAAAAGCTTGCTGTGGTGAATTCAGTGGGGTGCACAGAAAAACAAAAGAATAGTTCTTTACTTAGCGGTTGAATTATTTCTTTTAGTCGGGATTCATTAAATCTGCTTAGGTGGGGGAAACATAATCGTGCAACTTTTTGCTGAAACAAACATGCACAGAGAACAGAAACAAACAGTGCTTGTGGCTGGGGTTATCGGCTTAGCTAGGTGCTGGTGCAGACATTTTTGCTCATTTGTTTTCTCTGTCTCTCTCACTTTCTTCCCCTCCCCCTCTTTTTGCCGATCTCTCTCCCACCCCGGCTGGTCATTTGTGTCCAGAGTAGTTCTGTCAGGGCTGAGAGGGGCCCTGGTAATGGATTGCCTCTGCTATCAATTATTAACTGTAACAAATAAGAAAAAACCTTTTGCAATATTAATGTGCTTCACTCCTACCCAATATAGCTTTTCAATAGTGATGGACTGAAATTAAAATTCTTGTCTGAAATCAAAAATTCTGGACACACTGGGCTGAAAACCAAAACTGAAAATGCTAATTTGAAATTAGCTTTTGTTTTGAATGACTTGCAAAACAAGAGATTATGTTGTTTCTTTGATACTATTATAATGTGCATACATTAATATTACACATAATTTGCCAAAAGAATGGTATGTTTAGTAACAGAAGCTTCTCTGCCTTGGAAGATGATTCCTCTTTTTGGTGCGTTGCATTTGACGTTGCATTGAAAAGCCTCACAGCAAGCAGACATTCTTTATTATTGTGCCTTACCAAGAGGGTGACTGTTGTATGTTAAGTTTGGCATGGGGAAATGCAAATACACACTGAATACAAACTAGTTTGTTTGTATTTTTCTGCGAGAGCCTCACCACACACAGAGTGTTAGCATGGTCCAGTTAGCTCCTGCTGGTAGATGTCGAGTTTACATCATCTGGCAACTAAAAGCATTTTCTTTTCATTGATAACCATTCAAAGTATTCATTCAAAGTTGTGCAAAGTTTCAACCATTCAAAGTTGTGCATTCTGAGGAAAACTTGCTTTTTGAAAGCTGTAATGAAATGTTTGCATTATAGAAGGAGTGCCCAAAGTTGGCCTGTGTTGATCTTTGATTCGGCCCACAGTTCCAAATAATAACAAAGGAGAAAAATACAGTGAAATAAATCAAGAATTAAAGGGATAGTTCACCCAAAAATTAAAATTCTGTCATTAATCACTCACCCTCATGTCGTTCCAAACCATAAGCCTATCGTTCATTGTCGAAACACAAATTAAGATATTTTTGATGAATTCCGAGAGCTTTCTGATCCTCCATAGACAGCAAGGGTCCTTGCTCGTTCAAGACCCAGAAAAGTACCAAAAACATCGGCAAAGTAGTCCATGTGACATTAGTGGTTCAACCTTACTTTTATGAAGCTACGAGAATACTTTTTGTGTGCAAAGAAAACAAAAATACCGACTTTATTCAACAATTCGTCACCCTATAGCGCCATTTTGGAGAGTATCCACTGAACGTAAACAACGTATGCTGTTCTGTGTCAGCCGCATCACATACGCTCACACGGTTTACGTTGTTGTTTACGTTCAGATCAAAGCACGCGCATACATTGTGATACTGTCCAAAATACCACCAGGATGATGTGGAGGAAATGATTGGTAATATGTTGTTATTTTTGTTTTCTAGGCTCGTGCACAAAACGTTTCTCTCGTAGCTTCATAAAATTCAGTTTGAACCACTGACGTCACATGGACTATTTTAATTTCTTTACTACCTTTCTGGGCCTTGAAAGTGGTGGTTCCCTTGCTGTCTATGGAGGATCAGAAATGGTGATCGACCGATATTGATATTTTATTACCGATACCAATTATTTGCATGTTTATGTGCCCGATATGCAGAACCGATATTTATTTACTGTTATAAAGTCCATGCTTCACTTTGGTTTTTCCTCCTTTCAGTCATCTTAAAAAAAGTGTTGAAAATTAGCAGTCTTTCATGTTAAATTTAATCTTCATATTACAACAATAAAAAACATTTTATTTAAAGCATCAGCAGCACACTAATATTACATCATCACAGTAATGTTTTATGTTTTCAAATGGAGAAAATAAATAAAGGACAGGAGTCATTTCAACTTCATTTTAAACTACAGTTTTAGTAGGTTTATAAGCTGTTTAATAGCTACAGAGTCAAGAATAATTCACTGGATAATGTTAATTCACTGAATAATATTCTCTGGAATATTGAAATATAACAAACAAAACATTGTATTTTATTGCATTTCTCAACTGGCATGTTATATCAGAATTACTAATGTTTTTTGTCGTTCTAGATTATGAAATGCGTGCTGACAAAGCGCTGTTTATCTATGCATTTACACAGAACTATACTCAAACTGCGATCACTCGTGGAGATAATAAATAATTAATTCCCATAGAGTTGTATCCATTTAGATATTTATTAGCGAAATAATGGTTATATAGTAAATGTTAATACAATTTAGGGTGTTTTAAACAAGTGAATCTTGTTAAAAGTTACATGCGGTGGCTGTGCTGGAGCATTTCCTGAGCATCAACCAGCTGAGTGAACAGCAATATTAAAGCGGCTTCACGAGACTAATGATGAGCATAGACAACAGACAGAATTAAATTTAGCGTTTTTATTTCCAACATGCGCTCATTCATGGCTGTATTATTTAACTCATGCAAAGTTACGTCTTTATTGGGACAGGACTTGACTGATTATTTTACGTGACTCCGTGAGTTCGTCTTTATTTCTTCGAGCCAAGCTGCATAAACTGCATATCAGGCATTTATGTATTACATCTAATTTGTGGATTAAATGGCTGTTACGTTAAATAAAGTTTACTAACTACAGTAAATCAAGTACCTGTGCACGCCGTTGTTGTTGCCTTGTTTCCCCTCAGATGCGCTGCAATGGTGATCCTGCGCTCAATTCTCAAAACATCCACAAGATGGTGGCGTTTATCGGTGAAGCCGATATTACAAAACCGATATCCGATTATTGTAAATGCTTAAATATCGGGAAAAATATCGGTAAATCGATATATTGGTCGATCCCTAGTCAGAAAGCTCTCAGATTTCATCAAATATATTCTAATTTGTGTTCTGAAGATGAACGAAGTTCTTACGGTTTTGGAATGACATGTGGGTGAGTAATTAATGACAGAATTTCCTTTTTTTTGGGTGAACTACCCCTTTAAGAAAAAATTGATGGTCACAAAACATTTTCACTCAGAAATTGCTAGTAAATTTCACAATGATTTTTAGAAAGACTGGCATTTAGCAGATGAATTGAACATGAAATTTTTAAGTAGAAAGACTGAAATAGCATTTTTTGTAAAACATAATGTTTTATTTACAACTTATATGCTGTTGAATTTGTCAATCATCAGTATCTGTTTGTTCCATTTAAATTTTTCTGGACTCCTTTTTAATGGTTAAATTAAAATGTATTAATAAAAAAACATGTCTAATGAATTAAAATCATGAAAATTATACAATTTAACAACAATTTATCCAGAAAGGTGTTAACAAAAATTACATGTTTAGCTGCCTATGAAAGGGTTTATAAATATTTTTCCAACCTATGTTTTATTTGTTTACCAAAGTTCTTATCTTTAGCATGTCTATTACTTGAAAGCCTAAACATGTTGTCCTTTTTCTTACAATAGCCTTATGCTTTTTCCCTCAGAAATTCTGGTATGTGTATTTACCTTTTTTAAGGCATAAACAGTAATTCATCCTCTTTTTAATTAATGAAACATTAACATTGGAAAACAAGGTATTTAATATCACAATTAAAATATTGTATGAATTCAACTTAAAATATTTTTAAATAATTTTGTAGTATATAGTATATCCCCTATTACAACATTCTATGAACACCTAGTAAGTGTACTGTCTGCATCGCCGCAATGTCTTCAAGTTAAACCAAAATTTTATTTTGGAGGGTTGCGGTGAATAACTTTAAAAAAATTTGTGTGTATAATGATTGAGGAATAGTTTTTACTCAAATGAACGGTAAAAATGCGCATAGAAGTGACTCTCAGAGATGTTCTGGAGATGTTGTTCATGTGTTTATTTCCTCATTAGTGAGACGGCAGATGTTAATATCACCGGAAGCGTCACGTGCGCTTCAGTAGGAGTAGTAAACAAAACTGCGCGTCTGCGCCATTCCTTAACACAGACACGCATAATTCATATTTAAATAGTCATTTTGCGGCTTAATATTCACAAATACTAGTGGGAGTGTGCTAGGGATGGGCGATATGGGCTTACAAATATATCTCGATAACTTCTGATATTTATTGCGATAACGATATCAATGACGATAATTTAGGGAATCCTGTTTCTTTAGAGAAAAGTGTTATCTTTCCTATTTTTACCCAAAATAGGGTGTTGTGAGCATTACTGACACACACATAACGTAATGACTGTTTTATTCATACTGGAAGCCGGAGGGCGCCCATGCGCAGAAACTCCACATATGCATAGTAGAAATAATGCTCCAGGAAGAAGTATCCAGTGATCGCTGTAGCTGAATAAAATGCAGATTAGGGATGGGCGATACCCCTTATCTTGTTTTCGATACGATACTGATATTTTTCAAGGCAGTATCATCGATATCGATACCGATTCGATTCTTCTGCTCTAAACTTTTAAATGATGAAGTTTATTAAATTACTAAAAACGCATTTTAACCCGTTTAATCCAAATTTTTTTCCCAGACATGAAAATCCAAATGATCCAAATGATGTGTCATTAGTAACCATTTGAAATAATAAATAATAATTTTTTAATAAAATTTTTTGAAAGTGTGTGTACGTTTATTTATGGTCACCACCATTGTAACCGGTGGGATAATTGATAACTGAATACATATTTCTGCAGTCCTTAAAAATGGTTATCTTAGCCCAGCTATTTAAACTGTTTGACACCTTCTAGGGTTGTATATGCATAAAACCTTAACAACATTGCTAGGATACTGAGATCAATACATCAAAAATACACCACACGTATTTCAAAATTGTTTACTTTTTTTAACGTAAATCATCACATTTTTATATAGTGCTACCTATTACGACCTTAATTCAACTATTTGTAACAATTTGAACTGTTGATTTAGTGAATATTTTGTACTGCATTAGGGACCCATTGAAATGCCAGTGACAGGCTTTTGCATGCATAAAATGCAACCTTTTTATTTTGAAAGTGTATGATTTATATTAACATTACATAATAGAACATGATCAATATTATCTTTCCACGTTCAATTTAAATAATTGTAATTGCTCAAACTATGTAGGCTACAATTTCAATTTTTTTTATTGTGAAATAACTCAAACATTTTTTTTTTTTTTCTGTCCTCTGATAAGCATTTTTCAGGGGTGCCGTTCCCAAAAGCTTTAATGCTTCTTATGATACTTTTGGGAAACGCAGCCCTGTTTGAATGCATTGTCAGAAGTGAGTGAACACTCTCTTTGATTTATTGGTTCTGTCTTGCAACATTTGTGTGTTCAGATGAGCAGGGAAATAGTTCTATCCTACACAATTACTCGCTAACATGGGTTATTCGTCCAATTCAATGCATATTGTACATATTATTATTATTATTATTATTATTATTAGTATTATTATTATTGTTATTATTATTATTTTTGTTAAATAAAATCACTGGTAAATAAAACGCACCTTAGTTTCGATATTTTTTGTTTGAGTATCGATACTTTCGATCTCGCGTCCTATCTATATATCTAGACTTGTATCGATACGCCCACCCTAACGCAGATTAAGAAATTTTAACTGAGGAAACCTGAAGACAATAAACATGCGATTGTACAAAATATATGGTATCTGTGTTCTTCACGCAATCTTGGGTATTTTTTATAAGGAAAGTATATTTATAATGCAATGTTAATCGACATAGCCTTTATCACTGTATTTAATGCTATAAAATAGTATGATTTCTGCCTTATTCTGTGATACGAAACCACGTCTGATCACAAAAAGAAGTTATTTCAAACACTCGATTATGTTATGAAGTTAATATGGAGAGCATGTCAATAAATTTAAATATCTTTGTTGGACAACAGGTTTGTAAACGACTCATGCACATGTAAAACTGTATCACTGTATGTGCTACTGTAGTACATTTACTCAAGTCTCTGACCGATTGTTGTCTCTGTACAGCCCTATCCAAACCTGTTCTAGATTGTAGAAGGAGCTGCTCAATTTCACGTTCGCCTTCCTTCACGTCACTCCACACAGTCACACACAGAAATGTCAACAACTAGACTTTATCGTTATTATCGCGGGAAGACGAATTCTTATCGTGTGGAGAATTTTTACTGGTATATCGCAAACGATAAGATATCGGCCATCTCTAGAGTGTGCTCACTTGTGTGCACATCGGGGCGGAACTCCGCTGTGCTCGGTACAGGTTGCAGAGAGCACGACCATGTAACATAGAGACAGAATTTACATGTCATGTAAATAAGATAAATAGCATAAAAAAAAATTTGTGGAAGTGTTCAGTGGTTCCAGAAGTTGTTCATATATATCAAACAAAAGACTTATATAATAAGTTTTATAAATTTTATATTATATATATATATAGAATAACGTCATGGGAAACATCGTGGAAAGATGCTGACATTTCAGGGTCCGTACATCATGTAGCTGCATCAAAGCGTACTGTGAGGTTTTTGCTCAGGCGGCTTCTATGCCTTAGGTGTATGCAGATTCAACGAAAGCTTCTTAGCATTGGATAAGCCTTTGTTGCTCGTTTGTTTGATTTTATGGCAATGTTGGTGTTTTAGGATTCCGTGGTTAGGGAACAGGCCCTCAGCTGTCGTAACCATTCACACAGTCGCTCTCTAGAGGCCTCCAAAGAGTCTCTGTCTGGGAGCAGATGGGGTACTGCCCCTTTAACACACACACCCACACAACACACACCCACACACACACAATCTACCCCATCATAGTCTCTCCCTTTACTCTTTGACCTTTCTATTTTTGCTGGGAAGCTCAAGAGTTTTTTATTATTCACCAGGGCTCCATCAGTTTGATCCAGAGCTCAGAACTTTATATACAGACTATTTACATTCCTCATTGGTGGGAAACTATTTTGGAAACAGTGTTGCATTTTACTTTTCCTGTTGTTGTTGTTATTGTATTAAACCACTTCCATAGTAAGGCTGTGGGATTTTGACAAACATCTTCATTTATGTTAATATTTTAATCACTGTTTATTTTCACTGAATGGAATGTGTTATGAGTGGCAGCTGCATGCTACAAACTTTATGTAGTTTAAACATCCAGAATAAGCTGAGAACTATGTTCCTGTTTATTGTTGTTTCATGCATAATAAATTAGTGCTACCTAAATGGTCAGCTCCATTTTCAGCTTCTTAGCCTTCTTAGCAGCATGCAAAACAAAACGGTTATTTAAATTTTGAATAAATTACATGCAAAAAGTGAGAAATGTTAATGTCACGTGATCGTTTAGAAAAAATATGCTGATTTGCTGTGTAATTATTTGTCAAATATTATTGGTGATCAATTATTAATAGCTAATGGTTCTTATTATCAATGTTGAAACTGTTGCTGCTTAATCATTTTTGAAATCATTATTTTTTTGGAATCCTTGATGATAAAATCTTTACTGTCTTTTTTAATCAATTTAATGCTCCTTGCCCCTTTTTGAAGGCTAGTGCACACCATTTTAAGTGCAAAAATATTACCAGCCAAAACTATTTTCAACTTGATAATTAGGAATGTGTCTTGGCACAAATCAGATTTCTGAAGGTCATTTGAGACAGACGACGGAGTATGTCTGCTGAAAATTCACTTTGTCATCACGACTCTAAAATGAAATTTTAAAAATATTAAAATTGAAAACTTAATTCAATATTACTGTTTGTTTTTACTGTATTTTTGATTGCTTGGTGAGTGTAGTTTTTTTGGTGCTAAAAATTAAATTATTATATTATATTATATAACAAGATAAAATATTAGCAGTTTTAATAAAAACAAAATTAACTACTGGCCTGACTGGAACAGCTAAAAATAGTCTAATAGTGTTTAATAGACCCGGTCTAGTTGCTCAGGATCATTAAATTAATTAAATGATTTTTCCTGCTAGCACCTACTGTATGTGTCTTGGTCAGTTTTTCAAGAAGTGGTTTTATTTCACAGTTTTTCCATCTATAGAGATTTATAGTCATGTGCTGCTAGTGTTATCTGTAGTGTTTGTTTGAAGTGCTCAGTCATTGAGCATGACGAGCTTAGCTAATTATAACCTGCTGATGTGCTCAGTGGCCCTTTGCTTTTGATGCCTTAGACATCTGATTCACAATACGTTTGATTAGCTTTTATTATTCTATGTGTCATTGTCTACATATCTAGACTAGTGTTGTTTGGTCAGCTGATCCCGAATTAGCCTTTGGCCTAAGTGCTGAACTGCCAAAGTATGTACAGCAGTGAGAGGCTACAGGAAAAGGCAGTTTGTAAACAGATGGGAGCTTTTATTTGCAGGGGATATTTGTTCAGTCTTGTTCTTTCCCATGCAGAGATTAGATAAGATGGAAATGGAAGTCTCACACTTTCATTTTCTCAGTTTTTTTTGTTGTTCTGTTTTCCGTATTACAATTTTTAAACTCTTTTTGTACTTTCACAATACCCTGCATGAGGCTTTAGAGTTATTTGATTAAATTGAATGCAGACTTGGCCCTGATTACAAGACATATCGATTAGATTTGGTTTCCCTTAAGTAGGTGCTATGAATTTGTCAGCACCATTAAATTTACACTGTGTACTTGCATATTTTACTTCAATGCATTACTTACTGAATAGAATGCACAAAACTACAGTATATTGTGACGTATTTTATCCGATATATTATATGATATTTAAAATGATTTTAAAAATCAAAATATCTATACAGAGCCACAGTCCCAATCCTATGTAGGGGTGCACGATAAATCGAAATGGAATCGATGTCGCGATTCGACATAAGCTGCGATTGTCATGCGTATCTCTTAGTGAAGCACTGTTCTGTGATCATCAGTAAATCTCCATCCAAAGGCCAGATGGCGCTCTCGCGCTGAAACTCCAAATACGCCTTGCAGAAGAAACCCAGAAAATGGCTATCGCTGCAGCGGAATAAACAGAAGATTCAACTGCTTTCATTGATTCAGCGTGACTAATAAATACACGACTACGGCAATATATGGTTTATCTGTGTTCTTCAAGCCATCTCTGGTGTTTTCATAAAAATAAAGTATATTTATAATTGCAATGCCTTTATCACTGCTTAACTTAAGCTCTGGGCGTTTTTTGGTATTTTCGCCTAAATTTTTCATACTCAAATTCAAATGTTTGCCCTGCACACATACAATGGAGGAAATTAAAAAAATGGTTTCATTGTAAATAAAACCATTTGAACTACAAAATATGAGTGTAATTTTTTTTTATAAATAACATTATATATTTTTCAACTATTACTATAAACACAAAAAAAACATTAGGCGCTTTTTGAGTTTTAATTGAATACATATTTTTTGAGATTCTGTAATTCAGGTTCTGTTAGGCTCAACTCGCTGGAATTTACCTTGTTTGATGCCCCTACATGCCAAAAAGTACCAGAAAAAAGAATCTTTCAAATAACAGCTTCTAAACAGGAGTTAGAACATTATTTGTGAAGCGATTGAAAATGTACAATTCTGCATCTAAATGTGT
Source organism: Sinocyclocheilus anophthalmus (assembly GCA_018155175.1). Lineage (NCBI taxonomy): Eukaryota > Metazoa > Chordata > Actinopteri > Cypriniformes > Cyprinidae > Sinocyclocheilus > Sinocyclocheilus anophthalmus. The sequence continues at coordinate 8,923 of JADLZN010001527.1, read as the reverse complement.
CATTGTGAGTTTCTTTTGCAAAAACAGGCTTTATAAAACACATTAACGCCACAATCCTATTTTAATTCTATTCTATTCTGTGCCATAAGCCCTTTTATTGATTACTGATTGAATTATGTTTTATTTTTATGTTTTTCTAAGTAGTAATATACAAAATGGCACAAGCGAATTGGACCAAACTTGTCATATTGTGATTTCTACACTCAGTTTAATTCTTTCAGGATGCTCAAGACTGTCTACATTATAATATTTATATGGTCTATAACATCCTAAAATAGAACCCATATCCTCCAGCTTTATATCATTCCATTTATATGCATTCTGTATTGGGATTGTGATCACAGCATCTCTGACCTCAGCATCAGTTGATCACAGCATCTGTCTCTCATCCTGAATCCAGCTGTGCTTGCCTCTGTGGTCCAGAGCTGGGCTAATTTGCTAGCAGGCAGCTATCTTTACATTCACAGCGTCAAACAAACATATGTTAGCTCATCTACACCGCACTGTAATAATCCATCTATATTTACTGTATATTTACTGTATACTTACTGAAATGCATAATGTACTCTACTTTTCTGTCAGCAAACAGTGTATCAGCGTGCTAGTATAGCTAACACGTTTCATAACAAAGGGTAACACTCTCAAACTCACGGAGAATCGCTGCTAAAGTCTCCCCAGGCGCGCGTCCACTGCTCTCCAAGACTCTCCAAGGCGCCGCTGACCGTTCTTCATCATACAGTATATAACTTGTAATATGATAATCACAGACTGAAAGGATCCGAGACGCGTTCGCTACAACTCTTCCGTCCGGTCAAAAGCCTTCAATATTCGCGTTAGTGGACTTCATTCCCCACAGAGCACTGGCTGACCGAGCGGAAGGCGACCCCTCCTTTCTGTGCCCACTGTGCTGACGCGGCGGTGTCAGAGTTCACAGAGTCTGTAATGGCCGATCTGAGTGACATGTAAACTGACCAATTGGAGCCCAGAACTGGCCGCAGAGCTGTAAACATCAGACGAGCTGAGTGCGCTCTGGCCATTCCATGGAGATCGTGATCCCAGGACCCTCGCGGATTCCGTTACCCTGGGCAGAAAACGCGAATATATATCTCACCGGTGGAAGCACGCAGAAACCTGAAAATGGTCTTGTTTGAAAGAAGAGATCCTAATCTAAAAGGTAATATAGCGTTTATATATATTTGTGGCTTTTTGTGGCTAACTGAAGCAGTGCTACGAGTAGAAATGTTACACAATAAAAAATTTCCGTTTTTTTTGTTTTTTTTTCATCGCGATTCTATTGAAGATAATTCGATCTATGATTTTCACACAATGAAATAATCTACATCGTAATTCCTGAGAATGAGAGCTTTCTTGACTTGACTTTATTGTAAAAAATATATCAAATGCCCATTCTTCGTAAAAAAAGTTTGCAATGGTTAGGCGGAAAATTGTGTGTGGGACTAATACATTTCTAAGCTTAATTTTACTGCTTTATGAATATAAAAACCAAAAGAAATGGTATTCTTTGTAAAGAAGACACTCCAAGCTTTCAAATGAACCCATATATGGGCTGATACCATATAAGGAAGGCTATGCAAATGAGGCATACACATTTTTTACGGGACTTTGGACCCGTATCCGGGTCCGCAGAGTTTACTGGTTACTAATGAATATGTTGCTGCCTTATTCTGTGTAAGAAGCCACATCAAGCCACATCATCACAGAAGGATTTATTTCAAACACTCAGCTGATGTTATGAAGTGAGTTTGGAGTAAAAATATGTTATTAAATGTGGTATTTTCACATGCTTTCAGATGGAGCAGCATTTACTTCACAGAGCCGTAGTTCAATGAGAAGCTATGCAAACAGCGGTCATTATCGCGAACGATTTCTTCGATATCAGAATTGCGCAATAAAATCGTCTGCAATTTTTTTTGCGTAACTTGTCAGTGAACCATGGCTATGTGTAGTAATTCTGCTTCGCCTCTTGAAAGCAGGTGATGGAGATTTACCGCTGATTAAAGAACTGGCTTTACTGACAAGATGTGCATGACTATTGCATTCGATTAATCGTGCAGCCCTATCCTATGACAGTCAGAAAATAGCCTAGATTGAATACAACAATGTGCAGCCATTTCTACTCATAGATATTCAAAAAATAAACAGGCTATATATAATATATTGCACAAAACTAGCTTAGTACTTTTCTTGACACATTCAGTATTGTTAATGTCAGTCAATTTATTACAAAAGTGCTGATTTGAGGTTACTACTCTTAATTTATCCCCTTTAAATCACTATGAATAAGCTAAACTCTAAATGATTAAGTCGACCTCATTGATTAGTCCATTCTTGAATGAATAGGTTTACTGAAAGAAGTTAGCAGCTGATGAAAATATGTTTTAGAGGGAAGTGGAGCAGACATTTAGTTCTTGAAGTTGGCAAATCTTGTGATGCAGACGTCTTGGGTGAGCCCAGTTTAAGAATAGATTTGAGCATTTTCTTTTTTGGAAGGTGCTATTTTAAGGCCGCAGTTCTTCCCCATAAACATACTAACAACCGAAGATGGTACATGTGGTTTGTTAAAGGAATGTTTAGGGCTGAACTGTGTCTGAAATGACTGAACTTTATCATGCACTCTTTGTGCCAGAGTTTTTGGATTTGTATGCAGGTAAGACCATCTAAATAACACTGCTGTGCTGAGTGATTATGTATCAGTTATTAATTACGATGATGATGATAATAATAATTATTATAATTTGTATTATTAATAATAAGCAATTACAACAGCAATTATTATCATTGTTGTTCTTAAATATTGATAATAAAATGAATTATTTATGATATTTTAATAATTTATAATTAATTTTAATTAATGTAATTCTACTCCTACTACTACTACTACTACTACTATAATTAATATATAAAACATAAATTTATTTAGGTCATACTCTCCTTTATTATTAATAGTAATTTAATACTATATACAAATTATACAAGTATAGACTATTTTAGTCCAAAGTTAAAGACAATGTTAATAGTTTTAACTATAAATATTTTTACTGATCCTGATAGTTTTTTAGTATATGATTTATTTATTTTTAATAGTAGAAATAATGACTATTTATTCAATACTATTATAATTAATTAATAATCATAATAACATTATGAAATGCAATTATAATATCTATTTTAGTAATGTAACTAAATATCTGTACATTAATATTTTATGATATTATTATTATTTTACTAGAAAGTAAAACAACTAATTTATTCAATAATTTCTAATAAATATGAATCACATTTTAAATAAATTTAATAGCTATTTTAAGTAATGTTAAATATAAAATGTTTTGTACTATTAATATTTATAATTTTGAAGTATGATAACTAGTTTTTAATAATAAAATAGATAATCTAATAATAATAATACTAATATAATTATTACTATTATTATTATTAAAATATTGCCGTATAAAGCCAATTTTATTTTAGGCCAATCCTTGAGCTTAAGGACGTCTTAGACTGTAATAATATACTGTATTAACATGGGGGAAAGCATAGATATACACTTTACTCCTTTCTGTTTCAGAGCCTAATTTTTCCCAAAGTCCCATGATGGACAGGAGTGTAAGTTTGTCAGGCTCCTCATCTGCCCCCTTGCGCTGTCTCTCTGTCTTTCTCCTGCTTTCTCTTCAGCTGCTCCTCTGCTCCTGACGTGTCGTTCTCTTGCAGACTGAGCTGCTTGACAGCAGCATGGTGACCATTTCCTGTGCTGCTGTGCTTCTGCTGCTGATGGTTCCCAGATGGCTGTAGAAAGCTCTTTCTCTCTCTTTCTCTTTTCTTTATTTGGAATAAAGCCTAGTTATGGGCCTGAGTACATTAAGAGGAGGTGTTGGAGAGAGAGCGAAATGAGTAGGCTGCAGGACCTGCACTGGAAAACAGAGCCGGGTGGGATTGAAGAATCAGTTTTGGCTATTGTAGTGACACTCCAGAATGACTGACATAATAATCCAAATTTACTGTAGAAGAAAACATGTGTGCCCTGTGAACATTAAATCAGAGATATGCAACCTGGATTGGTTTTATTGTGCTGCACCAAAATGAAATGAAAATTCTTGGCCAATGGCCATAACCAAAAATGTGGCTTCTCTGCATTCTCACACGACCGACTCTTTTTGTGTACTATATTACTAGGCAAATCACAATCTCTGTGCAAGCATGGAAAAACAATCTTCATTAATGCCCTGATAATATGTAGCAATAGGGATGTTAATGCACAATTAGAAAGCAAAATAGTAGCCTGAAATCATGCGGCATGCTAAAGGTTTATGGCAGTGATTCCTGCTTTACTATTCATGGCAAAAGGAATTTTATTTTACTCCGTTTGAGTTAGCAGTCTAAGTGGAACCTGCAAAATAGTGATGAGAAATTGAGACATTGTCTTTACCTGCTGTACTCGAAAACAAACATCCTAATCGCTGTTGTTGATTCATGAAAGCATGCTTTGGTTTAGTGAAGTGAAAGTGACGTGGCCAAGTATGGTGACCCATACGCGGAATTAGTGCTCTGCATTTATCCCCTCCAAAGTGCACACACACAGCAGTGAACCACACCCGGAGCATTGGGCAGAGCCATTTTTTTTTGCTGTGGGGCGCCCGAGGAGCAGTTGGAGGTCGGTGGCCTTTCTCAGTACCCCTCATCTTGGTATTGAACATGTGGGAGAGAGGCACTGTAGCTTCACTCCCCCACCTACATCCCCGGTACGAACTCAACCTGCAGACCTTTGGGTTACGAGTCGACCTCTAAACATTAGCCCAACTTCCCTTATGCTCATATATGTCATCTTTCAGTAGTGCTGAAGTATGTGTATAGGCCAGATTTCGCACCTTGCATACTTTTTTTGTAATTAACGTAATGGTGTCAAAATTAGTGCTTATCATGCAGGCTATTAATTCTTTCAGTTTTCATGCGTTAAAAATATTGTAAAATGCAACTTAGACAGGGGCTTGGCTAGGGTTGGCCCGCCCACTCACAACTGCTGCTTCTGTCACTTTTTCTCTTGACAAGAGTGCATTTATTCAGTCGCAGACGACAGCGACTGGAGTGTTTCGACACGAGCCCACTTCACTCAGGCACCAGGCTCGGTCAAACGAGTGTGGAAACGTTAACTGTGCTCGCAGCACGTGCTCTTCAGTTGTACGCACAAAGGTATCGGTGCGCGCTGTAGCCTGTATCCTTTCATGTCAAAGTGTGAAATAAACTACGTGCATGCAATGTCTTGGTCATTTAAGTCATGAAGTTACCAAAAGGCGATTAAAGCTGCCTTAAAATTGTCCATGCATGTAATATATTTTATATGAGTCACATTTAAGAACATGTCTCTGAAATGGTTTTCAAAACTGTCCTGGATCAGCCCAGCACTGTCTCACTCATCTAACACACCCGATTTAACTCGTCAGCTCATTAATAGAGACGTTACGAACCGAAGTGGTTCAGAAAATACGATGCGTGTCAGATCTGCGTCATGTTCAGCAGCGGAAGCTCTTAAAGAAATAACAGCCAAAATAACCCAATAACCAGCTGCTGTGATGTCTATTAATCAAAGGACAAAAAAAAAAAAAAAAGAGGAAAAAATAACTTTTGTAGCTTTAAGGATTCATCTATTTTTAATTTAGAATTTAGTGTTTGATAAATTTATTCAATTTCTTTATATTTCCTACTTGCTGAAGGGCACGGGTAAATGACATTTATTATAATGGGTTTATGTGAAGATTGTTTTAATTTCACTTAAATTAGAAGTTATTTTTTAAAGTCTAATAAATGTTAAAATTGATAGCTCTCAATTATACTGTAATGTTGAATGGCTATAGTCAATGGTTAAATATTGGGGGGGGGGTTCAATTTTATGGAGAAATCAGTATTGGTACTGACCTTCAGTCATAAAAAAGATGCCATTAAACAAATATAAAAAATATACTGCTGTTTTTATGTTGTTTGTACATTAATTTGAAGATTGAATGGGAAATTATTGCAATATAAAAGTATATTTAAAAAACTTTATTGTTAGGTTGGATTAATCACTATTAATTTCAGAAAAATGTGTGATTAATTAGTAAAAAAATAATTAATCAATAGACAGAACTAAATTAAAGTTGTGAAACTTGAATCGTTATCATTATTGACTGGTTGTTCATATGTCATTGTGTAGCTAAATATACACTATGTAATGATAGTAAAATAATAATAAAACATTTTGGTCACACTTTAGTTTAAGGTCCAATTCTCACTATTAAAAAACTATTAACTACGACTTTTGCCTCAAAAAAACTCCTAATTTGCTGCTTATTAATAATCAGTAAGGTAGTTGTTAAGTTTAGGTATTGTAGGATAAGGGATTTCCACAGCTAGTGTGGATACACAACTAGTTATAGTGAGAATGGGCCCTGTACTAAAGTGTTACCTTATTTCTTTAAAATATTTTTTATATTTTAAAGAAATAATTATTTTTAATGTTATTAAATAAATGTTAAAATATTTAAATGTATTGTTAGGTTTTGGTTACAAGTTTGGTAACACGTCATAGTAAGTTTATGCATTATCTTGAACTAATAAGCAATAATGAACAATCTTACATATTACATTTTTAACATCAGTTAATTTATTATGAATGAATTAACAATGAACAACAGTATATTTAAAAATTAAGATTAACCTAGATTAATAAAAAAGACAAAATTGAGAAGTGAACATTTTTATACTTCATTCTCCCTCATGTCTTTCCAAACCCATAAGACTTTTATTTATATTTGAGACACAAATTAAGGTATTTCTAATGAAACCTGAGATTTCTGTCCCTCCATTGAAAGTCCAAACTTTGACAAAGTGCATAAAGAGATAATGCAATCCAAGTCATCTGAAGAGACACAATTGCTTTATATGATGAACAGATAGGCTCTTTTTCATGTTTAACACACATACATGCAAGAGCAAATCAAATATGGTAAATGGAAATGCAACTCTAACTGTAAAAGAAACTCATTTGGTGGTAAGGAAATGATAACAGCACTTTCATTTTTGAGTAAACTAACTCTTTATCAAGTTGAAACTTATTGTAAACTGTTACCTGTTTAATATGGTTATGGCCAGTTATGGTATTTGAACCATAAAGAGCTGGACGAGGGGCTTCTAGGTTTCGGACTAAATGATTCTCAGCTTCTCCCTGTCCCTACTCAGGATCACAGTGGGCTACTAGTGTGTAGGAGGGGTCAGGCTGGAGACAAGCTGTGAAATGCCGCCGCCGCCCCGTGTAATTTCTCAGGTTACCGTGAGTCTGCCGGGGCCTGGCTCGCATTGGACCACCCTTCCCCCTCGTTGCGAGTGAGCTCTCAGCGACAGTCTGGGAGAGTGCCTCTCTCTCCTGATCACATTAGAGGGGCTGTTCAATGTGGCTTGATATCTCCAGCCTGGCATCGAGCCAACAAAGATATTGTTCATGTGTATAGCTGTGAGAAGCAAAAAGACCTCCAATATAGACCATGCAGTGCACAGGCTTGTTTCTGATGTGAATGCAGTGGTGTGGACACCTCCGTCCTCTCCAGAAGTGCTGATTGGTGATGTCTTGTTTCCAGTCTTCATTTGATTCCTAATTATTAGTTCAGTAACCTTCATTATCCTTTGTTCCGTGAACTTTGGATTAAGTTTCACTTCAGTAAATCTGCTCAGCTCTCAAGGTCAGTACGGGTTCCTTTCATTTCCTCAATGCACGTTTTGTTGATTTTACGGGTTTTGGAGAAAGACACCTGGCTTACACTGCAGACGAGTGGCTCTAGAGTTTCTGTTGTTTCTGTCTCTATATGAGCAGGTGCTTACAGCCTGCAGATGTTTTAACTGTGGAGTGTGTATGCTTGACTTTGGAACCTGAACCATTCACTGGGTTATTATATTCTCTGTTTGATGATGACCATTTATATATTGTTTCCACCCAATTTAAATTTGCATCCGCTGCATGTGTGAAAGCTTACATTTATTCGGTATTGCTTTGCTTTCACCTGTCTCACTGTAAGTGAGCCATTTTGTAGGATGATTTCCTTAAAACATGTAGACACTGTGACGCTCCATGACATTATCAAAACATAAGTGTTTGTTGTTTGAGAAGGCCAAAACAGCAGTGGCTCAAACAGGGAGTTGGCATGGGATGGAACTGTCGATTTGACGAACCAATGGAAACCATTAGAGAGTGTTCGCAAAACCTGTTTGGAAATGTTTGATGATGCCAGCTGCACAGAAATTATGCATTTTAACTTTTAGTTCTGAGTTTTGTGTCCTTCAGAAATAATATTTATAATAATACTTTTATATTTTATTAAAGTTTGAATGAAATTTATTTTCACCTTATCTATTATATTATATGCATGTTATTGATCTTATTACTGATTTATCCATGCATGTTTTGCTTTGTTGTTTTTATTTTGATTTTATATATTTTACCTTGTAATTTTTCATTAAAACGCAACTTCTCTCTGGTGATGTGTGCTGGATGTTTCCAAGACAATTTGTGCTTAAACTTCACCTTTTTCTTACAATCTACTGCAAACGTGCATTCACATCTCCCTCCATCCAATCAACAACTGATGGAAAGAACCAAGTTTTCCATTTCACTTGGATAAACCTCAAAATACCGTTATGTTGCAACTTCAATATAAAAACAACTTGCAGTGTTCTTTGGTTTATGATTTTTAGAGTTCTCATGGTCATAGAAATATCAGGCCTAGAAAAATACTTAATTTGCTGCTTATTAATAGTTAGTAAGGTAGTTGTTTAGTTTAGGTATTGGGTAGGATTAGGGAAGTAGAATATGGTCATCGAATATGTGCTTTATATTACTAATAAACAGCCAATATGCTAAAAATATGCATGCTAATAA